>JADWQK010000539.1:0-600000 GCA_017933935.1 Sesamia nonagrioides
AGACTCTCCACGACCAAACTCCCGACACAACAACATTTGGCGCATCGTACCCGCCACACATCGCAACACAACTGCTCAGACCCGTCCTCCGTACGGCTTCACCAGACATCATGCCGGAACATGACGAATCGCTTGGCGGCAAGACTTTGTCTGGTGGGTGGTAACTTCTGCCGGCAGCCGATGTTATGGCCTACCACCGAGAAATTATATGTATAACGTATTATAGAATAGAATAGAATATAATACTTTTGTTTCAGACCGGAGTCCATAAGGTTAGTAACAATTTTACTTAACTTCTGTGTTAGTAGGTTACAGAAAAAAAAAACATAAAATTATCTTAAAACTTATGGACACATTATCTGAATAATTTTACGGATTACCCATATCCATAAAAATACGAAAGAATATATTCTAAAGTCGATCTCTTTAAGCATCTAAGTATTTTATTTTATTAACATACAAAAATTACTGTTATGGGTTATGGAGAGATAGTAATACCACAATAAACATTTTTTTTAGCCTATAGAGGTCCACTGCTCGACAAAGGCCTCCCCCAAGGCTTTCATTACATTTTTTCCCATAATCCCCACGCTTGGCAGGCAGGTTGGGGATCACAGTTGTTTGACATTCCACAGGAGAAGCGCTGCTGCCCGCTTCTCTGGTGAGAATTCCCTTAGTCGCCTCGTACGACACCCACGGGAGCGTATAGGATGGTACTATTCTAAGTTCGGAAAAAAAACCAAAAGTAGCCAATAAACCTCGCTAATATTTAGTGTGGTACACTAAATATTAGCGAGGCTTATTGGCTACTTTTGGTTTTTTTCTCAGTCGATTAATTAGAACTGGCTGACTATCTAGAAATCGAAAATTGAAAATCGAGTTGAATGGCGTAAAATAGGAGAGGCTTATGACTAGCAGTAGGCTGCTATAGGCAGATGATGATGATGGCTATCTAGGCAAATGTCTCTCTTTATATAAGACAGTGGATCGATCTAGAACGATTTCCCGGGAAAACAGCTTGGGTCCAGAACGATCCATGCGATCCCAGAAGGTTTTTTGCGAGAATATTATATAGAATTCTAGCCGCATCTAGAAAGTTCCGGCCAAGTCCAGAATGTTCTAGAAAGATCCGTCCGATTCTCGAATGTTCCAGAAGGTTCCATCGGATTCTAGACTGTTCCAGATGGTTCTAGAAAGTTCCCGGTGAGTCTGGAATGTTCTCACTACACTGTCCTTACCTAACTTTGAATATGCTGTTCCGATTCTCGTTTCAAGGAACGTTTATACATAAATATTTGCGACCAATGTTTCTCATTCCCAGTGAATAATTGTATTCTGTTTTTGAGAAATTTATGTCTTAACCCATAAACCATTTCCCGACCTAGGTATTGAAACCAGTAGGTTAATTGCGTACCACACTATCAGTAGCAATGGGTTTCATTTTGACAGTTCAACAACATTCATTGCGATATTTACGTTGTTGAGCAGACACATTCACCGAACATTAGGTATGAAATATTGGTTTAGCAATATCCTTCAGAATGATGAATCACATTACTAGTTAGCCTCAGCTTAGTTTTTTGTACCTATAGGAAATCATCAAAAGTGCGTGTCAGACTTTTACTGACTAAAATATTGGTTTAGCAACATCCTTCAAAATGATGAATCCATTCACTAGTTAGCCTCAGCGTAGCTTTTGTATAGGAAATCATCAAAAGTGCGTGTCAGACTTTTACTGACTAAAATATTGGTTTAGCAACATCCTTCAAAATGATGAATCCATTCGCTAGTTAGCCTCAGCGTAGTTTTTTTGTATAGGAAATCATCAAAAGTGCGTATCAGACTTTTACTGATTAAAACCCACACAACTCGCGGCCCTGGTTCCGTCTGAAGTGACGAAAAGTACCACCACCACCAGACCAATGACGTATTCAAATTAAATATATGCATATTCTTAATCAAATAATAACTAATACATTTATCATAAAATTTCCGTATTTTAGCTGAAAATATTAGTGCTAGGTAAGTATGCATCTTTCTCTTAAATGAAGAATACGTGTTTGAAAAAACACGTGAGTTACGTAAAAAATATAAATAAATCTTTTGGTGATAGGTTAAGATTTAAGAAAACACAGCATGTCATGTCATTTAAATAATAATGTACGTTGTCAGTGTACCTAAAATAGTTTTTTGGTAATTCCGAACTCGTACGGCCGGTTGGTCAATTAACAGTGTTGCTAATTGCATTCTACTATTTGTATCATATCGTTATCTTATATTTGTATCATCTTAAAAATTCTGGCTCCTCTTATTTTGTCCACGTATATTTATTTGTTTCCCGAGCCGTTACTCTATGTAGTGGTATAAAAGACAAGGCGAAACGCTTCGTTCAGATCGTTAAGGTGTCAACAACGTAAGGGAGGAAACTCGCCGTACGACGGGTCGTCCGATGATAGAACGGAGATGGGGAAATTAAATCATGCAATTTCCTGGCACACTCATCAAAAGCGTTCTTTTTTTAAATTTCATTCAGGTCCTTAGAGTCTAACTTGAATGCTGACTTCCTATAGCCTCAATCAAGGATTGGAATAGTTGGGCACGCCACAATAGCGGCAGTAAGTCCCCTCTTTGAGGTGTGGCTAGAGAGGCGCCACGGCGCCCTCACCTTCCGCCTGACGCAGTTCCTCACCGGACACGGTTGTTTCGGGAGGTTCCTGTTCCGTGTAAAGTGGGAAGAAACGCCAGGGTATCACCATTGTGTGGATCGCCCTGAGGACACGGTGGAGCATACGATGGAGGTCTGCCCGGCTTGGGTAGAGCACCACCGTGTACTCGTAGCGGCGATCGGCGGTGATCTTTCGCGTCCGACCCTGGTCCAGCCCATGGTCCGGAGCGAGAGTGCATGGCGCCCTGGTCGGGAGATGACACCAAACTCCCAGCCACCGTAAGCGCGGGCCTGCGGGCGGTGAGCAGTGGGCAGCTCGCCGCCCGGTAAGGACCAGGCCCGAGTCGACGGCGGCGTGTTTCAAAGAGATGTCAGCACATCGTGACGGGGTCCACGAAGACCGATGCCTCTTGCGGGTTGGTTAAACAGGAAACCGTGGCCCTGGCCGTCCCACAGACTGACACACCCTTTCGCTTCGCCCAGAGCGGGAGAAGTCATTTGGTGACTTCCCATCCCAACAAAAAAAAAGGATTGGAACAGTCAAATTCCATTTAAAAATAATGTTAATTCCTATACAATAAATACAGTTTACGATGGAATTGTTAGAAGTTGTATCGTTATCAATAACATAGTGTATAGTTTTCAATGTTTGTCTCTCCCTGAAATCAACGCAATTCAGTTGATATTTGTTTAACTTGAATTAACCTAAATTGGAAACGTGAATTTGATTCCATGTAGGTTTGTTTTTTTTTTTTTTGATATGGCATCTCGTAGGTCGCTACTAGGAGACCGTAACTACTTAATCGGACTTTCCTGTGGATGCCTTAATTAAAATTGAAGCCTCCAGCCAGGGGCACTTAAAACTAAATTAAAATCAGGCGACTACGCACTAAGGGCACCCCCTGTGGGGTACGAACCTCGGCTTAGGGCGTCGCTAGAGAGGACAGCAAGGGACGGCTGGATCGAATGTGCTCTTAATGGTTTGATGACCATGACGTTTCCTAGTACTAGCTCTGAGAAGAAACGCCGAAACAAACTCAGAGGTCATTGATGGGACATTATGATATTACTGGCTCAGCTGCGGCGCGGGCTGGCCTTCATCGGACGGGGGAGGGGATTACTACGTGGAGCGCGTTGCGATGAACCTCGGCGGTGAGGTCGGTAGGTCGGTCTGTTTTTGTGTAATGTGCTGGTGGCCCTATTGGTCTCTTGGAGGAGGGTAATGGGGTCATCGGGGTCTGTGAGGGCATGCCGAGGGCGGCGAAGTCGGGAGATGGTCCGTAGGTATGTCATACAATGTTATTTTTGCTTTATACGAATCCTGAATACAATTTGTTCAGAATAAGCAACTGAATCGATTCCAATCATTTTTAAACTATGTTATATTTTATCCCAAATACATTTAGAAATTGTTGCAGTGTGGTTACCAAGCGCACAACACAGCTGACGGTAGTACTAAGATGACCATATTTTTGTTGGGACAGCCAAGTAAGACAACAAGCTAAAGCAAAGCTGCATCCTATTAGATTAGAGTCTGACCCCAACGAAATGCTAGTCGTTGGAGTCAGGTTGATTGATTGATATCAATCAATCAACCTGACTCCAACGACTAGCATTTCGTTGGGGTCAGACTCTAATCAACTACCACTACCACCACCACCACTACCACTATCTACTTATCAATCAAACTAGCCATAATCTTTTTAAAGCTTAGCCTAGAAACTGTAACTTATAAGAATACATATAACTAGCAGACCCGTGCGAAAAATTCGCAATATATAAAATAGTATTCCATGGTACCAGGGACGAATATCTGTCGATTGGTGGGTCGGACGTTCAGATTGGTTCGATAGAGAGAGAGAAAAAGGGAGAAAACGGTTTCAGACCCTTGGAGAAATAATATATGTTGATTTATAACTGTAACTTATTGAAGCTTAGCCTAGTAACTGTAACTGTATATTATATCTTACACACGCACTTCCGGACTATCAGAGCCATGCAATCAGCTGTCATCATTGTTTAGTTAATTTTTATCTTTGCGTTGCTGAGATTATGTCTCTTTATTTATAATATGTTACGTGTCTAGTTATCAAATATTAATATGACATTATGACATTTTCGGTTTTAATTCAAAGAAAAAAACAGTTGATGAAGGCAAAATCACTTGTTATTCAAACCATTTTATCTGTCACAACTCACAACACACATAGTTCACAATACATACTAATATTATAAACTAGCTTTCCGCCCGCGGCTTCGCCCGCGTGGAGTTCGGTTTTACCGCGCTTTTTAGATTTCTCAGTGTTTCTCTACTATATTATGCATTTATTATACATACAAACCTTCCTTAAGAATCACTCTTTCTATTAAAAAAAACCGCGTCGAAATCCGTTGCGCAGTTTTAAAGATCTAAGCATACATACGGACATACAGCGAAAGCGACTTTGTTTTATACTATGTATTGATGCGAAAGTAACTCTGTCTGTCTGTCTGTTACGCTTTCCCGCTTAAACCTCTCAACCGATTTTGATGAAATTTGGCACAGACAATCTTTAGACCCTGAGAAAGAACATAGGCTACCTTTGAAATCTAAAAAGCGCGATATAACCTAACTCCACGCGGGCGAAGCCGCGGGCGGAAAGCTGGTTGTAAATAAAAATGAAATACACATATTAATCACACATTACATTACTTTTATATGTCACTACATATTATAAAACAAAGTTGCTTTCTCTTTCTCTATGTCCCTATGTACGATTAAATCTTTAAAACTGCGCAACGGATTTTGATGCGTTTTTTTAATAGATAGAGTGATTAAAGAGGAAGGTTTATATGTATGATAACATCCAATAAATAGTGGAGAAATACTAATATTTTTGAGGTTTCTAATGTGAAGTCGTAAAGAATTATATTTTCCGCGTTTGCAATGAAACGCAGGCTGAACCCGACGAGATTAATCAAACTAATGTAATAAATATTGTACACATTAAAAAAGGTCTAAGAAAAGTCCGCGATGGTATATGGATATTATGTATATCTCTTATGGATTCTTTTTTTTTTATTATTTATAAACTAGTGCTTGACTGCAATCCCGCCTGATGGTAAGCAGTGATGCAATCGCTGATGGTAAAGCGCACTAGCTTATTAAGCCTATTCACTCAAAAAAACTGAGTGAATAGGAAGGAAGACGGCAGTTAAGCGAGGTGATGCAATGTTTAACCCAACAACACGACCAACGATGCTGCGCCAGAGGATGATCTGGAGACCCTCCACGACTAAACTCCCGACACAACAACATTAGGCACATCGTACCACTGCTCAGACCCGTCCTCCGTACGGCTTCACCAGACATCATGCCGGAACACGACGAATCGCTTGGCGGCAAGACTTTGTTTGGTGAGTGGTAACTTATAGCGGCTGTTGTTGTCCCACAATAACATTTTTTTGTCATTTACTTATTACGACAATCATTGGCTAATTTTGGAAGCGATTTTAACCAACACAGCGTTAAACTTTATCCAATTTAATACTTTAAATAAATTGTAGATTTCATGTAGATTTATATCGCCCTTTACAGCATATTATTTAAATGAATGTTTTAGAAGATATAACAGATTTAAAAATTTCGGGGCGTTGCGTTTGCGGCGGAACCAACGACGCTATGTTTTTTATGCAACGTTCACAGTTTTTCTGTAGTTTATTTAATACTAGCTTTCCGCCCGCGGCTTCGCCCGCGTGGAGTTCGGTTTTATCGCGCTTTTTAGATTTCTCAGTGTTTCTCTACTATATTATGCATTTATTATACATACAAACCTTCCTTAAGAATCACTCTATCTATTAAAAAAAACCGCGTCAAAATCCGTTGCGTAGTTTAAAGATCTAAGCATACATACGGACATACAGCGAAAGCGACTTTGTTTTATACTATGTATTGATAAGCATTGCACCCGTGCGAAGCCGGGGCCGGTCGCTAATTTTTAATAAAATAGTATTTATAAATAAAATGTTAAACAATAAAACGTAAATAGAAAATGATATCAAAAATTAAAACAATAACTTTGTACATTTCACGTGCTCGCACTAATATTTGCGAGGTTCAAATAGGACACTGATGACATCTGAATGTTTGAACTCATGGCACGAAGAGAACGCATCGTGTCATCGTGCGATCTCCGCCAATTAGGACGACAATGATATGAAAAAAAAAAATTGCCATACCTTTGGACCTTCTGATTACAGAGATATTGAAGGTAAAAATATATTTTTTAGTTTTTTCTACCAAAACCAGTTGTAAATGATATAACTTACTTTAAATACTCCCACGATCCAAGTACTGACCGGTGTGTGTGCGCATAAATAATCACAATTCATTGCGCACTACCGTAAACAGCGAATTTTCACACAAAATAAAACTAATTTTCCCTATTTTTAAATAATCTTTTTTTTGAGATTTTTTTCTTATTTGCAGAGTACGTTGATAACGGCTTCATGATGGACCCTCCTAATGGAATGAAAGCCTTGGGGGAGGCCTTTGTTCAGCATTGGACCTCTTTATGCTGAGAAAAAGAAAAAGATGGATCGTTTTAACATTCTGTGTGTATTAAGTACATCTTCAAGCATGGTGGGGTCTGTGATTAAGTAATAACGAACGATCTAACAATCGATTCTCTAATAATCATATCGTCTCATCGTCGAAAGTTACATAAGTGTAGTGAGCTTTGACAGTCAATAGCGTCCCTAGCATAATTTGGTACGACAGCTAACTTCACCATCACCTAAGTTTCTATGGCGACGTGGTTGCAGAATCGCACTGCAGCCCAGGTTATGTTGCGCTTGCCATGGCTGGTCCGGATCCAACATAATTATTTACTACTAGCTTTCCGCCCGCGGCTGCGCCCACGTGGAGTTCGGTTATATCGCGCTTTTTGGATTTCCCTCGGGAACATCAAATTTTTCCGGGATAAAAGGTAGCCTATGTCCTTTCTCAGGCTCTAGACTATCTGTGTACCAAATTTCATTACAATCGGTTCAGTAGTTTTGGCGTGAAAATAGAACAGACAGACAGACAGACAGAGATACTTTCGCATTTATAATATTAGTATGGACAATACCTTAGCTAACTATTCATGTTGTAAAGTATAACTTATTTTTATTAATTATAAGCTAGTGCTTGACCGCAGTCCCGCCTGATAGTTAGCAGTGATCCAATCGTTGGCTAAAGCGCGCTAGTTTATTAAGAGCCTATTAAACAAAAAAACTGAGTGAACAGGAAGGAAGACGGCAGTTGAGCGAGGTGATGCAATATTTTACCCAACAACACGACCAAAGATCCAGAATGAGATTGATCTGGAGACCCTCCATGACCAAACTGCCGACACAACAACATTGGGCGCATCGTACCCGGCACACATCGCAACACAACTGCCCAGACCCGTCCTCCGTGCGGCTTCACCAGACATCATGCCGGAACACGACGGATCGCTCGGTGGCAAGACTTTGTCCGGTGGTAACTTCTGCCGGCAGCCGATATTATGGCTTACCAACGAGTTGTAAATAAAAAAAAAAATACCTCTTTGTTGCTTCGTGCAGCACGTGAAGCTGTTGGTCGCTGCTGTCATTCCTGGATCTTTAACAGTCGTTAAGGGTCGTCAGAAGCCCCAGTCTTACCAGGAAATATTATATTATCTGGCTCTTTGTGGATAATTACAATAGAAAACGGATTGTGTCTCATTAGCGGTGATTAAGAGGATAAATAATATTTTTGCTCGCGATATCGCTCGAGTTCTGTAAGTTTTTTGTTATTAATCAGTCTGGGTTTTGGTGGAGGTAAAACAGGCAGCTATATGTAAACTCCTGATATTCAGGTGTATCCTGGACTAGAAGCGGACTCCAAAATAGTTAGGACAAGGTAGGCAAAGCAGTAAATGATCTTTAGGTATGGGACACATCCTCATTTTGTTAGTGATGGTATGTCCAGGTGATAAAGGGCGCGCTTAACAAGAACCAAAGTGAGTGGTTACGTGGACAATGATCAACGGAAGGTGTGCTTGTGAGGTTGGCCATGTAGTATCGCCAATCAAGGAGATTATCACGAGGTATTTTAAGCTGTCGATTTTGTAAATAATCCATACTAATATTATAAATGCGAAAGTAACTCTGTCTGTCTGTCTGTCTGTTACGCTTTCCCACTTAAACCTCTCAACCGATTTTGATGAAATTTGGCACAGACAATCTTTAGACCCTGAGAAAGAATATAAGCTACCTTTTATCCCGGAATAATTTGATATTCCCGAGGGAAATCTAAAAAGCGCGATATAATCGAACTCCACGCGGGCGAAGCCGCGGGCGGAAAGCTAGTAGATAAATAATTTAAGTTTGACAGCCTCCGTGGCGTAGCGGTAGCGAACGAGGCCGTTGCGCAAGGAGTAATTATATTGTAACAATATTTGTATGCATGAATATGAATATTTGCACTGGTCTAATCGTGCCTCGGAAAGCACGTTAAGCCGATGGTCCCGGTTGCCATACGAACATCTAGTGGCAGTCGTTACGGGTTGGTTGGAGCCCTCAAAAGTCTGACAATTGGTCTAACTGCAATGCTTAGATATCACCTTCGGGTTGTGGAGGTCAGACGGCAGTCGCTTCACGGAAAATATCGAAGTTTAGCCAAAATCAGCAGTTAGGAGGACTGGTAAAGCGGACCCTAGACTCCAAAGCCGAAAAGCTACGGACGCGACTGGGATTAACGCTGCGATGATAATAATAAAAAAAAATGGTAAATAATTCAAGTCGATCAAACATGCCCAGCGCACACTTTGAGCATGTGAGCAAATGTGGGGCAATCATCACTTGCTCTCTGCTGGGGACCAAACAGTTATCAGTCCGCTGATTATTTTTAAATCACATGTTTTTACTAATTTAATGACGTCGCAAGGTTGATAAAGTTGACAAAAATACAATTATTGTGTCAAGTTATCTCCGAGTGTAAATAATGATTGATATTGTGTGATTTTAGCTTAAAAGTTTTGCAAAACACTGAATAAACAGTTGTACTTTAGATTTTTTGAACCACTAAAGCTATAGAAAAATGGATACTTATGAGATAATGGAGGTGCCAAGATAGGCCTTTAGAAGTATGAGTAACAGGGTCTAATTAAAAGGAAAGGTCTTCTCGGTGGTAGGCCACAACATCGGCCGCCGGCATAAGTTACGACCCACCAGGCAAAGTCATGCCGCCAAGCGATTCGTCGTGTTCCGGCATGATGTCTGGTGAAGCCGTACGGAGGATGGGTCTGAGCAGTTGTGTTGCGGTGTACGTGCCGGGTACGATACGCGAAATGTTGTTGTGGCGGGAGTTTGGTTGTGGAGGGCCTCCAGATCAATTTCCCTCTGGCGCAGCATCGTTGGTCGTGTTGTTGGGTTTAACATTGCATCACCGCGCTCAACTGCCGTCTTCCTTCCTATTTACTCAGTTCCTTTGAGTGAGTAGGTTTAATAAACTAGCGCGCATTACCATCAACGATTGCATCACTGCTTACAATCAGGCGGGATTGCAGTCAAGCGCTAGTTTGTAATTTATAAAAAAAAGGAAAGAGAAAAAGGGGAAAAGAAAAGGGAGGATCCTCCGACTAGACAGGCGTTGAGTGTTTCGTGCACTTACCCAACGGTTAATATTGGGATTTTGTATAATACGTTATTTTTTTTTTATACGAACCCTGAATATAGTTTGTTCACAATAAGCAACTGAATCGATTCCAATAATTTTTACACCATGTATATTTTTTCCCAAATATATTTAAAAAAATATGCAGTGTGGTTACCGAGCGCACACAAATTCACAGCGGATCATACATAGTGTCCCAGACCCGCGCCGCGCCGCTGCAGACGCGAGCGGGCAAGCCGCGCGTTGACCATATTTTTGTAGGGATAACCAAGTAACATAGCAAGCTCATAATTTTATGATTTTTCATGACAGTTAAATATTGTATATAAATTCGTTACATAAAAAAAATAATTAAAAGTTAAAAAAAAAACCACAAAAACAGTGGATGCGTGTACAAATACACAAACAACCATACTCAGAACAACTACTTGTAGGTCATACAAATATTTGTTCCGTGCGGGAATCGAACCCGCGACACGCAGCACAGCAGTCATACATTTAACCACTACAACAACCGTGCCGTCACTTGCAGCAACTTCACTTTCCCTTTCTTAGGTGTTGTTAGAAATGAAACTGGGAAAACCAAGTAAATAAGGCCATGTTTGAATCACAAGAAATCAAAAGTAACGTATCAGTTAGTGTCAACAAGAAAAATAGATTCTGAAGGCTTCTTGCAAATATTATGCAAACATTTAATGTTTATCAATTAATTAACCTAAATACCTCACATTAACCTAAGTATTCCACAAGGTTTTATAATAGAAAAGGTAGTATAAAGTAATCATTATTATTTAACTTTAGCTTTCCTCATCATCATCATCATTTCAGCCGAAAGACGTCCACCGCCGGACGTAAGCCTCCGCCAAGACTCTCCACGACGACCGGTCCTGCGCCTCCCGCATCCAGCGAATTCCCGCGACCTTCACCAGGTCGTCGGTCCACCTTGTCGGGGGCCTACTCACGCTGCGTCTTCCGATACGTGGTCACCATTCGCGAACTCGTCGGCCCTATCGGGAATCGGTAATACGGGCAATGTGCCCGGCCCACCGCCTCTTAAGTGTTGCAATTACTTGGTGAATAGGCTTAATAAGCCAGCGCGCTTTACCATCAATGATTGCATCACTGCTTACAATCAGGTGGGGTCCGGTCAAACACTAATTTATAATTATACAATCTGTTTCAGAAATATGAAATAATACTTATAAATTAAACTAAATATAATCATGTATATTGCATACCTATGGCACCGGTGTGAGGTACCTAAGTGCATGGGTTTTTTAATTATTTTGCTTCGAAGTTTAGTGTGAAAACTTCGCAGTGATAACCCTAGAAATAACTTTAAATTTAAAATTAAACACAGATAATCTTTAGACCCCGAGAAAGAACATAGGCTACCTTTTATCCCGGAAAAATTTGATGTTCCCGAGGGAAATCTAAAAAGCGCGATACAACCGAACTCCACGCGGGCGAAGCCGCAGGCGGAAAGCTAGTATATTATAAATGTTTTTATTTATTTTGTAGGAAAAAAAAACTTCGTATCTCAAATTTATGACTAGGTCAAGTTGAAGTTTATAAGGTATACTTCAATATCTGAAAGTATTGTGTCACCTTTCTGAAACACGTTGTATACAATATGTAAAGAAAACCCTGTCCGACCCATAAGGATAATAAAGCTTAGGTAAACACTTGACCAAATATAATATAAAATTTTACATAATCATCACAGTAACAATAATAATGAATTTTGAAATCTTTTTTTCCCGGGTATTAATTCCAATTTCTCCGAAATTTGATAATTTTAAAAAACTGACAACACCATTTGTGACGGAGCGAATAGCGATGCGACCACGTGCCGCATGCGCCCCCTTCCCCCCGCGCATCCATGCGCGGGTGAAGGGGCGGGGCTATTGCCCTAGCGCACATGCATTAAGTTACCTCGCTTTTTCGAAATAATATTTTTTTTTTTGGGGATTTTTTAAGTTTAGCTGGCTTTGTAGGCATTATTAGAATCAGTTAACGATACCTAACAATACCTTCACGGATCGGACAGGGTTTTCTTTACATATTGTATATAAAAAAAAAAAAACAATTGATTGACGCAGTGGCTGAGCGATCATCTGCTGAGCCGCGTGTCGTGGGTTCGATCCCCGCACGGACCAAATATTTGTATGGCCTACAATTAGTTGTTCTGGGTCTGTTTGTGTATGTGACTTTATATGTTTTTAAACGCACCCACGATACAGTTCTCCTCTGTTTTTGATATTATTTCAAGTTATTTTCTTTTTTGTAATTTGTCTATTTATTTATTTTTTACAATACACCATAAAGGCCCAGCACGGGTTGGTAGATAAAAATCAGTAAGGGCAAATTTCACCGATGAAACTGAATGCGATCAGTAGATGTACCTACATGTGGTACTGATCAACATCGCTTCGTCTCATCTTAACAACATCATAGACCGTGTTCGCATGGTACCTGTGTCGCATAAACAGGGAGCCGGATGCCCGGTGTCACCACTGCGTCGACTGCCGGCAGGACACGGCGCGGCATACGCTGGCAGAGTGTGCCGAGGAGCTGCGCCGTGTCCTCATTTCTGAAGTAGGCAGTGACCTGTCTGTTGATGGTCGGAAGAGTTCTGAGATGCGATGGTTTCCTTCTGCGAAACAGTCGTCTCTCAAAAGGAGGCTGTGGAAAGGGAGAGCGAGATCTCGTCCTCTCACCCGGCCCACAGCAGGCTCACCGGGCGTCGGCGGAGGACGGATAACGCCCTCTTCCAGTCCCCCTAAATGGATCCAGGGGCGATAGTCTCGGGGATATCTGTCGTCCTCCTGACCCAAGGAGGCCCGTGGCGTGTCAGCACCAATCTGGGGTTGCGTAAGCAGTGTTCGTTCTCGCAACCCTAGTCAGCAAGAGTCTGACAGAGACCGTCGCCCGCACCAGGGCGGCGGACTTCCATGAAGATTTTCCACCCCGTGATATAAGATTAGAAGATCTGACAGCCTCCATGGCGTAGCGGTAGCGGACGCGGCCGCTGCGCAAAGAGGCGCGGGTTCGATCCTCGCGCAGTGAAAATATTTGTATGCATGAATATGAATATTTGCACTGGTCTGGTCGTGCCTCGGAAAGCACGTTAAGCCATTGGTCCCGGTTGCCATACGAACATCTAGTGGCAGTCGTTACGGGTTGTTGGAGCCCTCAAAAGTCCAACAATTGGTCTAGCTGTAATGCTTCGATGTCGCCTTCGGGTTGTGGAGGTCAGACGGCAGTCACTTCATGGAAAATGTCGAAGTTTAGCCATATCAGCAGTTAGACTGGTAAAAAGCGGACCCCAGACTCCAAAGCTGAAAAGCTTCGGATGCGACTGGGATTAACGCTGAGATGACGATGATGATATAAGATTAGAAGGTTTTGTAGATTCCTATCCGCTATGCAACGTGTTGGCATAATCTACATTGATCGATGAAAGTTATTGACAACAATGTTTTGCAATAAATATCATTGATTCTCAATCAGAACATCATCAATCATGATAGCCTCCGTGCAATTGCATGCAGTTGAGATGAGATTGCTATAACTAAGATAATGAAGTGCGCAACTAAGAGGACAGTGGCACCGGTAACTGAACAGTTGTGAGGAATTTTGAATGTGAAGGTCAATGGGAATGGTTATGAGAGTACATAGAGGTATGACAGCCTCAGTGGCGTAGCGGTACCGAACGCGGCCGCTGCGCAAGGAGGTGCGTGTTCGATCCCCGCGCAGTGCATATATTTGTATGCATGAATATGAATATTTGCACTGGTTTGGTCGGTACTCGAAAAGCACGTTAAGCCGTTGGTCCCGGTTGCCATACGAACATCTAGTGGCAGTCGTTACAGGTTGTTGGAGCCCTCAAAAGTCCAACAATTGGTCTAACTGCAATGCTTCGATATCGCCTTTGGGTTGTAGATGTCAGACGGCAGTCGCGAGCTTCGGATGTGGCTGGGATTAACGCTGAGATGATCATGATGATGATCCGCTATGCCACGTGTTGGCATAATCTTTATTAAACGATGTACATAGTTATTGACAACAATGTTTTGCAATAAACATTATTGTTTCTCAATTACAAACATAATTGATGTATTTTTCTCAGAATGTATTAAGGCATCTGAAGTATTTAATAATCGTTATTTTGTCAAGATTATTTCTTAAATTAGTGATGTGTTTAAGTTTTGATTCGACGATAATTAGATTGTGTTCCTGGTAAATAAATAAATAAAAAGCCTTTTATTTCCTACTAATTAGTTTTACATTGTTTTCTTAAGTTTACTAATTTTTATGACCTTACATGTTTATTGTATATTTATGTATTTAAAAACTAAATTTATTTATTTACTTTAGTTTACCTAATTTATTTATTTAAAAAACTAATTTATAACTTAAATTTCTAAATAGTTTATTTCTTACATTTATTTAAATGTGCCTAATTATTAACTTAACCTAATTCGCAGGAACCCCATTATTGGGTAAAGGCCTCCTCCAAAGCTGACCAGCGGCCCTAACGATTGACCACGCGACGCGACAAATCACGTGGTCAATCGTTCCCGCCATTGGTTGGTTTGGTGTTCGATTTCGCTTCGCTATGAAGCGATGTTACTTTGTCTACAGGCCCAGATGTCTCTATTCTATGCAGTCTGCTTCCAGTGTGGGCCGGCTAGCTTAATAATCTCACCGTCCCAGTGTGTCAGTGGTCTTCCTCTGCTTCTTTTACCAAGAGGTCCTTTCCAAAACGTTACCTTTTTGGTCCATCTCTGGTCTTTAAGCCTTGCGACATGGCCAGCCCATTTCCACTTCAGTTTTTGAGCGTAAGTTAGTGCATTTGTTCCTGGTATCCACTATTAATTTAATTCGTTTTTTTCTATGGTTTAAATGCGAAATAAGCATTAGTACTTTTCCTGCAACTTTACGTGCTCTACAAGTACCCAGTGTATAAGTCCTATATCTTAGGAATAACGAAACATTCTCAATCATTGCAAGAATTGGGCCTATAGCCAATGTAACTTCGCTTCGTAGCGAAGCGAAATCGAATACCAAACCAATTAATAACGAAAACGATTGACCACGCGACGCGATAAATCACGTGGTCAATCGTATGCTCTTTTGTAATTTTGACTTCAAAAAGTACTGATTCTCAGCCTAAATTGAATCACTATTAACTTTCATTACACTGGCTTAAAGAAAATACGTTAAGAAAGTATGGATATTGAATAAGGATGTTTAATTTTATATGAATTTATAGGCAAAAGCTCTATTATTTTATTGAATATTTATAGTTTTCTTTATAATCATTGACTTCTTGTTTGTTTAGATATTAATTGCAATAATTTGGTTAGTTTTTGTCGTCACGTGTCCATCAAATTAAACATCTATGAACAAAAAAAAAATATTTGTAAAAAAAGCAAGTTAGAATACGTTGAATCATTGTATGGTTACCGTAAACTTCCGTATTATTAAATAATTATTTCATTACCGACAGCTAAAGTCTTGTTACTAACGGAGCTACTTATTGTTTAAAAAAAAACGATGACCCTGAGTTATTATATATTACATAATCAGCCCATATGTACTTACCTAATATTTCAACGGCTGGCCTCTTCTCTTTAAGAGAAAATTCACCACGCTGCTGGAGTAGATCCTAAATGTTTTGAATTAATGGTTTTAGGACACCCTGGTTTCCACACAATGTTTTCCTTCACCATCAGATATGCTCTAACAAATTAACCAAAATAAATGTGCCGATCGGAGCAGCAACACACACATGCTTTTTTTTTATTCTGCGTACATTTCACACTTTGGCACAGTGTGAGTGAGATGGGGCGCAATCTAAAGCATAGAGAAGAACAAGATGGCTAGTGTTTGTCGTTTGCGCTTAAATAGAATCGACGAAAACTAAAGCGACTTGCTGGAATTACCTCCTTTTGTACGCTTCATTTTCAGTGCGCTAGTGACGTATCTACCTTAGTTTAATATTATATCAATGTTTACCATTTACCTTTATTCCCACTAGATCCGGCACGATACCAGCGGGAAATTTCGCTCTGTGGCTACCATGAGTTTTCATTAAGAGACTCGATCATACGCAATTATCCTTTTTTGTTCTGTATGGGAATTTCCCGCTCTGGGCGGAGCGGAAGGGTGTGTCAGACTTCTGCTGACTAAAACCCACCCGTGTTCCTTCACTTGTCTGTGCGCCAGGGTCACGACCCTGACCCAGGAGGCATCGGTTTTCGTTGACCCCGTCACAATGTGCTGACATCACTTTGAGACGCGCGTCAAACACAATGCGCCGTCGACTCTGGTCTTTACCGGGTGGCGAACTACCCACTGCTCACCGCCCGCAAGCCCTCGGTTACGCAATTACCCTGCAGAGTTTTTTGACACTTAGGTGGATTAACTTGACAGAATCCAATGTTTTATGTCTACTAACCACATCTTGATCTGAGAATTCTCTAGAAATATCCAAGCCGAAGTTCTGAGGCTTTGAAATACGACAAAACACTTCGAGAAAAGAAAAGCTGCCCTGTTTTTTTTTTGGATCGTTTCGACAACACCCTCCTTACGGATACCTACCTATAGGGATGTCTATTAAGTGCACGATTAGGTAAAACGAATGACTAATACGGTATCTAGCTTCTTCTGTGTTTTAAAAGATTCAAAAAGAAGTGGCCACTTTGAACTTTGAGCAAGTGCACCTTGACTCGATTTACAAATAAGAAGAAAGTGGAACAGGCCGTGCCATTGTATTTAAAACAGAGATAGATTAATTACTTAATAAGAATATAATTATATATATAGTGTGGGTTGCACAGTGTAGTAGAATTACAAAACGATAGAATGATAAGCTTTAATATAATTCCGAAGATAGCAGATCTCACAGGGTTTTAATTTGCGCACGAGTCTTTTTTTCAGACAGAATCCATCATCATATCAGCGTATAATCCCGGTTGCATCCGCGGCTTGCCCGTTGGAGCCCAAGGTCCGCTTTCCTATAGTTACTACTCCATTTCGCACGATTTTTGGCATCCCGTGGTGTGAGATTGTTGGCACGCATGTCTTACAACGTCATGCCAGGACTTTTTTAGTCTACCTAGCTTGTTCTGGCCCGGCGGAGACGCCATGGCAAGACATTTGTTAACCAAGTAATATGCCGTAACCCTCTTGCAGTTTGTCTGCTATGTCACGGACACGAAGACTGCTACGGATGCGGGAATTCCTGATGCGGTCTTTCCGCGTTACTCAACACATCCACCGCAGCATATTCATCTCCGTGACACGCAGCTCCTGTTTGTGTCGCTCAAGCACAGGCCACGCCTCACTGCCATACAGCTAAAATATTTCTGGTTGTCGGCGCGGTGGTGCTCGGAAATTCTGTGGAAAAATATAAGTGGTAAGTAAGTATTTAGATATAATATGTTTGTAGTAAGTAGGTGAGTATTTAAATAATGGCATCGATTCTCTTGGTCACAAACTAAACCAATTTAAAGTTAAATGTTTCAATTAAGAAAAAGAGGGAAGATAACATTTACTTTATTCCTAACAAATTAAGATATTCCATTGACAGTTTAGACGCGATTACTTATAATCGTCGACCTCCGTGGCGCAGCGGTCAACACGCCTGCCTGCGACGCGGAGGCCCCGGGTTCGATCCCCGGCCAGGTCATGACGGAAAACGATTTTTTCCTGATTGACCTGGGTCTTGGATGTTTATCTATATATGTATTTATTATAAATATAGTATCGTTGAGTTAGTGTCTCATAACACAAGTCTCGAACTTACTTTGGGGCTAGCTCAATCTGTGTGATTTGTCGGTATAAAAAAAAAAAAAAAACATGGCGACCAAAAATACATCCATTTATAATACGTCAGGTGCGGACTAATTTGACAGGTCTAAACTAACATATTATGTTCTGTCCTGTATTGAATGAAATAGAACGAATATCAATCCACGATTGTATCGACGTGGTCTTGTCAGGCTTCTCAGAAAGTAATCTTTTGATGCGATTTATTGGACTGTCAAATCTGATAAGCTTTTGTGGTTTTTCTGAAGTTGTTCACAGAAAAACAATGGAAAAATTGTGTTCCTGGGTATCACGTTTGTTTAGTAATTATTGATTTTATTTTTACGTTTGTTGACATTTTTATGCCTGCTTTTTAATCTCCAGATCCCGATCCACCCGATCTAACTCGAGTTGGTCTCCAAAGCCTAGAGCACAGGCGTAGAGTAGCCAGCCTTTAGGTGTTCTATAGGTTGCATTTCGGGGAGTGTGCGAGGGAATTGCATGATTTAATTCCCCCATCTCCGTTCCACCAGCGGACGACCCATCGTACGGTTGGTTTCCACTCTTACGTTGTTAACACCACTACGATCCGGACGAAGCGTTTCGCCTCCTCCTTTATACCGCGTACATCGAGGGACTGGAACAATTTGCCAGCGGCGGTGTTTCCGTCGGACTACATTTTGAGTGTCTTCAAGGCTAGAGTGAATAGGCTCTTAATAAACTAGTGCGCTTTACCATCAACGATTGCGTCACTGCTTACCATCAGGCAGGATTGCGGTCAAGCGCTGGTTTATAATACGTAAAAAAAAAAATATTCAAGGATCAGAATGATGATCTTTCCCTTTCACAGACTTCACTATCGCAATCCGCAGATGTTGTCTGTAGCGCTACATAGATGGAAGCATCCCTTTCCCAATCCCAATGCTCCCGTAAACAAAAACGAAAAAAATTAAAAAATTAAAAAAAAAATCGGACGTTCCAAATACTCCGCAATAGATAAAACTCCAGTTCACATTTCCCGTACAGAAATTAAACCTAATTGGGTACCACATTACATCCCGACAATTTCGGGAAAATTTTATTAAATATTATAATAATATTTCGAACGTAATCCGTGGTGGTGTCAAAAGGGTCGGTAGGGTGTACGGTTCGAAATGTATCCTTGGAATGTACCGACCGCCTTCAGCTTTTGGGAGTTGAGATTTCCTCGAACCTTAACTTTGGGCGGTTCATTGAATCCAAGGGAAACTTGGCGTTCTCGCAAAGGTCCGGCAGTACTTCACACCGCAGACAGCCTTTCTGATGACGTCATGCGAGTTTAATATTATATCAATACATGCGACATTTCAAATCACAATGACAGCCTCCGTGGCGTAACGGTAGCGGACGCGGCCGCTGTGCAAGGTGGCGCGGGTTCGATCCCCGCTCAGTGCAAGTATTTGTATGCATGAATATGAATATTTGCACTGGTCTGGTCGTGCCTCGGAAATCACGTTAAGCCGTTGGTCCCGGTTGCCATACGAACAGCTAGTGGCAGTCGTTACGGGTTGTTGGAGCCCTCAAAAAGTCCAACAATTGGTCTAACTGCAATGCTTCGATGTCGCCTTCGGGTTGTGGAGGTCAGACGGCAGTCGCTTTACGGAAAATGTCGAAGTTTAGCTATATCAGCAGTTGGACTGGTAAAAGCGGACCCCAGACTCCAAAGTTGAAAAGGCTTCGGATGGGACTGGGATTAACGCTGGGATGATGATGATGCGACATTTCAAATCAATATATCTATCTAAGTATTTGAATGAAAGAAAAAAATAAAAATACGTGTTAAATAATTTTTATAAATATATCTGATGGACATTAAGTTATTTTTTAGGATACAACCCAATTGTTGTTGTATAAAACACGAGGCGAAACGCTTCGTTTGTCTCCTCTGTTATCTTTTTCAATAATTGACCGACCCTTTGCCAGTCCTATGACGGTGCTGGCTTAAAACTGGTTAGTAGAACAGCATTCCTTTTATACGTGGTACGTTGATATTAATATGATAATATAAACTATCACGTGGATCAGCACGGTAAAACGTTTAATTATATTATTTCTAAATATCCAATCATTAATTCTTTTGCAGATTATTGTTGGTATTACAGTGACTTTTATACGACGATATGGAGGCCCCGGGTTCGATCCCCGGCCAGGTCATGATGGAAAACGATCTTTTCCTGATTAACCTGGGTCTTGGATGTTTGTGTCTTCTATGTATCTAGGTATTATAATATATAGTATCGTTGAGTTAGTATCCCATAACACAAGTCTCGAACTTACTTTGGGCCTAGCTCAATCTGTGTAATTTGTCCGTATATATATTTATTTATTTCATTTAAATGACGACATTTTTTAAATATTGCTGATAAAAAAAAATGTTTTTTGGCTGTTTATTTATTAATTTTATAAAAATTAAGTATAAGTTTATATAAAGGAGGAGAAGTAATCAAAGGATATTCGAAAATTCTTTCGTATCGTTGTCAAAGTCAAACCTGTCCCAGCAGGCTGGCAGCATTGCCACGTTGTATCGTAATCCTTCTCAGTATGAGAGGAGACCTGAGTTGTTGTGACTGCTGGCAGTGGGACGATAAAAAAGGTTGATGATGATGATGGTAATGCTGTTTCTTTGCTCTAAAAACAAGCCAAATATTAAAATACTTGATATTTATAGTTTTGGATCTTTTAGTTGGGTTACAACTAAAAGATTACAATAGTTATTTGTTATACAAGAGTGCAAAGTTGCTTTTTAACCGCGTGTTCAATTTTGATGACCGAGCAAGCGAAGGATTCTAAAATTGAATCACGAGCGCAGCGAGTGATTCAAAATTAGAATCCTGAGCGTTAGCGAGGGAATCAAAAGGACACGAGGTGAAAAATCTTTGCACTCGAGTGCAACACGTAACTTTTCATTCCACCTCAGCGAGGAAATGACTAAATGCAATAAAAAAATGTTTACAATCACAAGATAGGTACACTTTTATTTCAGTTTAGGTATTAATTACTACATTATGACAGGTAAGTATTACAGAATAATCTTTAAATTATAATAAAATAATACTAAAGTATAATTAAGAAAATTTTAAAGTAACGTTGCAACAGTTATTTAAATTGAGTGTAATATTTTTGTTTGGTACTGTAATATTTTTTTTTTTTTTTTATATAGTTTTGTGCCGTCTATCGCTTCTTGCGTGGCAAGAATTCTTTTTTGCCAGTTATTTGGCTGTGTTTCTTTTTTAACCGCTATGCCTTTTTTGCGGCTTACGCCTTGTCTTTTTTTTTTTTTTCTTTTGGGGTGCTCTTTTCCCAAGTCAATTCTTTTTCTTTCTTTGTCAATTTTACATTTCATTATTTACATTGCTTATATCTAGATCTTACTTTTACTATTACAGTTATTTTTCTAATAAATATACATTTTTTGCTAACACAATTTACAGCTATTCTTGCCGACGGCGACACTGGTTGTGCCGCTCACCTTGTGCGGTTTCTGTCTATGCAAATTTTTGCGACCTTGAGGCAAAACCGCTCCAGATACGGCCTGGAGTGTTTGTCCGCCATGAGGTCGGCTATAGTTCTTTCTGTCAAAACTCGTCCAGTACTTACTTCCAGGCCGTATCTGTCGCGGTCGTGCCTCGGGCATTCAAAGAGTAGGTGCTGAATTGTTTCGGTTGCCTCCGTGTCGCACACGCAGGCCGGACTGTTCTTTAGTTTAAACTTGTGCAAGTACGCGGAGAAGCCGCCGTGGCCAGTTAAAATTTGCGCCCAAATAGACGTCCTGTCGAGGCTCTTCATGACCTTGCGCGCGCGCACCACATCGGGGAAGAACATCCGCGTGACCCCAGGTACTGTAATATTGGTGTTAGTCACTTGTGTACTGTTTTTCGGTAAACTGTCTGTCATACTTAATAGTTGTACCGATTCATCGGATTCCCTTGGCATGAATGTTGGAGAGAGAGGGAGATGGTTAGGTGTTTCATAACGGCTTATTTTTGATGTAGAAGGGCCAGTCCAAGTTTCCGATTGAGGCTCTTTCAATGTAATGGCTCCTACGATGCCTTCACATATTTTAGACTTATTTTGGATGGAATCCTCTATGTATCCCTCTACAACTGCATTGGTCTTCCAGCCTCCGTGGCGCTTAAGGGACAGGAGATCAGCTCCGGAATCAGCCAAAAGTGTGGCTGAAGTTCGTCGGAAACAATGACCCGTGTACAACAGGGGTTCTGGAAGTTCAAGACATGTTGCTATTTCTCGTGGGATACTGCCAATTTTATTAGTACCCATAGGCTGTCTAACACACTTTCCATTGCGATATTGTAGAAAAAAACGATTGATTGGAGTGTTAGGCGGCCGTAAGGCTTGATATTTCTCAACAATCGTTACGTATTCCTTGCGAATGACAAAGTTGCGGTCTCTTTTTGTCTTTGTATTAGGTAAATTAATTAATAGTAAGTCATCTGAATGTTTCTCAATGTTTTTGACATTAAGTTGTGTTAGTTCATTAGTTCGACATGCTCCGTTTATTCCAATAATAAGAACAATCTGCAATGTAAAGAGTATTGTAGTAGATAAATGAATAAAATTTATATGAACGCATAATTATGCCTATCAACATTTACTAAGTATACTATTTAATTGAGATTAATATATGTACTTAAGTAGATACTGAATGTGCAACTGACTTACTTTTGCCGCCAAATATACGGAATCGGGTGCTTCGTTAAGAAACTTTTCAATATCAGATACTGTGAAAACCTTCGATTTTTTTTGGATGATGACCAGATGAGGCTCTTTTTAAAAATGCTACTAATTTATGATAGGTATCGATATGTATGTCTTTTTTCATCTTTATTGTTGCTTTTAGCATCGAATACGTACTCCATAGAGTGCTTGCTTTCTTGTTCTCGGATAATTCTATAAAATATGCCAGCAAAACGTTTTCTGAGAAAGTTTTGGCTCCTTTTGCTAGTCGCCACGTGTTGAACATATCGTACTGTTTTAAATACTTCTCGCGTGATTGTTGAGGTAGAAAGCTCATTTGCGCATTATTAACAGTTTCAGTCAATTCTGTTGGCGTCAAACAAACTTCCTCGTCGCTAGAATCACTCATTTTAGTTTTTCACTTGTTTTCAAGTTTCTTTTTTTTAATATAAGGTTTAACAATGTCGTGAAAAAATGCCGCGTAAAGAACCGCGTACAAAGAAAATTGAAAAAAGAACACCAAGAAGGTTCCGAGTCTGAGTTTTTAATAAATTAAAAAAATGTTGTATGATATATTCGGCACCATAGAGGTAACAGTAAATAGGTTTAATGTTTTTTTTTTAATTTACAAACTTAGTGCACACGATGTTCTAAATTCAATTTACTTTATCCTCTAGAGAATAAAAACGGCTTTTCCAGTCAGATATTGAAGATTAAAAATACTCTTTTCGAGATGGTGGGATGAAAAATAATTTGTCGATAATCTAATAGGTTTAATAGAAGAATTAATAATAACAATTTATTTGTTTTTACCCGATAGATATCATTATCGTAAGTTCAAAGGCTAAAATTAGACGTAAATCAAAGTTCAGAGATGTCTGACGTGACCTTAGGTAAATGTTATCTACGGGTCACTTAGGTTTGAATCGGTTCAGAATATGCTGAACCTAATTTAGTATATTGATCTCAAAGAGTGACACGCTCATTGTTAAGGACCTAACTAAGGTTACCTAATAAAAGTCAGGTGGACTGAAAAACTTAGTATATTGATTCAGACAGTAAAATGTTGGAAACTATGATATTGAGGAGAGCGCGCGCGTCGACACTTTTGAATTGGGTTGTATCTAGGGTTGTAACGGAGCTTCGCCTCCGCTTCCGTTACTGCGGAAGTTCCGCAAGAAATCGTATCTTCGCTTCCGCTTCCGCCTCCGCACAATTTTTGCGGAGTTATAACGGAGGTTTATTTACGTATTTATAAAATAAATAACGTGCAAGCTGCGACGCTCGACAACTGTCCGGCCGCGTTTGATCGCGAAATGGTCAAGAATCAACTAGTGCGAGGCGGGAATGCGGCAAACACAATTTGTTTCTCCTTAATTTTGATTACAAGAAGGTAATATTTTTTTACTAAGTATACTAATATTAATGTACGTATTTAAAATAAAATTATGTTTTAATTAGCCATAAATTTAATTTTTTTCTATATGTACTTTCACCTTTGCCTCCGCCTCCGTTAACCTCCGCATCCGCGGAGGTGAGACTCGTCGCCTCCGCATCCGCCTCCGCCTCCGCTAACAAGCCTCCGTTACAACTCTAGTTGTATCCTAAAAAATAATTGAATGTCCATCAGACAGATTTATAAAAAATATTGAACACGTATTTTTTATTTTTTATTTCATTCAAATACTTATGAAGATATATTGATTTAAAATGTCGCATGACGTCACGCCGTGGTCCAAAATATACCACGGCGTGACGTAATTAGCCCCCACTCCGTAACTTTAACACGTTATATCTCAGTAGTTTTTGGTAATTTCGACAAAATAAAAATACGGGTCTTAATTTTTTTTATATTTGAAAGACGGACTAATTATTTTTTTGATTTTCATTCCTTGGATGTATCCTATTGTCAGAAGGTCGGTCAGTCAGTAGGGTGAAGCTAGTCGCTCATTCCAAAGAGTAGGTACCTATGGAGAAGAACGGGCAAGAATCTCCATGGACCCTTTTAAATTGTCAAGTTACATACAAATGTTTGATTACATCATTCGTTTTGAAATCAACCATGTAGAGTACTACGGATCAAATATAATGTTTATGATTGATTGATTTTTCAAAAACTTAAGTTCTTTAGAAATGCAGTTGATTGATATCTTATCTGCAATATAACAAGTCATTGTAAACATAAGTCAATGTCACACGTGATCGTGTTGCCGAGACAGAACTAAATCTTAATCTAATCATTTTGCAAAACGAACGAGATGTTTCCACAAAGATTACTGAACCCTTTTTGAGAGATTATTTCATGGAGATGCAGCATCCTAAATCTCAATTCTAATAATTTATCCATAATATTATAAATCGGAAAGTGAGTTTGTTTGTTTGTTTCGCTTTCACGCCGTAACTGCTGAACCGATTGCTTTGAAATTTTGTAGACGTAAAGTTAGACGTCCGGATTAAATAAGTACTTTTTATCGCGGAAAATTTGATATTCCCGAGAGAAATTATAAATGCGAAAGTAACTCTGTCTGTCTGTCTGTTACGCTTAAACCTCTCGAGCGATTTTGATGAAATTTAGCACAGACAATCTTTAGACCCTGAGAAAGGACATAGGCTACCTTTTATTGAAAAATTTGATATTCCCGAGGGAAATCTAAAAAGTGCGATATACCTAACCGAATTCCACGCGGGCAAGGCTGCGGGCGGAAAGCTAGTATTATATAAATATCTTTATTGTTTACGAGGGTTTCTTATAGTTACAGATTATATCAGAAGGGTGTGTTTACAGCTATAGACTCAACGATTGCACTAGTTTACAATTATTAAAAAAAAAAAAAACACTCTTTTAAATTTTCAAGCTATTGTTACAAATATTTGATTACATCATTCATGCTGAAATCAACCGTGTGAGAACGATACAGAAACATATTGTACGCTGAGAGCGTCCATAGAAAACACACAAAAAACAATTCAGAAATTAAAATACGCCATGGCAGCTAAGAGATGACCAGTCCCCTCAAACGGCGTCCGTTCACGAACATGACGTATGGATCAGCATCATTCAGCTCAACCATATTGAAGGGAACCCGATAACCCAACACACACACCACCATCAGCGAGACATTTGAGTGAGCTCATACTCTCAACAGCCAGAGCACAATCAAGTTAATAAAAATGACTAACCCAACAAATAAATGCCTTACAGCACATTCGTACATTGTGCTCACACGTTTGCCATGCAATTATACAATACTAAGAAATTGAATCTACACAATGCTAAGATAGTTTTGTCCAAGGTTCAGCAGCTCCAACAGTGTTCCCGAATACTAAGTTTAGCTCCTGTGTAGCTATACAAGTGCCGAACACCTCGGTGAGCGATACAATTTCGTAACGTACAATATGCTTGGCTACATAGTGTGTAATAACGGCTTTGAATTAATAACATAAACAATTACATATTAAAATTACAAGAGGAAAAATCAAAGAACAATCAGTGTATAGAAATCAGACGCAGCTCAAGTCCAAGCCTTTTTGTCCTCAATATAATCCTTCACACTATAAAATGCTTTCTGACACAACTTACGTCTAATGAAGGATTTGAATTTATTCAGGCTCAGATATTGAACCACCTCTAGTCCAAGTCCATTGTAAAAATGTATACTTTGGCATCTGAAAGAGCCACCTATTTTCTTGAGCCTTGTTGTAGGTACAATAAATTTGTGCATGTTCCTTGTATTTATATTATGGACATCACTGTATTTTTTAAACAATTTTATATTTTTATGAGCATACAAAAGATTTTCATAAATATATCGAGACGGCACGGTCAGTACATTAATTTCTTTAAATTTTTCTCTGAGAGAGTGTCTCGGACTTAATTTATAAATAGCACGAACAGCTCGTTTCTGCAAAACAAATATTGTTTTTTTTTATATATATATATATTATAAACTAGCGCTTGACCGCAATCCTGCCTGATGGTAAGCAGTGACGCAATCGTCGATGGTAAAGCGCACTAGTTTATTAAGAGCCTATTCACTCTAGCCTTGAAGACACTCAAATTGTAGTCCGACGGAAACACCGCCGCTGGCAAACTATTCCAGTCCCTTAATGTACGCGGTATAAAGGAGGAGACGAAACGCTTCGTCCGGATCGTAGTGGTGTTAACAACGTAAGGGGGGAAACCAGCCGTACGACAGGTCGTCCGCTGGTGGAACGGAGATGGGGGAATTAAATCATGCAATTCCATCGCACACTCCCCGAAATGCATCCTATAGAACACCGAAAGGCGGGCTACTCTACGCCTGTGCTCTAGGCTTTGGAGACCAACTCGAGTTAGATCAGGGTCACCAATCAGCCTCTTTGCACGTCTCTCCACTGAATCCAAAGTGGCCAGGTGACACTTGGCAGCACCAGCCCAAATGTGGCTGCAGTACTCCACACACGAACGGACCTGTGTTTTGTATAACATTAGAAGCTGCCCAGGTGTGAAGTACTGCCGGACCTTTGCGATAACGCCAAGTTTCCTGGCAGCCAACTTGGCCTTGGACTCAACGAACCGCCCAAAGTTAAGGTTCGAGGAAATCTCAACTCCCAAAAGCTGAAGGCGGTCGGAACACTCCAAGGACACATTCCGAAAAGTAGGGGCCAAGGTTAACGGGCTCCTTTTGGCGGTGAAAAGACACGCCTGTGTTTTAGCGGCATTGAATGCTACAAGATTGGCATTGCCCCATTCGGAGACCGCCTGCAGTGCAACACTCGTTCGCTCAACCATGGCCTCCCTTTCGGACCGGATTGATTCCCTACTAGCCCGAGCATCCGGCAGGTATCTCTCTACAACTGTGCTGTCATCTGCATACCCATAGATACCGGGCATCAGCAGATCGTTAATATGCAGCAGGAACAGAGTTGCCGAGACAACAGACCCCTGAGGAACACCGGCATTAGTTGTCATGGGCTCAGAAGAGCATCCGTCGACAACAACTCGGAGGGACCGTTCAGTCAGGAAGTCTTTTACCCAGCCAGTCAGGCTAGGGGAAATGGCGTACGCTGGAAGCTTACTCAAAAGGCCAGCGTGCCATACCCGGTCGAAGGCCTTCGAGACATCAAGGGAGACAGCAATCGCTTCCCCATTCTGATCGAGGGCCTCGCCCCACAAGTGAGTGGCATACACCAGTAGGTCCCTAGTTGACCGATTGCGGCGAAACCCGTACTGTCGGTCACTGAGGAGATCGTTACCTTCCAGGTATGCCAAGAGGCGCGAGTTCAATACACGCTCCATAATTTTGCAAAGTATGGAGGTGATCGAAATCGGCCGATAGTTGGCAGTATCGGCACGACTACCCTTCTTGGGCACGGGCTGCACGTTAGCAAGCTTCCAGGACTTGGGCACTATACCAGTCTTAAATGAGAGGCGATACAAGCGCGTCAATACAGGAGACAACTCGGGTGCACATGCTTTAAGAACAATCGCTGGTATACCATCCGGACCACTAGCCTTATTCACGTCCAGACGACACAGTACTCTCAGAACCTCCTTGTTTCTAATGCGAACCTCAGGCATTGAAGCTCCGCAATGAGGTAAACTAGGTGGAGCAGCACTGCCAGTATCAAGACGCGAATTATGGGCAAAGAGAGAAGCAAAGAGACCTACTTTCTCTCTCGCCGTATGAGCCAGTGTTCCATCAGGCCTAACCAGCGGAGGCAGTGAGGGCCACAGAAGTTCGCCTCAACCGATTTGGCAAGGGACCAAAAAGATCTGCTACCGGATGGCTGCGCAGATATCTTGTTGCCAATATGGGTAATGCGGTCGAAGCGAGCCTTCCTGAGCGCCTTCTTGTAGGACTTGGCAGCACGGTTAAAGGCTCTCTTCTTTGAGCTTAGATCCGGAGCTCCGCGGTCACGAGCGTCAACCCAGGCGAGAAATGCCGTGTGCTTAAGCTGTTCAGCTTGGACACAATCGGCATTGAACCATGGGCGAGCCGAGCCACCGACGGGCACGTCATTGAATGGGATAAAATACTCAATAGCTTGACGCACCACATCGGTTATAGCGTCCGCACAGCTCGACTGATTGCCAGAAGAGAAGCAGACCTGCTGCCAAGGATAAGACGCAAAGAAGTGGCGCATCTCATGCCAATCGGCTGACCTGTATCGCCACATTTGCCGTTCACCACGAGAGTCGTGATCTGGTGGGGAGAAGGACGATACAGACTTCACCAGACAGTGGTCTGAAGTTCCCAACGGTGAGGAAACTGTTACAACACATCTGTCCGGGTCAGTGGTCAGCAGAAGGTCCAAACAGTTGGCAGTATGGCCAACTACATCAGGCACCCTAGTCGCTTGCTCTACCAGCTGGGAAAGGCCCATAGAAAGCGCGAAGTTTCGCGCTTCTCTCCCAGCGTTGTCGGTCCTCTGGTATGGGAAGAGCCAGTCCTGGTGGCAGGCGTTGAAGTCCCCCAGAGCGACGAACTGAGCGTCAGGGTGCCGATGCAGCGCATTGTCAGCAGCCTCACTGAGGTGTTCAAATAGTCTAGTTGTCTCCTGATCACCGCTGTGCGATCGGTAGACACAGGTGTAAACAATTTTGTCCACACCAGTGTCAACCAACAGCCATAGGGACGAGAAGTGAGGGTCTTCGAGGTGACGGAGGCGACGGCAACAGATGTCATTGCGGACATACACACAGACCCCGGCACGCTGCAGGAAATGATGCTCCAAAGAGTATCCCGGGTAGCCGAGGTATGCCGCATCAGACGGACATCTGATCTGGGTCTCCGTCAGGAAAAGTAGATGTGGCTTTTTAGTCTCAAGGTGGTAATGTACTGCAATGAGATTGGAGTGCAGACCTCTAATATTTGCGAGGTGCACTTTAAATGAGAGGACGTGCGCCCGCTGTGCACACCTACTTTTCTTTATTGAACTTTTCATTTAAAATAAAAAATTGAGTGAATAGGAAGGAAGACGGCAGTTGAGTGAGGTGATGCAACGTTAAACTTCACAACGCGACCAACGAGAGGGAGAGGGAACCAGAGGGAGATTGTTCCGGAGACTGCGGGGACGCCCGAACCCCCCCAGGGATCGCCATCGGGTCCTCTCGTCCGGTCGCCAACCGGCACGATGGGGCCACCCTGGGATTTTTCGCAGTTGGCGGGGCAGCCTTTCGTATGTGGCTGGCACACTACTTGGGCCCCAACTACCTGCGGTCGGCCAGCGGAGAACCGTGCTTCGGATCCCGCTACCCTCCACGAACAAACTCCCGACACAACACCATCTGGCGCATCGCACCCGGCACACACTGCAACACAACTGCTCAGACCCGTCCTCCGAACGGCTTCACCAGACATCATGCCGGAACACGACGAATCGCTTGGCGGCATGTCTTTGTCGGGTGGGTGGTAACTTACGCCGGCGCGGTCGATGTTGTGACCTACCACCGAGAAATCGTTTCTGCAAAACAAATATTGTTTGAATATCGGCGGCATTTCCCCACAACAGAATGCCGTACGACATTACGCTATTGAAAAAGTTAAAGAAAAAGTCTAAGTTATATGTACGTTCTAAGTATATTTTGGAAACCAATGACTGATTAAAAGGCGAAGGAAAACATCTTGAGGAAACCTGGACTTTAAATCTGAAATCGCCAACCCGCATTGAGCAAGCGTGGTGATTACGCTCAATCCTTCTCTGTATGGGAGAAGCCCTGTGCCCAATAGTGGGACTATAAAAAGGTTGATGATGATGGAAGAAAATCAAGAACTTATCGATGTTGTTGAACGGTGAAATATGGATTTTAAAACATTTTAGCCAAACTCTTCGCGCAATTGTGGTGCGCTGTTTTTAATAAGATTTTTATACGAAGGCTCAATAATTTAATTACAATAAACTTAACCGACAAAGTATATCTATACTTAATATATAAAGCTGATGAGTTTGTTTGTGTGTTTGTTTGTTTGTTTGTTTGTTCGCGCTAATCTCGGGAACTACTGGTCTGTTTTGAAAAATTCTTTTTACATTGGATAGCCCATTAATCCAGGAAGGCTTTAGGCTATATAACATCACGCTGCAACCAATAGGAGTGGAGCATAACTAACTCCACGCGAACGAAGTCGCTGGCGGCCGCTAGTACGATATAATCGTATAGGTACTGTAGATAATAAAAGGCAAAGAAAATAATAATGCTGCACAAAAAAAAAAAACAAGTTACTAACGCAACGGAATTTAGATCTACGCATTTTATATCAATTCCTGGTAATATTATTGGAACGTAAACAGTTATAGACGTATAATTGACAAACTGTTTATTCTTGACAAATACCGCAATTGATCTGTGACGTACGATGGCGGTTGGCGCGTGCTCACTATCAGCTCAAGGCAAACAGTATTTGTCTAAATTTTTAACTGTTTCATATTGATTGGGTTATCTCTGATAGTGCGTCATGATTCTGTTGTTCAGCATTCCTATGTAGTATTCTAGCATTGTACTCCGCGTGGTACCGGGGTTAGAATAGTACCATCCCATATCCTAACGTGGGTGTCGTAAGAGGCTACTAAGGGAACTCTCACCAGGGACGCAGGCAGCAGCGCTTCTGCTGTGGAATATCAAATTACTGCGATCCCCAACCCGTCTGCTAAGCGTGAAGATTCCTTAGGAGAGGCCTTTGTAAAGCAGTGGACCTCTATAGACTAAAGAAGAAGAAGAAGGTATCGGTATTTTGTGCTATCTTCTTCTATCCATGTCCATAGTCAAGTATTATTAGTTAGAGTGATAAATCTTTGTGCGCTATAGTCGCACGCGGTCTTTTGGCAATTACACTGTACATTTTTCATTTGGGGCAGCTCCCCGCCGGTACCCCCATGCTCATCCCCATCATTTATCGACTGACCACTAAATATTCAATTCCTGTAGGGTTGACAGACGCCTAGAACAACCATAAGCTATGATGATGATGATGTTCCCGACCGATTTCGGCCACGGCGACCACTTCGACTCCTAGCCGATGATTTGACGCTCATGCGCCCGAAGATGGCTTATGTAGCCTTTCTTGGCGGCGAAACTTCGTGCACACTGAGGGCACGTAAGCACGCCGTCGACGGAATTGTATGTGATGGCAGCAGGTGGGCGGGCCTTTAATTGGTCGCGTTTGGAATCGAGGTCAGCTTTGCGCTGCTCCTCAAACTCGCGCACTTTTCCGTACACCATTCAGCGCCATTCTGCCAAACGCTCCCATTCAGAGGGTTCTATATTGCATCTCTTCACGTGTCGTTTTAAGACATCCTTGAACTGGAGGAGTTGTCCGCCATGCTTTCGCTTGCCCTCCTCCAGCTCAGACAAGAGGATGCGCTTCGCCACCCTTTCGTCCGCCATACGTGACACGTGCCCGCACCACCGAATCTGTCGACGCATTAAATAAGGCTCAATGCCACCAACATTGGTTCGTCGCAGGACTTCGGTATTTCGCACTCTGTCAGACCATTTGATCTTCATAATGGATCGGAGACATTTAAGGTAAAAACGGTCTAGAGGACGTATGTGGTGGCGGTACACACACCATGTCTCAGCGGAATATAGAAGGTTTGGCAGCACAATTGCTATATATACGGATATTGTCGTAGCTAGCTTAAGGTCATGTGAGCAGAAAACCTTGGAACACAACTTGCCAAACGCTGCAGCTGCAGCTCCGACTCTGCTGTTGATCTCAGCATCAAGGTCACACTTAGATCTTATTGTGTTCCCCAGATAAAGAAACTTGTCTACTTGCTTCAACACATCCTCACCAAGCTTTATATTCAGTGTCTCGTGACCGTGAATGTCTAGAGACATCACCTCCATCTTGTTGACGCTGACTTTTAAGCTTACTTACGGCAGGCTTGATGAAAAGCGGACACCAGCTGTTGTAGGTCGTCTGAGGATTCTGTTAAGAAGCACAAATCATCAGCATACATGATCTCAGTAATCAGTGCATGTGAGACTTTGGTGCGAGCCTTAAGTCTAGCTAGATTGAAAAGACCGCCGTCGGTGCGGAAGCGGATGCGAACTCCTTGTGGAACAATTTGTAAGACCTCTCCCACTACCACTGCAAAGTATATGGCGAACAGAGTTGGTGCTAAGACGCATCCTTGCTTCACCCCACAGGTAACCGGGAAGAAGTCTGTCTGTGCACCGTCTACAGCAACGCAGCATTGCATGCCGTCATGTAGGAGTCTAAGAAGTCTCACAAACTTTTCAGAGCATCCCAGCTTACCTAACACTAACCATAAGGGTTCACGAGGCACACTTTCGAAAGCCTTCTCCAAGTCAAAAAAAGAGGTACAGCTTACGACCCTGCTCCCTATTCTTTTCCTGTAGCTGACGCACGGAAAATATCGCTTCACAGGTGCCTCGGTTCGGTCGGAAGCCGAACTGGGTTTCAGGCAGGATCTTTTCAGACAATACCTTTAGGCAATTTAAGAGAACTCTAGCAAAAACCTTTCCAGGAGTCGATAAAAGTGTGATACCACGGTATGAGTTGCAGTCGGATCGGTCACCTTTGTTCTTAAATAGTGTTCTTATACGCAACACTTTAAACATATCAGGAACGCGCTCTTCCTCTCACATACGAACAAACAGCTTCCATATCAACTCATGCAATCCCTCCCCGCCGTATTTGATCAGCTCTCTCGGTATAAGGTCAATGCCAGCCGCCTTTTGGTTTTGCTGCTGCCTGATGGCAGTAACAACCTCATCAAGCAACAGTGGCTAGTCCAACTCAAGAACAGGACCTCAAGCTATGCACTACAATCAACTTTAAACCGAATAATTTAGCGATAAAGTTGATTATGAAAATTATGCTGGCTGCTATTTGCTGCTGTGGAATCTCTTAGAAAAACAAAACTTTGACTGGCCCGGGAGTTGAATCCAGGACCTCGTTCTCAGCCATAGAGTGACCACTGGACCGGGGATCGAGGCAGTCCGTCACAATATATTTTTATTGCGCATTCGTTTCTGATGAAATATGATGAAATCAAATTCTGTGAATCAAATCAGGCGATATTTTGTTCCAAATTCAGTTTATCTAAAAGTACTGTTTTGTAACTGACGTCACATTAGTTATTTACTGTCATATCTAGAACTACGGGAATTTTCTTTGTAATGGTTGAGAAGATCCATACTTTAAAATCTATGCCTTAAAACCTCTCTATGTCAGTCCAATTTCAAAATTCAAGAAAGTCTTTAATATTTTTGTAAACTTTGTTCAAGTTATGAAACAATGATCCCGTTCGTTGTAAGCGATCCAAATATAACGTACTTTTATCAACTGTTTTGCTAAAAACCTTTTATTTTTCTTACTGTTTGTTTCTGTACACGACCGTAGATATCCTTATTTCTTGTAAAATCATTACGGTTTTGTGTTTTTTTACTATTATCTATACCTTCATCATCTACCTTTTATAGACCCACTGCTGGGCACAGGTCTCCTCTCATACAGAGAAGGATTGAGCGTAATCACCGCGCTTGCTCAATGCGGGTTGGCGATTTAAAGTCTAGGTTTCCTCAAGATGTTTTCCTTCACCTTCAGTCATTGGAGTCCAAGATATACTTAGAAAATGCATATAACTTTAGAAAAGTTACATTGGTACTTGCCTGACCTGGAATCGAACCCGCACACTCATACTTGAGAGGCTGGTGGGCGATCTATACCTTAGCTAACTATTAATATTATAACGCATAACTGTTTTTATTCCTAATTAATTAAAATAAAAATAAATATTAAGCTTTTTTTATGCACAAACAGCCACTTTTTATGTCAGATTTATTCTCAAGAACGCAACACGTTGCTATGATATCAAAATCTATATATTGTATTTGGTACCATTGTTTCGTATTAGAGAAGCTGAAGGAAAGTTAATTTATTAATATTATTCAATTAATAACTTAACACTTGTTGTTCTGCAATGCGCAATGCACTACTGTCGACGCATTTTGAAAGGCAGCAACTAATAGTGTTCTGTAAGGGCGGCTTGAAAAGTTATAAAATTTTTATAACTGAACAGACTATCTAGAACCGAAAACGATATGCCTGTTTGCATTTTTAATAATAAGTAATTTTTTCATTAGTGTAAGTAATAACGAATGATCTATAATTGCCATACGTTGACTGATTATGTAATAAGTCATATCTGGTTAATTACTCGTTTGTAACGTTAACGTACATAAACATATAAACAACTTATATATTTTTTATTAATATATAGCTCGTATAAGTACACAATTAAAACAATTAAAAGCAATTTTGTACCATACCTTGTGATGTTTTATTCAATCTGACAGCTGACCTTATACTAGATGTTATTCCTGTGTCGTGGGTGAGCCTACGATACTGGAATCATTTACTTACATATAACTATAAATGTATGTAACATTTAAACTCATATACAAGGAACCTAAACCAAACTGGCTTTCTGGCAAATCCAGCCCCACCCGTAAAGAGCCATTGCAGAAATGAAAATCATTCCTCAATTCAATAACCTCTCCCGCTCTGGGAGGAGCGGAAGGGCGTGTCAGACTTTCACTGACTAAAACCCATTGCCCATTGTTTTTTTTTCATTTGCCTGTGCGCCAGGGCCACGGTTTCTTTTTAACCAACCTGCAACCCTGAACCAGGACCATCGGTCTTTGTAAACCCCGTCACGATGTGCTGACATTTCTTTGAGGCGCGCGTGAAATACAATGCGCCATCAACTAGGGCAAGCCTGGTCTTTACCGTGCGGCGAGCTGCTCACTGCTCACCGCCCACAAGCGCGCGCCTACAGTTGCCGGGAGTTCGATGTTGTCTCCCGACCAGGACATCTCCTGCGGCGGCTAGTGGTAGAAGAAGGTGCCGGTCTGCCATGCACTCTCGCCCCGGACCATGGCCTGGACCAGGGTCGGATGCAAGAGATCGCCGCCGATCACCGCCATGAGGACACGGCGGTGCTCTACTCAAGCCGGGCAGACCGCCACCGCACCATGTCCTCTGAGCGATCCACACAATGGTGACACCCTAACGTTTCCTCCCGCCTTATCCGGAACAGAAACCTCCCGAAACAACCGCGTCTGGTGAGGACCTGCGTCAGGCGGAAGGGTTTGTCTCCTCTCGCCACTCCCACATTTGAGCGAGGGCTTTGGCCTCCAGATCCCATGGCGGCAATTCGGTAAGGAGGCTCGCCGCCTCAGTGGAGACCGTACGGTTTCCTCGGACCAGCCGAACGGCCATGACCCTCTACGTAAACATTTGAGATGTTAATATTAAATATAATCATGATTTAATGGTAATTAATAACCATGCATGTAGGTAATGTATATGTGGTGTTCACTATAATCAGTTAAAAGTAATGTACCTATATATGATTTAATGTAGAAATAAAGTGTCAAAAATATCGATAATAACTACAAGTCCCTTCTCTCAGCAAACGCAACTCTTGCGCAATCGAATCTGCTTTCTCCTCGTTCTGGTGTCTGAAATTGTTTGCATAAATATTTATTATTTTATTATTAATAATGTAACTGTTAATAGACGATTTTCATGTTCCTCAAATTCCTCCAAATTCAGGCCTAGCATGGGATTTTTTTCATTAGGAATTTCTCAATGACAGCCTAGAGTTTAGAAGTTCACGATGTGATATCCCAGTGTGTCGGAAAATACGTTTAACGCAAACTGCTTAAAAAACTCACGACTAAGTATAAAGACTACCGGGACAAGATGAACATCCTGATCTCTCTCCGGTCATGTCGAATTGCTGTCCCAACGAACAAAGAGGGTGGAGGAAAAGACCGTGCTCCTGTGTCTGCCCAGGTACTTGTGTTCTATAATATCTCCGGCAAGGAAGGCTGGTTTGGCTGCCATTGCCACGAAATTCGGTCTAGACGAACTCTAGCAAAAAAACTGCTGCGTAAATAAAAATAAATATTATTCGCAGAAACAAACCAGACGTTTCTAATTAAACATCTCAAGTTTCACAACATAGCGAGTAACAGCCATTGACCTGATTCCACTCCTCCATGTGCGTGCTCCAGATACTAGAACAGTCGACTCAATCAAAGTATTGTGTTACTAATATAAATATGGCGTGATCTTGATCTGATTTCATTTTAGAGGGCAATGATGTAGGAATCAGATGTAATTTGTGGAAGAGGTTTTTATAAATGAGTTCATCTGAAGAACTTACCTCTTACTCATCATCATTATGTAGCTTTCTTGCCAGTCGTGTTGGGGTCAGTCTCCAGTCTAACCGGTTGCATTTTGTTTAATAACTATAAACTAGTGCTTGACCGCAAGCCCGCCTGATGATAAGCAGTGATGCAATCGTTGATGGTAAAGTGCGCTAGTTTATTAAGAGCCCATTGACTCAAAAAAACTGAGTGAATAGGAAGGAAGACGGCAGTTGAGCAAGTTAATGCAATGTTTAACCCAACAACACGACCAAAGATGCTGAGCCAGAGGGAGATTAATCTGGAGACTCTCCACGACCAAACTCCCAACACAACAACATTTAGTCATCGTACCCGGCACACATTGCAACACAATTGCTCAAACCCGTCCTCCGTACGGTTTCACCAGATATCATGCTACGACGAACACGACGAATCGCTTGGCGGCAAGACTTGTCTGGTGGGTGGTAACTTCGGCCGGCAGCCGATGTTGTGACCTACCACCGAGAAAGAAAAACCTATATGGCCCGCCCATATAGGTTTTTCTTTCTCGGTGGTAGGATATGTTTAAACCCCAGAAGTCCTGTGCTGAGTTTCAATTGGAGGAATGGATTTCCTATTAGCTAAATACTACTATTTTAATAAAGGTATTGCTTATACGACCTCCGCAACCCAGGTACTGGCTTATTAAAAACTCTTGGTAAGAAATCTTGTCAGTGGCTCGTAACAACTGCCAAATATCGTATAAAGTGCTTTCCGAGACACGAAGGGGTCTTGATGTATAGAGATCACCTATCCAAAACCCAACCGAGGGAAGCTCAGCTTAACCTGATTTTATATTTTAGAGTCAGCAATTCATTTATTCTCTATTATTTTACTCATCATCTCGGTAGGGTAGATGGCAAAACAGGGAATGGTTAGGCATCACATTTTTTTGGTCTTCTTGTTATAGCACAAAATGTGTATCATGCTGAGTTGAAATTGCTTGTTTGATAGGAGGTTCAAAATCATGCGCTTAAAAGCTTATTGGCAATATTTTTGCACCCAGCATCTGCAGCCTGTGTACTAATTTTATTCGCAGCGGCCATACAGCGTCCTGCGTGCCCAATATAATAATGTACTCTGGGCTATCATGGTGTTGCACTGGGTAAGGGATGTACGCTGGCGTGCGGGTGAATTGTTTTGCCGCTATGGCGAGGAAAAGATGCGCCTCCCTGCTCGTTATTTTACAGATCAATGGGAATTCTTCATTTTACAAATTTGGGTGTGGCTTCATGTCATAATTAAATTATGTTGACATTATTAAAATTATTTTTTCGAGCACTTATTTTATGATGGAGGTGGTCTGAATTAAATGTTTATTGTTATTATTATTGAAATATCCACATTATTTCCATCTGGGGAAGTAAAATGGAAATACCATTAGGTGACTACAGTATCGATTAGTGCTAATTAGTATATAACAATTGTCTATAAAGTTCTTGGCGGCAAATGCCTTTGAGAAAATCCATAGCATAACGCTCTCCTACATGTTTTTGCAATGTACTTATTGTAAATACATTTATGAGGGCGCCAAGCTCTAGATACAGCTGACCGGGTTATTTATATTTAATGACGCAGTAGGAATACCCATTACCAGAAGTATTCATAGTATTGGTAGTTTAGCAGTTACGTATCATCAGGGTTGTGTCGGAATATAGATCGTCGATAATTCAGTGACTTTATCAAGGAGGCGGTTAATTTGTTTCTCCGTCATCGTAGATGACTTTCATGCCATGATACCCAAAGGTTGTGCATCGATGCGACGTTGAAGTCATTTCGGGCCTCGGGGTAGCCCTAACAATACTTTAGCTAAAACTGAGGGGCCTTTTATTAGAGACTGGGCTGGCAGACATCTGCACGCACAAGTTTATGTAGCCGAGTAGTTTATTTTTAATTTATTGTTATCTATACTAATATATAAAGCTGAAGAGTTTGTTTGTTTGTTTGTGCGCGCTAATCTCAGGAACTGCTGGTCCGATTTGAAAAATTCTTTTAGCGTTGGATAGCCTATTAATCCAGGAAGGCTTTAGGCTATATAACATCCTGCTATGACCAATAGAAGCAGAGCAGTAAAAAAAAAGTTGCGAAAACGGGAGCTAACGCAGACGTACATATTGCTTCCATTAAATCAAATCAAATCAAAGAATTTATTTCAAATAAACCAGTTACAGGCACTTTTGAATTGTCAGAAGTCAGTCAGTCAGTAAGGTGAGTATTATTATTTTAACAGGCGCTTATTTTATAGCAACTGAGCTCTTTTTAATTTTTTTCGGAACTGGACCAACAGCGCACTCAGTTACCATTGAACTTAGTTCACGAGGAAAACAATATTTTAAGTTAAAGCAGTGAGCGCGGAAGAATGTTACTGCAGTGTAAGTTGTTAGTTTGGGATGAATGTGATGATATTCTACAAAAGGACAATTGAAGCACTAGTTCGCACAATGGGGGACATCAAAGGCAACCAAGATATCATGAGAGGGATGGTGGTACTTTTAGCTGGTGACTTTAGACAGACCCTTCCGGTGATTACTAGGGGTATGCCGCCGACAGATGAAATAAATGCCTCTTTGAAAGCATCTGCATTATGGGTTCGCGTGAAAAAGTATTGTCTCACCACGAATATCCGAGGGCAACTTCATCACGATTCTTAAGCCGGGTATATGCAATATGCAGCTACTCTTTTAAAAATCGGAGTAAATCGCATGCCAACTGGCAGTAACGGCATGATTAGAGTGAGTCGTGAGTTCTGTCAAATTGTAGATAGCTCAGATGACCTATTAAATAATTCTATCCGGATCTTCAAACAAATATGGCCAACCGAGAATGGCTATGCGAAAGGGCAATTTTGGCGCCGACTAATGATCATGTTAAACGCTCAAGGAAATGTTGTCGAGTGCCTCTCGGTGGACAATATTACGGACACTGAACAAATTACATCATACCCTATAGAATTTCTCAACTCTTTAGAATTATCAGGAGTGCCATCCCATAAGTTGATACTAAAAGTTGGGTTCCAGTCCTATTAATGAGGAATCTTGACGCTCCAAAGCTGTGTAATGGTACTCGGTTACAAATAACACATTTGGGTCACAACATTGTAATGGCTACAATCATGGCTGGAATGGCAAAAGGACAAAATGTCTTGATTCCCCGTATTCCATAGACTGATTTGCCTTTTCAATTTAAAAGAGTACAGTTCCTTCTGAAAGCAGCATTTGCTATAACAATAACAAAGCCGACAGACGCTTAAAGTTGGCGGAGTTCATTTAGAAACATGTTTTTCTCATGGGCAACTCTAAGTGGCATGCTCACGTGTATCAAATCCAGAAAACCTTTATGTTTTGGCAAAAGACAGAAAAACAAAAAAAAGTTGTTTATAAAACCATACTTAAATGTGCTCATATTTTATCAAGCGTAATAATTTTTAATCCTTATTTCATAATATCCTAAGCATATTCAAAACACTAATCAACGCAACATAATTAGAATAATTAGATATTTGATGTTTCTTTTCTTTGCTAAACCTTTAAACCCGGTAAAATTAACGTTGCTATAGACCTTATGTATCTTTATAATCCTACTAATAATATATACGCGAAAATGTGTGAGGATGTTTGAAACCTTGCAGTAATGTAGGCATTTATCTTGGCATTCTCCCGGAAACGGGAACCTCCGCGCGCTATAAACTGAAGTTTACGCGGACGAAGTCGCGGGCAACAGCTAGTTTACTAATATAAGATAAGTTGACACTATTAGGTACACTCCCCGGGAACTTTATGGAACCATCTAAATCATTTTAGACTCTGATGGAACCTTCTGGAACATTCTAAAATCTGATGGAACTTTCTCGAACATTCTGGACACGGGCTGTTTTCCAGGAAACCATTCTAGATCCACCGTCTTATACAATGTGCAAAGAAAACCCTGTCCGATTCATGGAGGTATTGTTAGGTATCGATAACTGATTCTACTAATGCCTACAAAGCCGGGGTAACTTAATACATGTGCGATAGGTAATACATGTGTGGGCGAGGAGGGGCACGCAGTCGCATCGCTCATAATAATACCGTCGAAATTGGTGTAATCTACTTTAAAAAAAAATACATAATTTTGAGGAAGTTGGAATTAATTCGCGTAAAAAAAAAGATTATTTCAAAATTCATTAACATTGTTACTATGATGATTATGTAAAATTTTATATTATATTTGGTCAAGTGTTTACCTAACCTTTATTATCCTTATGGGTCAGACAAGGTTTTCTTTACATATTGTATACATAACACACAAATCTACTAATTTGAAATAAAAAGTTTGAATTTGAATTACTAACATTCTCCAAACCTTATCTCAACAACATTGTCTTTTATGGAAACCCCCAATATAGAATTGTGCTAATACTATAACGTTATTATATATTAGCCATCAGTGAGATGCTGAATTGAATCAAATTGAATCAAATTGATTGCTCATGGAATGATTCATAGACGACTGCAAACTTGTAGCAAAATGGGCGTCTTCTGTTCAGTAAAAGATGCTGATTGGGACACTTATCATCCTGTCCGGGAAGCTTCTTCTTGCTAACTAAGAAAGCTATATTTTAGGCCCATCATCATCATCATCATCATCCCAGCGTTAATCCCAGTCGCATCCGAAGTCTTTTCAGCTTTGGAGTCTGGGGTCCGCTTTTACCAGTCCAACTGCTGCTATGGCTAAACTTCGACATTTTCCGTGAAGCGACTGCCGTCTGACCTCCACAACCCGAAGGCGACATCGAAGCATTGCAGTTAGACCAATTGTTGGACTTTTGAGGGCTCCAACAACCCGTAACGACTGCCACTAGATGTTCGTATGGCAACCGGGACCAACGGCTTAACGTGCTTTCCGAGGCACGACCAGACCAGTGCAAATATTCATATTCATGCATACAAATACTTGCACTGTGCGGGGATCGAACCCGCGCCACCTTGCGCAGCGGCCGCGTCAGCCACAGCTACGCCACGGTGGCTGTCGAAAGGCCATATAATATGGATTTTTTTTGACACTCCAAATACAAGACCACAGATAAATGAAAGAACTGTTTTAGGTATAATATACATACCGCAAACAGCGACGGCGGAGCGGTAGGGTCGTCAGCATATTGGTGTGGTGGTACGGGTTCCATTTCGTAGGTGAGTTTTGAATTAAAGCACGACGTGTAGATATACCCTCCAGTCTTGGCAATCACCAGTTCGACAGTCCCCACTTTCCAAACCGACTCTATCCATGTGCCGCCATCACAAAATAATGTCACAAGCGTTTGCCTCCCTACTACAAAAGTTAAATCAGGAACCTCTATTAAAATTGTACCGACGATCTCCGACATACATATACACACACCTGATAAAGCAGGATACCTATGGTTAAAAAATCTCTCTCTACATATTTTGGCCATATTCAAGCAAATAAATGATTTGTTTTGATTTGGTTTAGATTAACGATTACCGGAACAACTTGACAATATGATAAATAATAAGTACCATCATCATCATCATCATCTCAGCGTTAATCCCAGTCGCATTCGAAGCTGATCTCCACAACCCGAAAGTGACATGGATTGTTGGACTTTTGAGAGCTCCAACAACCCGTAACGACTGCCATTAGATGTTCGTATGGCAACCAGTACCAACGGCTTAACGAACTTTCTGAGGCACGACCAGACCGGTGCAAATATTCATATTCATACATACAAATATTTTCACTGCGCGGGGATTGAACCCGCACCTCCTTGCGCAGCGGTCGCGTTCGTTACTGCTACGCCACGGAGGCTGCCTAATATGTCATAAGTATTAAGTGTATAACTTTGTGCAGGCATGAGGAACAAGGAGTAAAGTTCACTCATCGTCCATAGAAAAGGAAAGATCCTCCGACCAGACGGGTGTTATGTCTGGTAGGCCACTTGTCCGATGGTTGAAATTGGCAAGTTCTATGTATGCTAGTTGCACGGTAAACTCTGATTGCGAGATGTAGAATTCGTGTGGCGTCAGTATGACGAGTTGTTCGCATGTTGCGTTTATAGGTACCGCTACAACTTCTATTAAGGATTGTTCTAAAATTTCTCCAAATACACACCACGTGATCCATCATATGACTTATATGGACAAGTGCGCATCAAATGTTACGTATAACCACTTATGTATAACTTATTTACTTCTCGTAACAGGTAAGTCACGAAGTATCGCAGCTGAGAGGCATAAATGTCAGTCATATAGGAGACTGTGGGATAGTGACTTAAACTGTTTTAGATGAGTTATTTAAAGTGATTTGTTAATACGAAGAGATGGATTAAGTGATATGGACTATATTTAGATGTAATTCTTGTTCGGTGGTAGGCCATAACATCGGCTGCCGGCAGAAGCTACCATCCAACAGACAAAATTTAAGTGATTCGTCGTGTTCCGGACTCCGGAGGACGGGTCTGAGCAGTTGTGTTGCGATGTGTGCCGGATATGATGCGTCAAATGTTGTTGTGTCGGGAGTTTGGTCGTGGAGGATCTTCAGATCAATCTCCCTGTGGCGCAGCATCGCTGGTCGAGTTGTTGAGTTTAACATTGCATCACCTCGCTCAACTGCCGCCTTCCTTCCTATTCACTAAGTTTTTTTAGTGAATAGGCTAAATAAACTAGCGCGCTTTACCATTAACGATTGCATCACTGTTTACCATCAGGCGGGATTGCGGTCAAGCACTAGTTTATAATTATATAAAATAAAATTAAAACAGTGATATCGTTTTCCAAACGTAATGGATCTATTTATTTCTCTATATAACCGTTAATAGTATTACTATCTACTGATTTAGATACATTTTTATCGCAAGGTAACGCAATTATTATCATCTAAATAATTGCCCAAATTCTAGAAAAAATTAAAAGGGGTGGGCTAAAATCTTTGCTAGAGTTGCTAATATTGACAAGTTTATGTAAATAGGTCAGCAATTTCTTTTCTCATAAACTAAAACGTGTTCATATTATCAGAACATGCTTTTGCTGACAATTTATTTTATCGATGAACACGAGACTAAGTTTTATGTGACTTAGATTAATTTTACTGGCTATATATTAGAGGACTTATGTTATATAATAATAAATAGTTGATAATAATATTAGTAGGCCATTATACAACAATAATAACTGCATTATTTTCGAGGTCTGTTTTTCAGTTGTGAATTGTACCTACTGAACTGAATCTTATTTAAGAACTGTTTAGGTGTGTGTGTTAACAAACACACACACACACACACTTAAAGTAATGTTATATAAAAATTTATGCACGTGTGTTTGTTTTAGTGTTTTAAGTGTGTTATCGATTCTTGAAAAAATACTTCGCAAAATTCATGTTTCAAATTTCTGTAAAAAAAAATTTTATAAAATAATTTTGCCAATGATATGTTTTCATTATAAAATCATACAATAACATTGATAAGCACAGTTTAAGGTGTGAATTTAAATTTATGAGGTGTCCTTACCTATCGAATTAAATTTTATGGTTTCAAATAACAATTTGTGTTTTTGTTCACAAGTTAGCGTTGTTTTCACCGGATGTATTTTTCACGACAATATTTCGATATAAAATAAATTGATAAACATTAAAATAAATAACTAATTAGATGTAGTAAAAAGTGCAGTGAAAATTTTTCAGTGATGTCAGCAAAAAAGAAAAGCAGCTTCTCACCATTTTGGAAGCAAGTGAGTAGTTTTAACTAAACTTTTATTTAAACTATTGTCATTATCACTGAAAATTGTCTAAATTAGACTTTCATAAAACTAAGTGGATTTATATGCCTATAAATCCACCCCTAAATAACGAGTTAGCCTGCCTGGATTTGTACTGACCAGATGGATGACAATAGACTCACCCTCTATTATTAAAAATATCCCCCGACCGATCTCTTTCACGCTGGCCAATCTCAACGGAGAATAGCCAGGTACGTAGAAGTTGTTAAGGTGCATGTGGAGGTATGCGGAACAGGGTGTAAAGTTCCCTCATCCCCCATAGAAAAGGGAGGATCCTCCGACTAAACGGGTGATATGTCTGGCGGGCACAGTAAACTCTGCTTGCGAGATGTAGGATTTGCCTGATGTTAGTATGACGTGTTGTTCGCATGTGTCAACAGTCTCCCGTTGATATCCTTTGTATACAGAACTTATACGATATTCCTATCGCCACTACTACTATGTACCACCTGCCGTGACTGATTGGACTGGTCTGAGGATCCAGACGGGTGATATGTCCTACGGACACTTTTCCAATTTTCGTGACGGAGTAACAAACAGTTATCAATTCGACCATACGAACTTTGCCTTTATAATATTAAGAAAGAAACAAACAAAATACATTTATTTAGCACATACACACACAGACACAGAATACATTACACACAATTAACAACAAGTTCAAGTAAAATGTAAAAAGACAAATGTAGAAAAGTAACAAAGTAACAGGAAAGTGTGCCTCTCGGTTGCGCCAAAAATACTCAGTTCAGCAAAAATGCCAGCCAACTAGCTCATTTTTTTTGGTCAGGATGGGAAATCATCGAAAGACCTTTCCAGCTCTGGGCGGAGCAAAAGGGAGTGTCAGACTTTTACTGACTAATTAAACCCAACCGTATTCCTTCATTTGCCTGTGCACCAAAGGCCCCGGCTTTTTGTTTAACCAACCTGCAACTCTAACCCAGACAACTAGTGCCTGAGCCTGGTTTTCAACTGAACCTGATGTGTGAGGTGTCGGAAGTATAATAGGAAAAATTCTTCCAGTGTTTCGTGACGGCAGCAGTGGGCAGTAACATCATTGGGCACGGCTGTGTGATCGGCTACCCCGCCATCTTGCTGCCGCAGCTGCATCTGATCGACTCCGAGTTTAAGTTAGATCCTGCATCTGCATCATGGATTGGTCAGTTTTTAAGGTTTCGTACCCAAAGGGTAACAGGGGAATCCTATTACTCTACTATCCGTCTATCAGTCTAATTGTCACAGGGTTGTATTTCATGAACCGTGAAAGCAAGAAACTTATAGGTAAAACTAGAAGCCACACTTCGAATTAAATAGTGAAGATTATTAAAATTCCCTTGGAAATTGTCATTGACGCGCTATCTCTTTCTTAATTTTACGGTGTCAACTTGTACAGTGTAGGGTGGGTAAGAAAGAGAGAGATGGTTAACGTCTACCGTAAAAGGTTACTTGCGGTCAAAATTCTGATCTTCAGCACATTGTTCTTAATTTGGTTTCCAATTTTACCTATAACTTTCTTGCGTGAAAGTGAAAGCTAGATAGACGAAATTCTCATGTATTTCTGAAAAAAAAAAATGTATTGGCAACCCGCGAATACATTTTTTTTTTTTTAATTTATTGTTTTTGAGAAAAGTTTTAACGCAAAACACCAGAGAAATACTCGGTGAAACAGAAACTAGAGTTAAGTAAAAAAATGTTTCATGATTTTTTATGCCAAGTAGCTTTGCTGTGATTTGATGCTGCGATGTTTTCAGTAGGCAACGGTTACTATTTAAGTAGACAACAATTACATTCGAATGAATATGGAAATATTGTGAAGCCGAATACATTTATGTTCATATTCCTTTGTGTGTCTGAGAAACAGCACTTTTTCAACGTCAAAACAGTCCCCCAAAACACCCGCCTTTCGCCAATTCCTTGTATTTACGCTAGGAAGAAGAAGTGGCAAAACACACTACCCAGCAATACAGCTATCTGTTCATTAAAAAAAAAAACACTTTACTTTATAGAATCATCATCATCATAAACCTTTTTTTTCCGTCCCACTGCTGAGCAGAGGTCTCTTCTCATACAGAGAAAGATTAAGCGTAATAACCACGCTTGCTCAATACGAGTTGGCGATTTCAGACTTAAAGTCCAGGTTTTCTTAAGATGGTTTTCTTCGCCTTGTAATTAGCCATTGGTATCCAAGATATAGTTAGATATACTTAGTACAATACTATGATTTAAATATAATTAAGTGTTGCAGTTTTCTTTCACAGCATCCATCCTGGGTATTACACAGTTAGTGGGGAGTTTTATCTCGCCTCCTATAATGGAGAGGTTTGGCAGGAAGATAGCGCACTTTACCGCCACCGTGCCCAACCTGGTGGGCTGGTTCATCATCACCATGGCTACAAACTTTGAGGTAAGAATTTTGAAACTATCTGCCTAGTGTTTGTCCAAACAAGTTGGGACCAGCCTCCAGTTTAATTATGTGCCAAAAACACTACAAAGGGAAAAAATAACTAATTAACCATAACTAGCCATCCATAACTAGCCATCCATAACTAGCGGTCGCCAGCGACTTCGTTTTCGTGGAGTTAGTTATGCTCCGCTCCTATTGGTCACAGCGTGATGTTATATAGCCTAAAGCTTTCCTGGATTAATGGGCTATCCAACGCAAAAATAATTTTTCAAACCAGATCAGTAGTTCCTGAGATTAGCGCGTTCAAACAAACAAACAAACTCTTAAGCTTTATAGATTAGTATAGATTTTGTGGCTTAAACAATTGCTTTTGTAGTAGGTAGTAAGGTGCGTGTCTTGTTCAATATCATAACTTACTTAATGCAGAACTTCCGCTACTGTATCATTATAGGATCAGACCCTGCTTATAAACAATTCATAAACTCTTTTAATTTTCAGATCCTCTTCGCCGGCCGGATACTGCAAGGTCTATCAATCGGTATGCTGTCACCCCTACGATCGGTCCTCATCGGAGAATACGCAAGTCCAAAAAACCGAGGAGCTTTTCTCACCACCGTCTCCTTGTCACAATCTTTTGGCATATTCTTTGTTCACCTCATTGGATCCTTCCTTAGTTGGCAGCAGACGGCTCTGGTCTGCGCATTCTTACCCTTCATAAGTCTTGTAATGACAATATACTCTCCTGAATCACCAAGTTGGCTTGTTACAAAAGGCAGACATGAAGAATGCCGGAGGGTGTTCCGCTGGCTCAGGGGTGATGATGAGGAAGAGGAATTGGAAGAAATGATAGAAAGTAGATTAATGTTTGAAAAGGCAATGATCTCCGAGAGTTTTGGAAAAAGGAATAATCGAATTCGAAACATACTAACAACGATCAAGAAGAAAGAGTTTTATAAGCCAATTATACTGATGATGCATGCTCATGTGTTAGTAAACTTTGCTGGTGGTACTACCATGTCTGCCTACTCCACTTTGATCATTGGAATAGTGATGGGACCACAAGCTAATGTACATTTCTGGATGATCTTTTTGGGTGCCCAAAGATTTATTTCAAATGCACTAGCAGTATTTGCCATCAACAAATTCAAGAGACGAACAATGATGTTTGTGACTGGAGGGCTTGCCATCTTCATCCAGTTCACTTTAGCTTCTTATGTATACTTTAAGCAACAAGGGACATTACCATACGACGCATTGTGGATACCTATAATACTGATTAATTTAAAAATATTTGCTGTTGCTACAGGCATGTTACCTTTACCAAATGTTATTGGCGGAGAGGTCTTTCCTTTAGAGTATCGAAGTATTGGAGGAACTATCAGTTTAGTATCTTTCTCAGCAACATTCTTCATAGTTCTCAAAACTTTTACAGGATTAGTGGAAAGTGTAGGCATGCATGGGACCTATATGGTGTATGGAAGTGTCATCACTTACTGCATGGTTGTCATCTGGTTCCTTCTACCAGAGACTAAAGATAGGACCTTGCAACAGATAGAAGATGAGTTCAGAGGGAGACCTTTAGCTCCTGAGGAGATTGAAGTCAGGAAGTCTTTGCAGGCAGATCCCATTGTTGCCTATAAGAGGAAAATGTCACATAGAAGATGTAGCAGCCCCATTCCATTTTAATATTATAGTTTTATAGGTTAGGTAACATGGTAGATACTATTTAGTACCGTAAATATTATTTGTAAATAGATGAAACATGTAATTACGTTTTATAAATATATACGAAATAAAAGATAAATTAGTTTTTTTGATTTGCTTTAATATGCTTATTGACTTCAAGTGACTGCTATGTGGAAATGCATTACGCACCGTACCCGCCGCTAGCTAGGCGACGGGCGTGTGTGGGGCTCGCCCAGCCGAAGCCGGGAATAGCCACTAAAACCACACGGTTCCCCTCGAGGTACCGGGTACCGGAGTAATCCTCAGAAGTGGTGACCAGTGCAATGCGCGTGCGGGAGCTACCCACACACGCTGGTCACACTCCGGGGCTAAAGGAGACGGGGGTTCATCCCCCGCCTTCTTTGCCCCGCCCGTCTACGCCGGAGGGTAGCGGCAAGAGCATCCTCTTCCCGTTCCCTCTCCGCTGCCTCCTTCTGCAAGAGGACGGTCTCGCAGAAAGAGGCGGCAGCCTCCCTCACTCTCGCTTTCAACCATGGCTCGCACGATGATGGCCATGGAGAGGCGTCCGCCTCCGAGCGCCGCAACTAGATCGCGGCGCTCATTTCGCCAGGCCGGGCACTCCACCAAGGTGTGCTGGGCCGTGTCATCGAGAGGGTCGCAGTGGTGACACCGCGACGGCGACTCCTCCCGACGGGTGACCCGGTGCCGGTAGTGACCGAAGCACCCATGTCCGGTCAGTACCTGTACCAAGCGGTAGGTGAGGCTGCCATGCCGGCGCCCAACCCATTCCTCTAACACCGGACGAATCGCTCCAATCGTCCGGTGGCCGGCAGCTGGGCAGCGAAGTGCCTCCCTCCACCGACTCAGGGCCTCCCGCTGAGTCGTTTGAACCGCACCTAGGTTTTTGCCGACAATTTCATTTCAAGTCTTCTTTATAGACAGGGCTAGAGAAATTGAATAAATCTATCTGATAAAGATAGATCAAGAAAAACTACACAAATAAATCCAAAGTGATTTTAATGTATCAAGGCGAATCATTCAAAACTTGGAAAGCTGATCCTGGGTTTCTTACTGGCCCGAGAGCTATTCCTGAAGGCCATGGCGCTGAACCAGCACATCATCAGCACCACCATGGTTAGGACTCTGGAGACTTTGCGGCTGACTTGGTTCATTGTGATTTTGTTGGGATAAGCTGATGAAGAAATGTAACGTTTAGAATGTAAACTGTAGGTAACAAATGTAAGCTTTGGAATTTTTAAAGAGTAGACTTTTTTATTAAAATTAAAATTCATTTATTTTAGATAGCTTGGATCCATACATTTTAACAAAGAAATTTGAATAAAATAAAAATTAATAATCAAATACAAATAAATACAATAGTACAAGACAACAAAAAAATAGCCAATGATATCCTACTGTTGGGCAAACGCCTCTTAACTCTCTTTTATTAATCTCTGTCCAGAGCTGCTAAGGACTAATCTCTTAAAAAAATAGCCAATGATATCCTACTGTTGGGCAAACGCCTCTTAACTCTCTTTTACTACTCTCTGTCCAGAGCTGCTAAGGAATAATCTCTTTTAAGGCGGGTTAAGCAAGGTAAGCGGGGCTCCCCGCGTATCTTGCTCAACCCGCCGTACTGCAGTCTAGGCAAAACTTACTACTCCTTAGGTATCGCTATCAACATCGTGGCAGGCCAGAGTAGATTGAAAGTTTATAAAAACTGAGGGACTGCTAACCTTTTTTTTTGCAAATACAAAATACAAACATCTAGATTAAAGAGGTGTTGTTAATTAACGCCAAAGATTATCATAATTATGAATCTCAACGAAGATACGAAAAACAAAGAGATCACCACTGTTATTTTCATAGTCTACTGTTGTGAGTTGTTGGTAGTAATTATTTCTAATATAATAGAATGAAGTTTGAACGTGACCAAAGAATAGCACTACGCCACACATACGATAAGGACGTCAAGCATATTTAATCAAATATTATTAAAGATTTTTGTCCAGTAGTGGGAAAATTTTCTCGGTGGTAGGCAACAACATCAGCCGCCGGCATAAGTTACCACCCACCAGACAAAGTCTTGCCGCCAAGCGATTCGTCGTGTTCCGGCATGATGTCTGGTGAAGCCGTACGGAGAACGGGTCTGAGCAGTTGTGTTGCGATGTGTGCCGGGTACGATGTGCCTAATGTTGTTGTGTCGGGAGTTTGGTCGTGAAGGCTCTCCAGATCATCCTCTGGCGCAGCATCGTTGGTCGTGTTGTTGGGTTAAACATTGCATCACCTCGCTCAACTGCCGTCTTCCTTCCTATTCACTCAGTTTTTTTGAGTGAATAGGCTTAATAAGCTAGTGTGCTTTACCATCAACGATTGCATCACTGCTTACCATCAGGCGGGATTGCAGTCAAGCACTAGTTTATAACTATTAAAAAAAAAAAAAAATGTACTTCCCCACCACAGGGCAAAGGCCTCCCTCTCTCTTTTTCACCAATCTCTTGTTATTAGAACTAGCCGAGCCCCTGCTTTAGGTGAGAGACGAGAGTAAAGTTCCTCACGTCATTTTCATATATACTCACATACACAAACAGCCACGCCCGGAATAACTACTTGTAGGTCATACAAATATTTGATCCGTGCGGAAATCGAACCCGCGACATGCAGCGCAGCAGTCAATAGCTTAACCACTGCACCAATCCTGCAGTCACTGTCAAATGGTTCTCCTAGGCTAGGTTTGTTAAAAAAATTGTTTCATATTATGTTTTAACAATGAAAATATTCCTAAATTTCTTCAGCCCTCAATAAAAGACGATAATACAAAATCTGGGTTTTTCCGGTCTCTAACCTCAAAACATATGAAACTAAAACCGGATAATAAACTGAAAACCCCTGGCCGGTTTGGTTCTGATTTTGGTGAGACCAAAATGTAAAATCCAACCTCCAGGGGCAAACGGACCAGGGTTGCGGGTTAGTTAAAAAAGAAACCTAGGTCCTGGCCTACAGACAAGTGAAGGAACACGGGTGGGTTTTAGTCAGTAAAAGTCTGACAAGCCCTTCCGCTCCGCTTTTCCCAACTCAAATAAAAAAGGAGCATGCTGGTACATGAAAACCATAATCTTATTTTTTTTAAATAGAAAAAATGGAATGTAGACTTACTTTTAAAACACGAGGTACTTGCGACTACAGTGTGACACCACAACTGAGTGTCAAAGGACCGCATCGCCTTATAAATTGAAGCCATAAAGTTCTTTTATTTTAATTACATCCGCCATCTTACATCACAAGTCGCAGGAATGTTATACATTGTTTATATTTAATTTAAATAGACTTATTGTAGTTTGTATGATTTGATAATGCTTGTATAACTTCCTTATTTTAATTAATTGTGTCCAGATTTCATTTGTACTGAGAATCTGCGCGCTTATTCCCTCTCCGGTTAAATAATTTGCATACTTTCTTTTTTGGCTTCATGTAATTTCAATGGATCATTTCCGCCTAGGGACTTAAACGATTGCGTCTTGGGTCAAAGCAGTATTTTTTTTAGCATTTAGCATTTTGTGGGAACAAAGCTTGTAAGGTGAAATCTTTACCTAGAGGCGCATATGACGACTACCACAAGCACATTAGCTATTGCATTGGATTGTTATACTTCTTTGACATCATATATAAAATTGTATTATATGAAATTTTTATTGTTAATGACTCTAAATTGTGTTCTCAATAATAATTGTAACTGATTTCTACATGTTGTAACATTATTATGTAATTTTTATGAAGTTATGACATCAAATTATTCAATTGTACATGCAGTCTAAGTATAAATTTCCCGTATTTTTAACTTCAAATTGTAATTTTTGCATGCCTATTGGTAAAATATTTCTGAACCTACCGGTTATCAGTCTATCACCATGTACTGTACCCATATTTGCAAAATAAATGACTTAGGTACTTACAATTTGCTTCTCGTTTACACATTTAGAAAAATGAGTTGCTGATGAGACAGAGAGTTGTGACCAGGAATGCGCGGTCACTACAAGTTTGTGTTCTGGAAACCAGCTGAAGCAGTGGGTGGTGACCGGATTGGTGACTCGGCCCTAAAGCTTGCGGGAGTAATGATGATGGAGATATGCTTACGCTAAGTTTTTGCACGAAGGCTGTGCTGACGTCCTATTGAGTGTTGTTCACTCATCATCCATAGGAAAGGGGGAGGATCCTCCGACCAGACGGGTGTTATGTTTGGCGGACACTTGCATAACAGTTGAAGCTCTATGATCTCAAATCAAATCTAATCATCTTTATTGTAGACAATAGGTATACATCATAGATACAGGTCTTAAATAATTAAAAGAAGTTCAACTATGTCCCGCCGTTAAGGCATACAATAATTAAATACAAATTAGAAGTCAAAACACAAATTAGTCATATTAGTTCTTGATACATTAATAAAATATTACAAATTATAAATACATACAATTTCAAGTCATATTGGTCATAATTAATTATTAAGTACAATATTTATTTTTCCTTTCCTGTCATTGAAATACAATATTTTTGTCACACAAATAATCTCTGACATCATAATAACACTTGTATATTAATAATGAATGTAATTTCTTTTTAAACTGTATAATTGGTAATTGTTTGATGTCATCAGGCAATTTATTATAGATTAATGATGTCATGCATAAAATACTTTTATTTAATAGTGCCGTTTTACCATAGGGTATTTGTAGGTACCTCTAACCTTTTTTTATCCCTTAATTTACGATAATAGCTTTTGACAACAGTCTTATAGTAGTTTAGATTTAATTACACAAAAATACTTGCTTCGTAAATGTATAGGGAAGGCAATGTGAGAATTTTTAGATTTTTAAAGTCTCTATCTCTGTTACGTATCGAACGTACCTGTTGTATCGATACTATGTTACGAGTTTGGTTTCCGCCCTCAGTACCTCCAGTGTGCCATTATGCGAAGGCAAGTTGATGTTGGGAAGCTGTATATGTACCTATATGCTAGTTGTACGGTAAACTTTGCTTGCGAGATGTAGAGATGAGATCCGTCATCCGTGTGACGTCAGTATGACGCAATGTTCGCATATGGCGTACCACAGTGTAAACACAACTAGCGAAATGAAAGTGTTTGTAATAGTTTCACCTCTGGCCAACCCTTTGAGTTTATATGCGTAATGTAAAATGGAGAATTACGACCAGTAGTCCACTTTAGCCCTGGATTTAAAAAGCTGGAAGTCATGGAGATAGGCCTTTGTCCAACAGTGGGATAATGCAGGCTAACGGAAACTAGTAACTGGCAAAATAAACAACTATATTTCCAAAATACCCACCCATCTATTTTGCCCCATTTCAGATTAGTTTATTAATAGCATTCAAATTATAATTATATTGAGTACTTAATTGCTTGTAATTGACAAATATTAGAGTTAGTCGTGGTGGTCCAATGGGTAAAAGCTCCAGCCTCTCAAGTATGAGTGTGCGGATCCGATTCCAGGTCAGGCAAGTAGCAATGTAACTTTTCTAAGTTATATGTACTTTCTAAGTAACACAAGGTAAAGGAAAACTTCTTGAGGAAACCAGGACTTTAAGTCTGAACTCGCCAACCCGCATTAAGCAAGCGTGGTAATTACGCTCAATCCTTCTCTGTATGAGAGGAAACTGTGCCCAGCAGTGGGACGATAAAAAGGTTGATGATGAAGAGCTAGGCCTAAGATACAAAACCTTACCCGAAATAAAATTGGGATGGCAATCAATAGAACACAACCCCATGGCTAGAACGTAGTAAATAATTTCAGTTAGATTTCTCACAATTGTTTAATTCAACTTTACCTACAACAAACTATAAAAATACACATATTGTACAATGTAACCAGGTTATCAGTTCTCTAATTTGTATAAACCGGAATTTAGAGGTAATCGTAAAGTGCATGCTCATTACTACTTATCTTTATATGATTTTTACTTTTCTTGCTCATAAAGACAGTCATTATTGAGTAAAATAGCGACAATTTCTTTTTTCATATCTACCTGAAATGAAAAAGTTTTTTTTTTGATAAATTGAATAATCTGGGTTATTATTATTATTAAACACATGACCAAATAACATATGAAATTTTACATAATCATCATAGTAACAATACTAGTGAATTTTGAAATAATCTTTTTTTCCCGCGAATTAATTCCAACTTCCGCATAGTTTGGTAATTCTTAAAAAGTGACAACATTATTTTTGACGGTATAATCCTGAGCGAATAGCGATGCGACCGTTTGCCGCGTGCCCTGCCCCTTTTCGCCCGCGCCTGTATGGCCTACTGAACATGTTTTAAATTACCTTTTTTTGCGATATAATATTTATTTTTTTAGGTGGATTTTTTTTTTAGTTTAGCCCGGCTTTGTAGGCATAAGTAGAATCAGTTATCGATACCCAACAATACCTTCACGAATCGGACAGGGTTTTCTTTACATATTGTATGTATATAAAAAAACAAACCATAGTCCATGGTGCCACACATTCACAAACCTGAAAAGTGCTTTTACATTTCGTTAAAATGAAACCTTAAAAAAATTTGGTTTCAACATTATGACACGAGCGTATTACCTCCTGTCGTTTTTTCGTTTCATCTACTTTAAAATCACAATGATGCTTTAAAAAAGAATATTTGTTTTTGAGAATGTAGCTGTGATCTCTTCCGTCGAATGCGTTACGGCTAAAAAGGACACTGGCGCCGATTCTGTCGTGACAAACTAAGCTAATTTTAAGTTATTTGCATCTTTTTCTTTCCATTTCGTTGAGAAAAGGATAGAAGATAACATTTTAATTTAATCCTGTCAAATTAAGATACTCCATAGACAGTTTAGATGCGATTATAAACATGGCGACTAAAAAGACGCCGGTTTATGTCAGGAGCGCACTAATTTGACAGGTCTAAACTGACATTTTATCTTCTGTCCTTTTCTTAATGAAATGGAAAGAAAAATATGCACATAACTTAAAATTAGTGTAGTTTGTGAACAACACAATCGGCGCCATTGTCACCAATTGTTTAGATTTTTTCTCTAATTGCAAATTCTATTTTTAACCGACTTCAAAAAGGAGGAGGTTACTCAATTCGACCGTATATATGCTTTTTTTTATGTTTGTTCGCACATAAGACGTTCCCAAGGTGGTCCCATGATAAGGATATCAGGGTTTGATGGTGGAAGACCAGAGAAAACAAGGGGAGCTTTCAAAAATAGCAGGGGGGACTAGTGCATTTCTTAGAATATTCATTAAGTATTTTAAAGCACTACAATTTAATAAAGGTCTGGAGTAGATCTGATGATGGAGCCGGGAGACAGTCGAAGGAACTCCTCAACAATTCATAGCAGCTACCTTGTGTTTGGGCTCGATTAATTTGTATTGATAAGAACTTTACACCTAGATAGGTTGTCACTGTCATAAGAGCTCTGATGATGAAGACAAAGGCCAGTTCCGGGAACTCCTCAACGGTTTACAGTAGCTACTTTGTGGTTGGCTACTTTGTAGGTGGTTTGCACCCATTGAGTTAAAACAATGGTCTGCAGTAAATTTGATGATGAAGACCATAGGCAGTTGAGGGAATACTTACGGGTAAAAATTAAAGTAAACAAAAGTACGTCGTTTCCCAACTATATTTGTGTCAGTTTCCAGTCTGACCGGACGCAACTGAATACATAGTACTAATAACAACTAAAAAGTGTATAATAAAAACTTTTTTACAAAAAAACAACCGACTTCCAAAAACCACTACAAAGTGAAAAATAACTAATTTCGGAAGTCGGTGTCTTTGGTTTTGAATATTAGTTTTTTGACACCGACTTCCGAAATTAGTTATTTTTCACTTTGTAGTGGTTTTTGGAAGTCGGTTGTTTTTTTGTAAAAAAGTTTTATGTCATTTGGTATCCGTAATTTATTTAATATTGTATTGGATTATTTTATTTTCTGGCAATCATAGTGTAAGGAACATAATATGGTGCTGAAAACCCATTATAACTTGGTTTCTGTAATATTTAATTAATTGCGTCCCTCAATCCGTCGCTATTTATAAATCACCCGTCATACTAAGCGGTAATTCTTAATTAAAATAATAAAAATTGTCACAATAATGGCTTTGTAATAATTTTAAACAGCAGGGTAATTAATATTTTAATTTTGCATAAAATAATAAGGAACCAAATATTGTACCTTGCAAAACTCCTAATTCGTCATCGAAATCAGATAAATTTTGCTAATGTACAGTCGTTTTTGAAATAAAACTATAATTATTATTTAAACAATATTTATTACATTATGCATATGCTATATCAAGTTCTATATAAATTACTTATACCTATCTTTTCAAACCCTATTTACAATACAAACCTCATTTTAATCTTTTGACACATTCAGAATTTTACTATCAAAAATTTAATCTAAAAAATACTGTTCTTTAGCCGATATAAAGAATTTCGTACATTTATCACATATAGGTTACTACATTACAGTTATTTATATTACAGGACTACTGCATCTTCTGTCCCTACTATGTAACTTCCATGATGTCAAAGATTGAGTGGACTTCAACTCCTCAGGAGACAACGGTCTTCCTCTAAACTCATCTTCAATATCCTGAAGAGTTCTATCCTTCGTTTCAGGTAAGAAGAAGTATGCTATTACAAGACAGTAACCAACTACAGCAGCATAGATGCAGTAGGCTCCATAGATACCTAAAGTACCAAAAAACAATGGCACTGTCTTCACTGTAATAAAGAAATTGGAAGACAGGAAGAAGACACTGATTCCTCCAGCCAAACTTCTGTATTCTAGAGGGAAAACTTCACCAGCGATAATGAAAGGCAACGGGACGGTGCCAGTCGCGATTGTAAGCATGTGAAGATGCACTAACGCCACACCGACAGCTGGGTGGTCAAGGAAAGGCGGCAACAAGCCCTGAGCTTTACAGTATGTGTACGCTGCTGTTAGCAAGAAAGCAATAATATTAACAATGACAGTAGTAAACAACATTGTTCTTCTATTAATCTTCTTTATAACTAATACTGCTATGGCATTCGAAATGATTCTTTGGGTATCAAGAGTGATAACTAAGAGAGGTATGTTCACATCAGTACCGATAACGTGATGGAATATATCTATCGTGTATGCTGCTAAAATATTAGCTCCCGCCCATTGTCCTAAAGTATAGATATGCATCATAATGAAAATTGGTTTATAGAACTCCTTCTTTTTTATAGTCGCACTAAAGTAAACGATACCAGTTTTGATTTTCTTGCCAAAGGATTGTGAAATGTTTGCATCGGCTTTAGATTCTCTGACTATAATACTGGCTTCGATCATCTTGTGTAATTCTTCTTCTTCATTTTCATTTCTTAACCAGCGGAAGACTCTTTTACAGTCTTCATACCTTCCTTGATCTGCGAGCCAACTTGGGGATTCGGGAGAGTACAAAATAATGACTAGATCAACAAAAGCAATGCAACCACATACTAAGGCAGTCGTTTGCCAATGTAGATAAGACCCCATAGTATGAACTGTTAGCACTCCTGTTGCTATACATAAAGAAATCATTGTCAAAAATGCTCCTCTATTATGGGGGCTGGTGTACTCTCCAATCAAAACAGGTCCTAGAGAAGAACTCATGCCCATGGACAATCCTTGAAGAAATCTAGCGACTAAAAGAACTGGGACACTCTTCGCTAAGATGATGGAGAACCAGCCAGTGATGAGAGGCATGATGCTGATGAGGTTGGCGGTTCTTCTGCCGTACTTCGCCATGACGGTGGGGACGATCAAATTGCCAGCAACGAGGGCGAAGCCGACGATTGAAGCTAGAAAGACATAAAACATCAATTTAATTAAGGATGCGAAAATGTGAACAGTGGTTATTTGTCTTTGACTTTTGAGACTGTATTGACAGATTATTGTTTAAGACTACGCAATGAATACATGTATTTGTAATGAAGAGACTTTTTATACAAAAGGAAGATAATTATATTTTGCTGGTCGTAAGATTGACTTATAATGATTATCTGGGCTCGTGGGCTTGACACCACGGAAGGTGTTGATAATTTAGTACTTCCGGTGGATTCAGCGGAGTTCACTTACGACTCATGCTTATTAGCAATGTTATTGAACATAGTTCGAGCCGATGGGCGATGCACTGAGTTTAGCAGTGCTCTACACATGGTCAGATTAAATTACTTAGCGAAACTACCCACGAAGTATTTTATGTGACTATGGATTCAATAGGTGGTATTGTAGTCACTTGGAAATGATAACTTTTTTTAACAGATTTTTTTTAAAACGATACCCTACACTAGGAGTGACTCCTGTATCTTGGGCTCCTTTACAAATATTTAAACCCACAAACATAAACAGCCAGACTCGGAGCAACTTGTAGGCCATACAAGTATTTGTTCCGCGCGGGAATCGAATGCAGCACAGTAGTCATTCGCTTAGCCACTGCACCACCCCTGTCGCCACTTATTCAAAGTCGCTATTGTATTTCATATGCCCACGTATTCCTTGCAACACATTCGTTTGTCTACTTAGCTAAATTATTCTAATTAGCCACTAACTTACCAATCCAAGAGCCAGAAGAGTCATCAATAGGTATGATGGAGTCAGGTTTCCTGAGTTGTGGCAGCAGGATGGCGTTGAAGCCCATGACGAGGCCGTGCGCCGCCATATTGAGGCACACACCGATCGTCACGAAACACTGTAACATTACAACAATACAGAGTTATTGTTATTGAACTGTGTAGTTTTATTTAGATTATTTATTGTGCCTTATTGATTACATCTCTAAGACGATTATGGGAAAACGTCAAGAGAATGTAACCCGCACCCTAATTCCGTAATAGATTAGTATTCTCAATTCGAATCAATTTGAAGCATATTACTAATCCATTACTCCCTATGTTCGAAAAATATGTCAGCTCAATAATGTAAACAACGCAATGAATGTTGTTTAACTGTCAAAATTTAAAGCATTGCTACTGATAGTGTGCTACGCAATCACCTTGCTGTATTCTGTTCGGGGGAATTGCTCATTTGCTTCACAAACAGACAAAGAGAGTGGCTTTCAGTTTCAGTATTTGAGTGTCTTCAAGGCTAGAGTGAATAGGCTCTTAATAAACTAGTCCGCTTTACCATCAACGATTGCGTCACTGCTAACCATCAGGCAGGATTGCGGTCAAGCGCTGGTTTATAATTTGTAAACAAAAAAAAAAAAAAGTTCAAAAAGTGCAATCCTGAAACCGTAAACCAGAAGATAAACATGCAATAGATGTTTACAGATTGAACGTAATAGACTTCTGAACTATCCTCATGCTAAGCACTTAACTATTTTGTTAAAGCCGTCTGACGTAAACGCATCGCTTCATATCGTATCTGTAGCCGTACTTAGATTTTCTTTTGTAACATTCACCATAAATAAACACCAAGCATCATCAAATTAGGATACTAAGTCATTTAGTCCTATAATTACACTGGCATCCATACTCTTCATATCGAAAGCAATACCTTAATTGGGTAATACACCTTTATTCATAGTTGGGATCATTTTGAAGCGTATTGCTATTCCATTACTCCCTATGTTTGAAAATGTGTCCGCTCAACAACGCAAATAAAGCATTGAATGCTGTTAAACTGTCAAAATGAAACCCATTGCTACTGACAAAGTGTTACGCCATTACCCTACGGATCTGCTATACCAGAAGATTGTTCAGCACTGGGTGGCGTGTTAATTCAGGGTAGGTACCTATATTGTAGTAATATTTCACATTAGGTGTACCATACACTATTCATCCATATGAAATCATCATTATCATCATCATCTCAGCCACATGATGCCACTGTTGTACATAGACCTCTTCAAGGATTTCCAAAAAGGACAGTTGGACGCGGCCGGCATCCAGTGCACCTAGTCAGTGGGCATCCGACGCTGCGCTTGCCGGTACGTGGTCGTCATTCAAGAGCCTAACCATATGCAATAAATAATCGAAACTGTCCTCATGACATTCAAAATTTTAGTATGAATGTGCTCAGAGTAGGTGAACACTAATGAAACGATGGATCGACTGTGTGATTGATTTGAAAGGGAATGACTATCGAGAAGACGACTGATAGATAAGCAGGGAAGCTAAAGACATGATCAAGGACCCTGAATGAATCGGGGTAAGGTAGCAGAATGACGAAATGAAAGGCATTTGTTATCCTAAAAATACACACATCAAAAGTGTCTAGGGATCAACATATATTTTTGCAATAACTTTTCTCCTGATTGATATTAATTAAAATTTTCTTTAAGGATTCATCAAATAAAGTGTTTTCGTTTGTCACAGTAACGATAAACCAAGTCACCTTTGCATTAATAAAGAAATTTGCCATTTTCCTAATAAAGGGATATTTGACATTTGAACCACTAACACAAAAGTTCGAAAAAAAGACTGAAATAACAGTTTTCTCTAAAATTTTATTGGGTAACTTAAACAATTAATAATCCGTGTTTCTACCGCGAACACTAACAACACAAGAACATCGGTTTGGCATACTCAAAATGAGTTCATCCAAATCACGCTGTGGAATGGCCGCCCATGTTCGTTGCAACAACAAAAAAAGGTCTTCTTGCGACTGGATACCCTCCATATTCGGCAGAGCTCTTCTCTGTAGCATATCCCATGCATGCTCAATCGGGTTCAAGTCTGGCGACTGAGCAGGCCAGGGCAGGACATTGATGTTAGCTGCGGCGAGAGTCTGTCTTACAACTCTTGCGGTGTGCGGTCGTGCATTATCATGCATTAACTGAAATAAGGGACCGATTTGCACTTGTAGAGGAACGATGACGTCTGATACAATCGTTTCAGCATAAATTTGAGCGTTGAGGTTGCCTCTGATCCAAATCAACTCAGTTCTTCCGCCGATCCAAATACCCGCCCATACCATGATGGTTCCACCACTATAAGGATGGACTTCCTGGCAGGATTTTAATCGCTGTTGGCGTCCAGGGGTTCTCCAGTGTCGTATACGTCTTGTATCCGGTCTCATACCAAAACGAGACTCATCAGAAAAGCACACGAAACGCCATTGTTCTTCTGCCCAATTTCTGTGTTCAAGAGCCCATTGATATCGAATCCTACGATTGTGCATTGCTATAGGTGGTACCCGTAGCGGTCTTCGGGAATGAAGGTTCACTTCATGCAAGCGGTTTCTGACTGTTTGGTCGCTAATTAAGTTCCCTGAAGAGTGATGAAGCCTCACGGCTAACATCATGGCGGTTATTGTTGGAGCTCTTCGAGTTAAGATTTGAATGTATCGGTCTTGTCTCCGTGTGGTGCAGCGATACCGTCCTCCATGGCGCTCAGCCACGGTACCAGTGCTTCGGTAACGTGTCCAAAGTCGACTGATAACACTCTGACTTGTATTCAGAGCTAAAGCCACAGTACGTTGCCGGGAACCAGCTTCTATCATTCCCACGGCTCTGAGCATTTCTTCAGAAGTCAGAAGTCAGAAGTCAGAAATATTTTATTTGTGATACATAGGTACAGTGGTTAGGTTCCCTGCTTAAATGACGTCGCCGCTCCATAATAACGTTGGTTTTAATCAGTAGTAGGGAAACAGTAGCACTAATAATGTCTTCAATGCGTTGTATGTTTTTATAGGGAAAATATTGACAGCTGATTTTCATCTTTTACTCGAATTTGATTCACAGTTCCTGATTCAAATTATGAAATGCACCAAAAAGGATCCATATAAATTTATAAAATCATAAATTTATTACAAAGCCACATCTCAATCTCAAGAAATCCGCATAAAAATGCTTGATCCCTAGACACTTTTGATGTGTGTAATATTCGTAACACTCTCAGTAATAGATAGTAGATTTGATAACGTTATCACCTGTATCTTATCATAATTTTAACGGGTAAGATGCGTATAAGATCTGAACATCTGATCTGATATTATGAAATCAAGGTCATTCTGGGTACTTTAATTTATTCTGTAAATACTTCATCATGAGAACGTCAGCTAAAGCGAACTTAATAGCCCGTCTCTGAGACGTCAATGCGATGTGTTACTAGCAACGTCATCTGATGCAAGTTGGAAGCTCACCATAGCTTTTACAGAGAGGTTAACACTTGTGTTATTCTTTTTATATATTCGCCAAAAATGCGAACAAATATGTAGTTTATGGAAAAATAACTTTAATTCCTACACAGTAAAGCTCAGTTTACGCTGCAACTATAAATATTTTACGACTTTTCAATAGTACTGGTCATTCTGAAATGAACTTAAAAGTAATTTAAATAAAGTTGTTAGTTGTTTAATTTGTAATTTGGTGGGGGTGTGCAGCACTGCGTACTTTTACAGGATTCTTCTTACGATTGATTGTTTATTATTGAACTTAGCCTCGGTTTGTTTTGCCTTTTCTACAAGCTCACCGTCATGTATAAGAGAACTATTGTGCCAGTTTTTATGGTTTTAGAACCATCGATCTAGGCTGTGTGTTGTAATCGATCTTTGTTAACGCCAATCTGACTTATATACATTTCAGTGAAGCCTCTTTGTAGAAAGAAATAAAATACATTTATTTGAAGGTACACAATACATCTAAAATAAACATACATCAGGTGACAACAAATGAAAACAAAAGTAAAAACCCCCATGTAAGTAAAGTGTGCCTCGCGGCTGCAGCAAAAATGCCCAGATCAGCAAAAATGCCAGACAAATTGTGCCTGACGCCGGTTTTCAACTGAACCTGACGTGAGGTGACGGATGTAAATCAGTTATATACTACAACGTAACGTGTATATGCATACTTAAATGATAAAATATAAACACGTGTTAGATTAGAGATGGAATCGAATATGTGCATGAATAGTATGACATTGATTAATATTTCAAAAATAATCAAAGAAAATGTTTTTTTTTTTTTTTATTTCCCATGTAGTTGTCATCTGAACTGCACCTCACTTTGTCTCTCTGTTATCTACAAGTACCAAATACCTACAAACTCATGAAAATTATTCTTGTTAGTAAAAATATACTTGGGCAGATTGGTATTACGGGCAAAAAAACTGTAGTATAAGTAATTGTTTATTTAAATAATTTATAAAAAAATATTATTGTGCCTGTGGATTCCAATGCATTTGATACGTAGGTACCTACTCAACAATTAAGTGTTATCTGATTTCTATTTCACGCTAATTTGTAGAGAAAATGTTGAATTAGCATTATTATGAGGAGCATTGGAAGACTATTAGGATGGTGACTATTAGGTGGTAGTGATATTATTATGTACTTTACTCGTAAATGCAGCCGTAAGTGACGAAATAAAATGTAAGGTTACGCAACTTATTGGCAACGAAGGCACAGTCGATAGTAGGCAATGGCAAGTAGAACGTAGCTGATGTCGCACCGAAGTCTTCCCTTACGTCCACGAAGTCCGTGTCGTACACACCAACAACACTACAGAAGTCACCCGATGTAGTCCTCGAAGTTCTCATTGCAGACCTAACCCTAGACAGCCTTTGAGTTTGGCCCTCAAAGGGACAACTCAAGCTCAAGACAATAATTAAAATTCACCATATCTAGTACATCCTCTTTATTAGCTACATGCCAAGACAAACCACTTCATTAATGCCTAGAATATGCGAGTCTAGAATATATAACCTGGATGACCTTACCGAGGTGTTGTCAGGTTATAATAGTAGTTTTATTAGTTTTTCCTACTAATTATAGGTTAATATACCTTTTATAATTACGAATGAGGTGTTTTTGAATTCAAATGAGGTAACACAGAATGGCGGGACATTGTCGCGCGAAATTGTTACCTTGAGCCACATGAACCACATGTATTGAAATTTTACGAAGGTTATTAAAAAAATACTGTTCTATACATTTTGTACGTGTACGAAATAGGTATCGTACTTTTTTATTTTTTAATAATTATAAACTAGTGATTGACTGCGATCCCGCCTCATCCGATGCGATACCGATAGTTAGTTAACGATTGCATCACTGCTTACCATCGTAAGCAGTGATGCAATCGTTGATGGTAAAGCTCACTAGTTTATTGAGCCTATTCACTTAAAAAACTTAGGAATAGGAAGGATGACGGCAGTTGAGCGAGATGATGCAATGTTAAACCCAAGACCCACACGACCAAACGAAGCTGCGCTAGAGGGCGATTGATGTGAAACCTCTCCACGACCAAACTCCCGACACAACATTTGGCGCATTGTATCCGCCGCACATCGCATCTCAACTGCTCAGACCCGTCTCCTGTACGGAGGACTCTCTCCGTATCTTGGGTAAAAACAGGATCCTATTACTAACCGCCACTGTCTGTCTATCACCAAGCTGTATCTCATGAAACGTGAAAGTTATACAATTGAAATTTGCACAGGTGATATATTTCTGTTAGCGCGCGCGAACTTACATAACATAACATAATTAGCCTATATTGTATCCACTTCTGGGACACAGGTCACCTGTCAATGAGAGGGAGCGGGCCGTAATCTACCACGCGGGCCCAGTGCGGGTTGCTAAATGTCACATGTCTTCGAAGTTTTGCCTCTAGGACATGCTGGTCTCCTCAATATGTTTTCCTTCATCGTTTTGGGAGCAGTGGCGATGAAAATATTTATACAAAGTAAAGCGCCTGACCGGGTTCGAACATACAACCTACAACCTGTAAGCTTTGGCCGATACCATTAGGCCACGACGGTTCCACTAGAACAACAAATACTAAAAAGGGTTTTATCTTATAAAAATAAATCTTACGGAATCTTTCATGAGCGTGTCTGACTCGCACTTAGCCGGTTATTTTATAACACACTAGCGGCCGCCAGCGACTTCGTTCGCGTGGAATTAGTTATGCTCTGCTCCTAGTGGTCGCAGCCTGATGTTCTTAAGCCTTCCTGGTTTAATGGGCTATCCAACGCAAAAATAATTTTTCAAATCGGACTAGTAGTTCCCGAGATTAGCGCAAACAAACATACAAACAAACTCTTCAGCTTTATATATTAGTATAGATAGTAGATTTTAAGTTAATATTATTGTTTTGGTTTCATATTCCCTCGCTATATAGATTGTGAGATACGCGTACGTTAGGTATATTGAAATTGAAATACGGAGTGAAACTGCGAACAAGCACTCCCAAATAATAAAGAGGTTGGACTTACAGGGCCCCCCTGTAAGTCCAACCTCTTGATTATGACGAAGTACTGCTGCTGGCCTCCACCAGATGTTCACTTACCGTTATAGACTTGCCAATAAGCTCACCAACCGGTAGCGGTTTTGTATATCGGTTGCTTGATGTTGTTCACTAACCAGGGTTACGGAGAGAGCATAAGTATACTGACAGGTGAATGGAAAAGCTTCTTGAGGTTTGTTCGTTCTCCATTCCTTAATGCTGATTGGATGCTCCGCCAGGCAATGAAGTTGAAGGGAAAAATGCGGGACTATTTGAATATGCTTGCTTATTAATTTACTTAATTGTTATGTGTATTAAATTAACAATTATAGTATACAATATGTAAAGAAAACGTTTTCCGATCCGTGAAGGTATTGTTAGGTATCGATAACTGATTCTACTAATGCCTACAAAGTCGGACTAAACTTAAAAAAAAAACCTTTAAAAAGATCTTCTTTTTCAGCCTATAGATGGACAAAGGCCTCCCCCAAGGCTTTCCACGCTGACCGTCTTGTGCTGCCCGCATCCATCGGCTTCCCGCGACCTTCACCAGGTCATCGGTCCACCTTGTTGGGGGCCTCCTACGCTGCGTCTTCCAGTACGTGGCCGCCACTCCAGAACCTTACTGCTCCATCGGCCATCGGTTCTACGAGCAATGTGCCCTGCCCACTGCCACTTAAGTTTAGCGACTCGCTGAGCTATACATTTTAATGTATACATATACATTAAAAAGATATTACTATAATATTATATCCCAAAAGGTAACTTAATACATGTGCGATAGGCAATACATGCGCGGGCGAAGGAGGGTAGGGCACACGGCACGCGGTCGCGTCGCTATTCGCACATAATAATAGATACTGTCAAAAACGGTGTTACGGAGATTATTTCAAAATTCATTAGTATTGTTACGATGCTGATTAATATGTAAAATTTCGAATTTTATTTGGTCATGTGTTTACCTAACCTTTATTATCTTTATGGGTCGGACGGGGTTTTCTTTATACAGGGAAACTTTTTTTCAAGTGCGCAAAAACAATGGGTGGCTCAGAATCAATAACAGAACAAATCTGCATTATTAGTTTAAAATAAAAATCATGTTTTTGTCCGCCCTAAAATCAGCAAATGAGAGACACCAATTATTCATATCAATATCGTAGTATTAGCATATGGCCGCGTAGTGAACATGCGGGCGGCGCGGGCGCGCGGGGGTCCTGTGATGTTCCCGCCGTCCCCACTCCGCCGAACATGAATGGGACCGCGTGCGGTGACCATAACATCGATTTCATAATAAACATCTTTCGTTATCAATAACTATTTTTTTTTTGTACTAAAACATATCAAAGTAATAATATTTTTATCTATAAAACTTATTTAGCTATAAGTTGACAAAGTTTGCGCACTGGATAAAATTTTATCCTGTAAAACTTAGGTGAAGTGATCGTGGGGTGAGTTTTCATTCCAACTAATGCTGAGATTGACACTATTGACAGCTCACTCGTAAGGTCACCCAATTATTTTCGATGAGATATCGCTCATCGAAAATAAGTGCTCGGTGATGAGTTTCACTCGCTCGCGTTCACCGCTATCTTATGCGTACGTGATGGAAGACGTTCTGATGCAGCAGGTGCGTGAATTAGGTGTCTCTCTGACTCCTGACCTATCATTTCGAGAGCATATTACTAAGATCTGTAAAAAGGCCCTCAGAAATTTAGGATTTATAATGAGACAGACTCGACACTTCTCCAACATCTCAGCAATTAAGGTCCTTTACGATGCGCTTGATGGGAGTCACTTAGAACACAACGCTATTATATGGGCTCCCCATGAGGCAAAATACGCGCTAATGTTAGAGCGTATTCAAAATAAGTTTACAAGATATCTATATCTAAAATTATACGGGGTGTATCCATTTTACCCGCTAATGTACCCCACGTTATTCGTGCTGGGCATGGTAGGATATAATGAGTTAAGGGTGAGGCGGGACTTCGCTCTGGTAATGTATTTGGTCAAGTTACTGCGGGGCCTGGAAGATAACCCTGGGGTTTTAGGTCGCATAGGCATATTTGTTCCGGACAAATATATTTGGAGGCGGTGACGCCCACCACTACTAGCCACGCCAACAGCCAGGACCAATTTACTTGCCAGGACGCCTCATGTCAGAGCGATGGTCACCATAAACCTTCTCCATACGAGGCTTGATTTAAGGACATGTCACTTTAGTGAGTTCGCAAGAGTTCTTTTAATGACACTGCTATCCAGCATCCTAGTGGCGTTTCGCTCTGTTGCGGTCAGTTGAAATCATTTTGAAGATAATTGCTAATCTATTCCACCAAATGTTCGGAAATGTGTTTGTTGAAAAAACTTTGTATCTAATAGTGTTGTTTTAAATTTTAATATTGTTTTTTATTTTATTATTTACATTTTATAAGATTGGTTTTAATTAAATTTTATTTATTATATGTGTAAGTTTCCAAAATGTATGTCGTGAAATGTATCCTTTCTGCTGCATTAGGCTAAGCAACCTGTAATAGTAGTAAGTGTATGATTAAATAAATAAAAAAAAAACAAATATCAGATTTCGTGGCGATGTCAAGTCCCTGTAGAAAATATTATAGTTTTAAGAGAAATAGATACGGACGACAGCAGGTCAAGCTACCCGAAACTGTCAAATATTACTAACTAGCTTTCCGCCCACGGCTTCGCCCGCGTGGAGTTCGGTTATATCGCGCTTTTTAGATTTCCCTCGGGAACATCATTTTTATTCGGGATAAAAGGTAGCCTATGTTCTTTCTCAGGGTCTAAAGATTGTCTGTGCCAAATTTCATCAAAATCGGTTGAGAGGTTTAGGCGGGAAAGCGTAACAGACAGACAGACAGACAGACAGACCGACAGACAGACAGACAGAGTTACTTTCGCATTTATAATATTAGTATGGATGAACCTTGAGCTTTAATGCTTTTGTGATAAAGTTGGAAATCCAATAAAAAAATCTGACATATTTTAGTAACTTGTTGTGCTGTCGTCTGTACCTAGTTTTTATTACGAGAGAGATAAATAGATAGTTCTGGCTGATTGATAGCCTTAGATTAAGCGTATTTGTATGTCAAATACGCTTATAAATATGTATTAAGGAAATACCTTGAATTTGATAGTTATGATAATAGGTAAGTATAGTACCATTTCATAATCGTGATAATAGATAAAACTTGTTTGTATTTTTAAGTTTTGACATATGATCATCAAATGAATTTACCCGCTCTGGGCGGAGCAAAAGGGCGTGTCAGTCTTTATCTGCCTCACTCTCGCTTCCTATCGTATACTTAATAGAAATAATATTTATTTATTTGAAACAGTTTAAAAATACATTTTATAAACAAAAATAGTATATTTTTGAGCTAAACGAACTAGGCAAGGCCCGTATTTCAGCTATCAGCACCAATCCCCTTGGATAATATTACATCTATCGTAGCCATTTATCTTATTTTCTACAAGATGTGTGTTACGTTTACATCAGTGTTATTTTACACAATCCATACTAATATTATAAATGCGAAAGTAACTCTGTCCGTCTGTCTGTTACGCTTTCCCGCTTAAACCTCTCAACAGATTTTGATGAAATTTGGCACAGACAACCTTTAGACCCTGAGAAAGGACATAGGCTATCTTTTAATGAAATAAAATTGATTTTCCCGAGGGAAATCTAAAAAGCGCGATATAACCGAATTCCACGCGGGCGAAGCCGCGGGCGGAAAGCTAGTTTAATATAATATGTAGAGTATTGAATGCGTATCCTCTCAGTGTGTGGAATGAGGTATGAGTGTGTGAATTGAGAGAGGGTGTGTGTATGTGTGTGGGGTGTGCATAAATACATATGTGCATTCCCTGAGAAAGTTACCGTTTGGAAGGTCCGAGTCATCATCATCTCAGGGTTAATCACAGTCGCATCCGAAGCTTTTTCAGCTTTGGAGCCTGGGATCCGCTTTACCGGTCTAACTGCTGATTTTAGGCTAAACTTCGATATTTTCCGTGAAGCCACTGCCGTCTGACCTCCACAACCCGACGGCGACATCGAAGCATTGCAGTTAGACCAATTGTTAAACTTTTGAGAGCTCCAACAATCCGTAACGACTACCATTAGATGTTCGTATGGCAACCGGGACCAACGTCTTAAGGTGCTATGCTACGGAGGCTGTCAGTTAGGCTGTTTGTAAGGTCCAAGTGAATTTTGTAAAATCAATCAGACGATATAATTACCGTTGCCTGGAGCATGACCGGATGTGTGAGATCCGTGCGGGCCGCCACCAGAACATAGTGTTGCCTCAAGCCGAAGCCTAAAAAACCTCTACATTTACCTAATAACGTTCATATATGTCAGGGAACCAGGTATGTAGGTAGTTGGGATATTTTACAGACTACACAAAGACTTTGTTATGAATTCTTTGAAAGGAATATTGCAGCCAGCTTTTCCAATTTTTACTTGTATTAAGCCAACCTACCTTGATTACTCCTGAATTTAACCATATTCTTTGTTTATTTTTTACCTTTATCAGACTTCATAATCAACATCATTAACCTTTTTTATCGTCCCACTGCTGGGCACAGGCCTCCTCTCATACAGAGAAGGATTGAGCGTAATGACCACTCTTGCTCAATGCGGGATGGCGATTTCAGACTTAAAGCTCAGGTCTCCTCAAGATGCTTTCCTTATCAGTCTTAATTTTAGTGAAAATCTTACATTGGGATGGGATACCTAACATTTCTCTCAAAAACTAACTAGTGGTGTAAAGGCTCGTTCCTCTATCTCTTTTACAAGCATTTGTAATCTTATCGCGATTATCTATGAGATAACTACTTAAACTACGTATGTTAATGTATAACAGTTGTATTTATAGTTACTTGTATAAATAAATAAGGTTAGATGTTAAATATTTAGAAGTTTTTGACAGCCTCGGTGGCGTAGCGGTAGAAATGCAGCCGCTGCGCAAGGAGGCGCGGTTTCGATCCCCGCGCAGTGAAACTATTTGTATAACTTGCGCACTTAAAGAAAAGATCTGTAAATGGCGTCCGCTCGCATGCGATCTCGCTCACTCTCTATCGCTGTCTATACTCACACAGTGAAGTAAGCGCTGCAAAAAAATAACAATCAGTCAGGATTTGCTTTCCAAGCTACTTTGACGCACTCCGAGTTATCGTTACTTTCGTTCCGCTAAAGTCTCTGTTATTTTGTTGATATTATTGTTTTTGTTGAGTTTAATTGTTATTTGTTTGTGTTACGTTTGATTTTTATTTATTTTTGTTAAGTTTTTAATACTAACGTTGACATTTTATTATCTTATCATTTGGTTTGTGATTGAACAATGGCTTCACGAAAACGTGGAAAGATTCTACACAGTGATGCGCGTGAAATTGTTTACAACGTGATAAAATACTTTGAAGAAGAGAAGAACTTGGAGCGCTACCATCCGCTCAAGTACAGCGCTGCACGCGCAGCGATGGCGACTAATTTATCGATGTCTACTATATCGAAAATTAAGAGAGAAGGTAATTACCAATAAACTATCAGTTTATGTTTAGCTCTGTTCTGTCTATAATATGTTTTTTCAGTTAAGTTTACCATCTATATCACCCAGATGTGACATTTTTTGTTTTTGCTTCGCTGTTATTAGTAACAAAGTTAACTTCTATTAAGTGTTAAGTTCTTGGAAGTTAACTTCCATACTAAAACATACTAATAAACTGATACTAAAAGTATCCAAGAAACTCGGATAGCATGCTTATTGTCATCAAAACATAAATAAACTTAGGATAACGCAAACAAAAATCGACCTTTCATCTTAGTGATAGCCTGGGCGACTCAGTACCCAAGGTGCATTATCATAGTAATTTATTCTTCTAACCTAATAATCTCTGGACACTACAGTACCCACGTGCAGAGAAAGGTATATTTTAATGACTTTACGCTATAAAAGGGCGTCCAGCATATTTTAGCATGTTTCAGTTCATAAAAACCCTATTTAAAATAAAGCCATCATATTACTATTTTATTATAATATTTTACTATTATTTCAGGTAAACTTGCAGAACAAATCAACACTAAAATCCGTACGCCGAGTAAGGGTAGAAAAGGCAAAAACAATACGCGCGTCCCCATGGACAACTTCAGTATATGTGCCATTAGAAATATTGTGGCCTCAATATATGAGGTTCGAAAGGGGGTACCTACGCTGAACAAGATTATGGCATCAGCGAGAGCTGATTTAAACTATACAGGCTCCAAAACGACGTTAAGAAAGATTTTAAAAGAAAAGCTCGGATTTCGATTTAAAAAATGTCGCCAGAACCGAATGGTGCTCATACAGCGCGATAATATAAAAGTCTGGCGAGTGAAATATTTACGCCGCCTCCGACAAAATGATGCCATGGGTGCGGAAAAAAAGAAAGTTGTATACATGGATGAGTCGTGGATCCATGCTCATTATACTGTCAGCAAGTGCTGGCAGTCATCCACCAACAAAGGCATTCGAAAAAATGATAGTCCTGGACAAAGGTGGGTGATGGTTCATGCCGGCTCAGAGGATGGGTTTGTGGAGGGTGCAGGATTATTATTCAAAGCAAAATCAAAAAAAGGCGACTACCATGACGAGATGGATGGTAATAACTTTACAAAATATTTAAACGAAAAACTTATACCAAATCTGCCTCAAAACTCCATTCAAGTCATGGATAATGCATCTTACCACAGCATGCAGTTGGATAAAGCGCCAACGACTGCAACCCGCAAAGCGGATATAAAGAAATGGATGCACGAGCACGGTGTGGCATTCGAAGAAGACTGGACGAAAGCAGAGCTGCTCGTGCATCTAAAACAGCATCGCCCCGAAAAAAAGTATGTGGTAGACGAACTTCTACGTGAGCATGGCCATGAAGTTCTCAGACTCCCTCCTTATAACTGCGACCTGAACCCCATAGAACATGTTTGGAATTTAATAAAACAACGGGTCGCAGATAAAAATGTGGAGCAACACGAAAATAAAATTGAGGACTTGACAAAAGAGGCCATAGCTTCAATTACACAAGACGAATGGAAGAAACAAATAAATCACATAAAGAAAGTCGAAGAAGCATACTGGAATCGCGATGTAGGCAGGGAGAGTGAACTAGAGGATTTCATTATCAGTGTGGGCATGAATAGCGACACCGAAGATGAAAGTGACGAATGTGACGACCAAGACTGTGAAAGTGACCAGTCCATGGATGATTATAACGAATTGATGGAGGGGATTGAACCAATAATGGGTTCAGATGATCCAGATATTGCTGGGCCAAGCGGTTTATAAAACCCTTTTCTCAGATATTTTATCAGGTATTTTTATAATTAATAAAGGCAAATTTTAAAATCCAGTATTTTATGTACCCTTGCTCCTTACTTAGTAATATTATTTTTACTATTATTAGCTAAAAGAATAATTTAATATTAGTAATATAATTATATAATATTTGACAAACTATAATACAATTATATAATAGAATATTAGCTAAAAAAATAATTAACTGTATAACAACACACTCAAGAAAATTAGTTTTGTGAGTAGGTAACTGTATAGTTGGTGGAGGTATAATTATGTAAACAATCACAGTAGTCGAATGAAAATAACTAGCTACAAAAATAACTCTTTTTATTCGACCAAGTAACTGGTTATGTTACGTTTCTTGAAAAAGGCGTAACGACCCATAGAACCAAACTTGTTTTGTAAACCGTACCATAAGTAGCCGCCGCCATTTTCAGATCGTTTCTTTAACTGCGCGAGTTATATGCATGAATATGAATATTTGCACTTGTCTGGTCGTGCCTCGGAAAGCACGTTAAGTCGTTGGTCCCGGTTGCCATACGAACATCTAGTGGCAGTCGCTGCGGGTTGTTGGAGCCCTCAAAAGTCCAATAATTGGTCTAACTGCAATGCTTCGATGTCGCCGTCGGGTTGTGGTGGTCAGACGGCAGTCGCTTCACGGAAAATGTCGAAGTTTAGCCATATCAGCAGTTAGACTGGTAAAGCGGACTCCAGACTCCGAAGCTGAAAAAGCTATGGATGTGACTGGAATTAACGCTGAGATGATGATGATGTTAAATATTTAGAAGATTTGCTTAACTTTTAAATTCGTATTGGGTAGAAATAGGCAGTGACTGTATGCAAAATAATGCTCATTAATTTCGGGATACACTTTTAACCACAATGTGAGTTATTTTGAAATTGAATGTCTTTGATTAAATTTATTAACGAACGACATTGTTAATTAATTGCTTCGTGTTGTTGTTGTTGGATAGTGTGCTCAACAATGTTAATTACACAAATAATGTTGTTGAAGTAACAAAATGAATGCCGATGCCGAGAAAAAGGCTAGACAGATATCGATCACTTTTAATCGATGTAGATGAAAGATGATTAAGAATTGAATTTTTATCAATTTTCTTTAATCATCCATTAATCATCAATGCACACAATAAATAGACATGATCTTATTGTTATATTTTGTATTCAAAATGTTCTGAGAATGTACACTGTACAATGTTATGTTTACAAATACTATTTGTAAACATAACATTGTACAGTGTACATTCTCAGAATTTTTTGAAATATTCTCGATAATATAAAATTCTGAGAACGAAATATAACAAAATGTACAGCAGTTTGTGGAGTGAAATCATTTGAAGTTCATGTGCACATTTTAGCATATAGTAGTAGGCCGAATTTATAAGTAGGTAATATATCTATTGAACTTTATAGCTAGTAAATTATTAGTTTGAGCCTCAGTAGGTAGTTGGCCGAAAATAGACGCAATGATGAGTAAAGCAAGGTGCGGGTGTAAGTATTGGGAGAAACTATTTCAAGATGACGGACTTGGGGCGCTTGACACGTGGGTTGGGAAGCTACGTTAAGTATTCTCGTTGCGTATTCCATAAAGTCTAAAGACCTAAAAGCCTATGGATTTTAAACCTGGTGACAGGTGAAGCCGTACGGAGGACGGGTCTGAGCAATTGTGTTGCGATGTGTGCCGGGTACGATGCGTAGAGGGTCTCCAGATCAATCTCCCTCTGGCGCAGCATCGTAGGCCGATATAGTTGACTCGCTCACCTGCCGTCTTCCTTCCACTAAGTTTTTTAAGTGAATAGGCTTAATAAACTAGCACGCTTTAACATCAATGATTTTATCACTGCTTACCATCAGGCAGTACTGCAGTCAAGCGTTAGTTTATAATTATTAAAAAACAAAAAAAAAAAAACCGGTGTGTCTTCCCAGTTATGACTTGCTGAGCTAAAACGTGAACACTTAGCATAGCTGACATAGTAAGCTAGCTGAAGTATCAATGGACACATTATCCACAGAACTGATGACCATTGAGGTAGGCGTGTTCTTGAGGGCAGATTGAGAATCGGACGCCCTCTGGCTAGATGGCGCGGCGATCTTCGCAGTATTGCTTGGTAGCAGCTGAATGAGGCGACAGAAATAAGAGAGTCCGATGTCGAACAATGGACCGCTATAGGTTTATGATGATGATAGACATACTTTCAAAGCACTAGGTACAAAATTGTTTTATTTAGTTTATCGTTTCTTGCTATAGCTTGACTCTTTCGTCTTCGTCATATGGTTGATTCCCTTTTGTGAACTAATATAAATTTCTAAATTCTAAGTTGATCATATCAAACAACCTAACCAGCAGAGGTGGATTAACAAATTTTCAAGGTATAATAAATAGGCAAGGTTTTTAGCCCTTTGGTTTACAATCCGTTTTTTCGTTAAAATTACAAAATTTGTTGCAGACTTATTCTATCTGTAAAACATTAGAAGAATAGATAACAGTTAAAGAAAAGCGGTCCCAAAATTTGCTGCCACAAATTCTGCCGCCCTAAGCTCAAGCCTACTCACACTGCTGGTAAATCCACCACTGCTAACCAATAAGTAGCTGTAGAGGCCAATTATACCACTTAGCAGGATTTATAATGAACACCTTTGTAAAATGTTTATTGGTCAAACTGTTGAGCTCTTCAATTGCTGCGTTAAGATGCACGATTTTAGACAAATGCGTGTACCTCCTGACTGAACAGGTACAATACATTTTTATGGTTCTTTCCTGAAAAAAAATGAGACACTAATCTAGATTGTCTTCACAAGATTGGACAACAGATTAGGGTGATCTCCCGAGTATTTTTCGGCCTTTTATCTCAAACGTAATCAGATAAAAAATACCGCACTCACCTAGATTTAAAAAAATATGATTGACGGCTGTTTGTACGGACGACAGCAGGCCAAGCTAGCCGAAAGTGTCAAATATTCGCACTCAACCCTGAGAGCCTGCTTTAGAAACAAAGTTGAATATCTAGTAAAGAAATTTGACAGATTGTAGAAGCTTAATGTGCTAATCGTCTGTACAAACCTGCTTAGAGAAAAGAAAACATGATTAATTATAAGACGTATGTAAGTTTTGCTGGTAGATAGTGGTATTTCCAAGCTAACTAAACAATCAATGTTAACAAACTCACAGGTCTCATTTAATATACACACTTTATAACAATTATAAGGATTTTTAGTGAGACGTCGCAGGGCGATGTCTGAAAGGGGGTCTTTTGAAAACCGAGCGATTGCGCTTTGAGTCAATAAAAGGCAAGCACGCATGCATCAGTTATCGTGTTTTTCTCAATTATTTACAGTTTATTACACGACGATACCAGAGGCCAATACTTGTGATTTTATGAACACAATCCTCTCTCATTGTGAAGGTTTTTACAATTAAAAGAATTGCGTTAATAATTCTCGTAATTTTTACAATTACAAGAATTGCGCGTTGTTCGCATATGCGAACAGCGAATTTTTTGACATTTGTTTGTTGCTGAGATGAGACTGGATTTTGAACGTTTAAGTAATGAGAACTGTGATCGACAGGGCATTTGCGTAGATCATATACAAAATACTCAAAACAGTCAAAATATAATAACAGTTACAATAGTAGCATTTGTTTATAAACATTTTGACAAACGAAACAACAGCGAAGTGTTACATTTTTACTTTTGCGTGGACCTCACCCCAGACTCCAAAGCTGAAAAAGCTTCGGATGCGACTGTGATTAACGCTAAGACGACGATGACATTTTTACTATTGAGGTACGGAACCCAAAAACGACGATCCACCTGTGCGATCCACAGATTTCTTAAAACATACCCTTGAAATCGTGGACGTATCCATGGTGGTTTGAAGACTGTGATTGGAGAGTAGTGACAAAAACTTTTGACCTACAGATTCAAGTCGGGACCTAGTTTTATTTTCACCTTGACTAACTTTCTGTTCGGTTTAATAATGTTTTTATAGTATACGCATACGTAAGTTTTAGTTTTTTGTGTGCTTGCCTTGACTTTTTTAACTACCCACACCAAATATTATGCCAATACAAACAACCTCACAAACTCGAGTGATTTTTTTTCTTTGATTATGTAAATGAGTTAATCCCGGTTACTCCTTGCACTATCGGCTGTCTGCCAGCGAAAGTCCTATCAACATCGGACCTGCACCCTAATTGGTTATTGGTTATATGGTTCATCATCATCATCTCAGGGTATAATCCCGGTTGCATCCGCAGCTGCCGCGTTGGAGCCCGGGGTTCCCTTTCCTACTAATACGCCTCTATTTCGCACGATCTCTGGCATCCCGTGGTGTGAGATTGTTGGCACGCATGTTATCTCTTATTATTATATGTAACATCACGCTGTGACCAAAAGGAGCGGAGCATAACTAACTCCACGCGAACGAAGTCGCTGGCGGCCGCTAGTTGGTTATAACTAGAGGTCGGATATTCCTAAACTTGATTGGACGAGAGAAAAGTATGGATATGCCTTTCGGTTCACTTATTTCATATGTATGCCACTATAGGTTTTATTTACAAATAATTATATATTCTTTACAAAAATACCACCTGATACAGTACAATAGGGTATTTCGTCATTTTTGAAGGTAAAACTTATTCCATCATCAACCTTTTATCGTCCCACTGCTGGGCACAGGCCTCCTCTCATACAGAGAAGGATTAGATCATATACTATACACCATGCTTGCTCAATGCGGGTTGGCGATTTAAAAGTTATTTACTAGCCTACAAATATACATATAAAAACTAAAATATTTCACGCAATTATTAATCAAAAAGCTTATCTACATTATTTTCCGTTGGAATTTTATACAAGCGTAGGTAGGTATACACGTTATTTTTTGAATATGCGAAACCTGAAACACGTGTCTAGTATTTTTATGTAAAGAATCTATGTACGAAATTTAAAAAAGATTTAAGAAAAACCACAAAGTTATGAGCTTGTTATCTTACCACCTGGTTGTCCCAACAAAAATATGCAACAGCTGACGCCACAGGTCAACGTACCGCTCCCCCGCCCGAGCGGCGTTGACCTGTAGCGTCTGCTGTTGCTTGGGCGTGCGCACGCGCCAAGTACCTACCTACTATATTACTTATTACCTACTATATTACTTATATGATCTATCGTAAACTGAAATAATCGCTCGGTAACCACACTGCAACAATTTCTAAATGTATTTGGGAAAAATGTAAAGCGATGTAAAAATGATTGGAACCGATTCAGTTGCCTATTCTGAACAACCTGTATTCAGGTATCGTATTAAGACAAAATAACGTTATATAAACGGCGTTTTTTCCGATCTCTAGTTATCACAATATCAATGATAATCGGATTTATTTTGAAGGATATTGTTAATCCGTTGCATTGCATTGCATACTCGTTGGCAATACCTCTGCTGATTGCGTCAATATACTCCAATGAATGTTGTTGAAATGTAAAAATTAAAACGATTGCGATAATGTGCTACACCGTTGCGGAGATAATCTGAACAAGCAGACAGACAAATATTTATAAATAACTTCCAGTTTTTTGTTATCTGTGAGTTTCTTGTTATAAGTAGGTACCGAGCAGTTGCATGCATTTAGTAAAAAACTGTTATTTTAACAAAAAACATTGTATATATATACAATAGGTATGTTAAGAAAACCCTGTCCGATCCGTGAAGGTATTGTTAGATATCGATAACTGATTTTACTTATGTCTACAAAGCCGGGCTACACTTAAAAAAATCCCCATATAAAATAAATATTATTTCGCAAAAAGAGGTAACTTAATACATGTGCGGTAAGCAACCCTACCGCGGGCGGCGGAGGGCAGGGCAGGCGGCACGTGGTCGCGTCGCTATTCGCTTACAATAAAACCGGTGTTATAACTTTTATAAAATTTACCAAATTTCGGGGAAATTGGAATTAATTCCGGGGAAAAAAAGATTATTTCAAAATTCATTAGTATTGTTACTATGATGATTATGTAAAATTTTATTATCCTTATGGGTCGGACAGGGTTTTCTTTACATATTGTACCTATAGGTACTGTAATGTATGTTATATATTTTATATTTAATATGTAGGTATGCAAACAATTATAGCCCATTCTCTCCGTATTATATGCTGTACCGAACGGTTGTGTTTGACTATGCTCCCTCTTAAGAGGGGACTCTAGTGTCGAAGAATTAGTGCCGAAAAATAATTATTTGAAGAAACTATCGCGCCACTTCCAACCTCTTCCCGTAAAGTGCGATAGGGACAGTTGCAGCTCAGCCTGATTTTACCTACAATAACGTCGATTAAAAGACTTTTCGTATTTAGCTCTTTTCTTTTTTTGTCAAAAACTTATCATATTTCTTTAATAATCGTCTGGACATCGCGGTAAAATGGGTTATTTTTCGGGATTTTGAAATACTTATCATATTTTTTTATTAACTAAGTTTGGAAAAAATCTAATCTGGTGTAAAATTATAGAAAAAAAACATTGCTCTAGCGTTATCCACGAAGAAATCAGCAGAACACGTTTGTATAGACAAAACGCCACTCGAGTCCCCTCTTAACTATTCCCTAAGTGCATTACAATATGTAAAGGAAACCCCGTCCGACAGAAAAAGAAAGGTTAGGTAATCAGATGACCAAATAAAATTTGAAACTTTACAATGACATAATCATCATAATAACCATACTAACGAATTTTGAAATATTTGTTTCCGCGAATAAACTCCTAATATTCGGTAAATTTTTAAAAAGTCACAACACCATTTTCGACAATATTATTGGTAGGTACAATCAGCTGTAGAAGTCCATTCCCACCTTAAAGACTACTGTCGCCTGCGCTAAACCGGCCACGCACACTAACGCATTATTTTTATTATCGCAGTCTTCATCTTTCTTTAAAGTAATGCAAAATTTCGTTACTTCATTTGAAGTTAAGTTAGCGGCCGCACTTAACAATGGTCTATCATAAGCGAGCGATTGTGGGTTCGATCCTTAATAACGGCAAATCTTTTTGTTGTTTCATATAATTTAAAATTATGATAACTGATTTGTATTTTAAAATAAAAATTTTTGCAAATAATATTTAAACGAATAGGAAAATTTACTGAATATTTATACCAAAATAGGTTTTTATTATATGTTTTAGTTTACTATAGATGTAATATAATAAATAATATAATGCAATATATTATAAAGTTATATATTATTCGGTATAGATATACTTTTACTAATAAATGAAACAAACGTTGAAATGGCAGCATTGTAATATTTTATATAAAAGTAATCCTTGACAAACTTATGATATTATTATGGTAAAAAATACAAAAATCATTTTTGGTTTTTAGATATGAAAGTTATAGTATTACATGTTATCATTAAAGAGGTTATAGCTTAATTATTCATTTTCTTAAAGAAAAGAGGATTGAAGCTTAACCTGAATATTATTACAATCATAAAATAATCTATACTTAGAACACAAAACAGTGCTTATTACATTTACAATTTTTTTACGTGTATAGCATGCCATCCTGCAGTGCCTTTTTTCGGAGTTTGAAGGCATGAGATTATAATCTTCAAGCGCTTTCTTAGTTCAAAAGTAAACGAACTTATTTCTTATCGAATTCCGAAATTATTGTTTTTATAACTTACCAAAAGTAATTTGTATTGAAATTGCAAAAGGCGACATCTGTTAGCCATTAAGCCAACCGAACATATTACTGTCACTTAGCTAAATTACTTTACGAGTTGGTTTAGAGTCCGTTATTACGATATATAATGACATATATTTAAAACACTTTGTAGGACACTTCTGCACTGTGATTGTTATAAATTGTTTTTTTTTTTTTTTTTTGTTTAGCTCGATAAGTCTCCGCCAGTATCGCCAGTTTATTTTTAAACCACAAATGCAACCTCTCTTCTTCGCAAGATTCAAAGGTTTATTCAACGGTAAATATTGTTGTTTCGTTCCACTTGTCTCGACACATAAGCCACCTTCGTCCTCCAACCTCTTGACTTTGGCTTACAGTAGTTCTCTAAACCATAACAAATTTATTTCACACTTTCAACAAGAGATTGGTTTGCACCTTACCCAAATAATAATAAAAACAACTTACACAAAAGCCGGTTTCATATTATGATATTTGAGATATATTGCTGCATATGCCTGCATATTGATTAAAAAAGTAAAACTAATAACACAAACTCGTAACTATATGTTCACCAACTAACAACAGCTAAGTAATATTATTTGAGTTATTGTAGTTAATAATAGTTATTGTAGGTAGTGGAATATTTTTTGTTCAGTTTGTTTCAAATCTACCGTCATCTTTTTATAATGACTCTAATATAGAAAAAATCTTAAAATAAAGTATCATCGTTAAGTTGCGGATCGGTATTTTTACATATTTTTGTTGTCAGCATTCATAACTCACCAATAAACATTTCAAAAATATTTTGTAAGTTATTAGATTTGAACTCGAACCACCTTGAACGCCAATCAAGACGAGAACCGCTAGGCTATTTTAACACTTACTGTGAGCGTTGAAATTAGTAAGTAGTACCTAACAAACATAAGCGGGCAGCAAGTTGTCAAAGTGTATAAGTGTGTATCAAACTTTATTATAGAAGAAGGTCGTAACTACAACTAGTATTGCTTGGCCATAGTTTTGTGAGATTGTAACTCGACTTTTGGTTTTGACTGTACCTTGTATGCATGAACGTACATTTTTGGCGGCATTTTGTTTGACCGCGTGTCTTGCCCCCCGTCGCCCGCGCATTTATTTCCATGTAAGTTACCTCCTTTTGCGAAATAATATTTATTTTTGGGGTATTTTTTTATGTTTAGCAGAATCAGTTATCGATACCTAACAATACCTTCACGGATCGGACAGGGTTTTCTTTACATATTGTATATACTTGTAGGTATGTATATTCTGTGTCATCGTTATCATTTGCCGGCTTTTTCCCAGCTACATAAGTTGCGGTCGGCATCCTGTCTAATCAGGTGCAGGTAAATACTGGTATTTTATAAGGACCAACTACATATTTGACCACCACGACCCAGTAACTGGGCAATACGATAGGTATCCCAGCCTGTCGTCTTCCAGAAGCTGTTATGTACAAGTACATAACATACATGTATTGCGACGTTGCCGTCTTTCATGTTCGCGTGTACAGTGTGTTTCTTTTACATGTCAATTTAAAATTTTTATTGAATATTTTCTTATCAGAAAAAGTTTTAAAACATTTTGTTTTCGAATGGAAATATTTTTATAAGCATGTATGTATGCTATACTATTTCGGGTTAACGGGAACGCCCTCTGTTAGTTAACATACTGTATATACGGACAAATCACACAGATTGAGCTAGCCCCAAAGTAAGTTCGAGACTTGTGTTATGGGATACTAACTCAACGATACTATATTTATAATAGATAAATATATACATAAACATCCAAGACCCAGGCCAATCAGGAACGGATCGTTTTCCATCATGACCTGGCCTGGGATCGAACCCGGGCCTCCACCTCGCAGGCAGGCGTGTTGACCGCTGCGTCACGGGGGACGACAAAACATTACATTACACTACACTACACTTACATTACACGTTACATATGCCGCAGGTCTCCTAATCCTTCTCTGTATGAGAGGAGACCTGTGCCCAGCAGTGGGACGATAAAAGGTTAATGATGATGATGCCGCAGGGTCGACAACCGTTGGGGTAAACGAGTCCTCGAGTGGGGACCGCGTCTCGGCAAACGTAGCGTAGGACGCCCTTAGGCGAGATGGAACGACGACATCAAAAAGGTGGCTGGTAGTGGCTGGCGGAGAACTGTTCAGAATCGAGCTTATTGGCGTGCAATGGAAGAGGCCTATGTCCAGCAGTGGACGAGTAGAGGTGGATGATGATGATGATGAGGTTGAGAATCACCACTTTTTGAACGTCAAATATCTACCTATCCATATAATTATTAGAACCTCTATTTTTTATTAAATCGACTAAGTACTCAGATAAATCTCACGGATAAATTTGATAAACAATTAAAATAATCTGGTACCACTAGAAGAAAGTTTATTCGTAATTAAAAACTTTCAAAATTTTGGTCACAATATCATCTCAGTGACAATTATTTCAAAAATGAACGGAAATAAAGGTACATTTGACATTTTAGACGTGATTAACAACATGGCGACTAAAATATGCCAACTTACGTCAGGCGCTGACTAAACTAATATTTAACTTCTGTCCTTTTCTAAATAATACAGTAAGAAAAAGATGAACGGAAATTAAATATACTTTAGTTTGTGAATAAGTTACCGCCATCTGCCAGAGAAGGCACCTATTCGTTCTTAAAAAAATATTCAAAGTTTGAGATTTGGCGGTAATTTTTCCCATGAACTTATAAAAAAATTACAGTAATGAATATAACAAACCTGCTTTTTGAACGGCGTAATCCATCCCGAGGTTTTCTTCGACATTTTTGTATTGATTAAATCTCACTTGACACTTCAGTTCACTGGCACACGTTTCAATTCCAAGGCGACATTGCTATGTCTGTGACCACTTGTAAACATTATCACTATGATACGGACGATAATACATACTGCTGGATTTTATTATGAATTGCAGTTTTATTTCTACCTAGAATAGGAACCGTGGTAATTATATGCGATAGTGGATACTGTGTCATAGAGTAGCTAAAATCAGTATAGCAGCTGACTTGGCACACAATTAAACGATGATATATTAAAAAATTAACCTTGCTATAAATGTGTGTCAGGGTATAGGTATCTACGAGAAAACAGTCTTGGACATAGTAACACTTTGTTGATATACCAAGTAAGTTTAGTGTGTGACGCGTTTAATGCGCGCGCTTGTTTGATATAGACCGACGATTATAGAAATGTAGCTGGGACGTGCTTGAACGCGATAGGAGTATAGGACAGGGTGCTGTGTGTAGTCTGGGAGAGGGTAATGTCGGACAGTGGACTGTGTTTGGTTGAGATAATTGATTGAAAATATAAAGTGAAGCCGCCTAAGGGATAAAGTAAGATAAGGGATAAATCAAGTTACCTAGCACTACTACTTAAAATTACTTTGATTGGTACACTGAATTTGGCTACCCATTTAGTTAGTCTGTGGTAATATTCAAAAGATATTAACTATGTCAAATTTCCAGTGGACATATTTTTTTTTGGGGCAAGTAAATATTTTTAAAGTTTTTTTTTTCATTTCTGCGCTATAGTCGCAAGCGATTTTTTGGCAATTACATCGTAAATTTTGTTAGTCTACTTCGTGGTTTATTTAAAAGTAAGAGATAAGTCCTCGCTTATACTTTGTTTAGTAAGTAATTAGAGGAGTTCATGCATGTTCTGCGAGATTACCATGGGGGGTAGAGACACAGTCTTCCTTAATGTAATGTTAGTGGGAAGGGGCCGTAATCCACCAGGCGGGCTCAGTGGTGGTTGGTAAACGTTATCTACATATCTTTGAATTCTTGGTTCCTATAACTACTTATTTGTCAGTGTTTTCATGACGTTTTCTCAAAATGTTTTCGGAGCAGAGGTAATAGAATAAATTGCACAAAGTGAGTACAGTGGCTCAGTTCGAACCCACGACCTTCAAACTCGTCAGTCGGGACCGTTATCACCGGGTCATCACTGCTTCTTTAAGTTTAAAGTCCGAATTATTTTGAGAAATGTTTATTCAGAAAAAAAAATCATTGTGGGCATGAATGGACAGATGATACTCAAATTCTTTTTGAAACAAGTAAATGTTTTAACTTTTAGGTACAATATTGTTATTGTCTAGACTGTTTGTTACATTTATGTTTAAACTATGTTTCCCAGCACTAAAATGTAAGATACTGAAATAATAACAGTGACAAGTGATCATTAAAATCAATTAGAAACAATTAGCAATAGCTCTTAAACTAATCACTATAACACTCCTAAAGCATGAGAAATAACAACAGAATTGTTCATGCACTGCATTTCATCACGTGCAGTGCAGATGGAAATATAAGTAGGTACACATAGTGTTAGACTGATTTAGACCAGCTCGTCGTCTTTAGGAGACACGTGTTTTAATTAGGAATGCACAGGGCCACCTAACATCGTGCATCGTTCTTTATGACGTAGAGGAGCTTAATGTCATAGAAACGTATTTTAGTAAGCTATTTTAACTTGTGGAAACATCAGGTAAAAATTTATCCTATGTGTTGTTATTCCTGGTTATCAGTGTACCAAGTTTCTTCCAAATACATTACGTACTTTTTTCAGACCCCGTGGCGTAGCGGTAGCGGGCGGTTCGATCCCCGCATACTGCAAGTATTTGTATGCATGAATATGAATATTTGCACTTGTGTGGTCGTGCTTTCGAAAGCACGTTAAGCTGTTGGTCCCGGTTGCCATACGAACATCTAGTGGCAGCCGTTACGGCTTGTTGGAGCCCTCAAAAGTCCAACAATTGGTCTAACTGCAATGCTTCGACGTCTCCCTCGGGTTGTGGATGTCAGACGGTAGTCGCTTCACGGAAAATGTCGAAGTTTAGCCATATCAGCAGTTGGACTGGTAAAGCGGACCCCAGACCCCAAAGCTGAAAAGGCTTCGGATGCGATTGGGATTAACGCTGTGATAATGATCATGACATTACGTACTTTTTGCGTGAAAAAATAGCAAACCACTCATCCATTAATCAATAAGGATGGTACCAATATTTATATTTTTTAATAATTATAAACTAGTGCTTGACTGCAATCCCGCCTGATGGTAAGCAGTGATGCAATTGTTGACGGTAAAACGCGCTAGTTTATTAAGCCTATTCACTTAAAAAACTTATGAATAGGAAGGATAACGGCAGTTGAGCGCGGAGGTGATGCAAAGTTAAAGTCAAGACCAACACGACCAACGATGCTGAGCCAGACAGAGATTGATCTGGAGACCCTCCACGACAAAACTCCCGACACAACAACGTTTGGCGCATCGTACCCGGTACACATCGCAACACAACTGCTCCGACCCATCCTCCCTACGGCTTCACCAGACATCAAGCCGGAAAACAGCCAATATTTTTCAGCATGATGTCTGGTATCTATCACCGAGAAAACAATATTACGAATAATTCTAGTAATATTACATTTTAAGCAAATTAGGCTTAGAAATAGTTCTATCAAACGTCAACATTACAAAAGACGGTCCCTCAAAACGTCCGCCCTTTACTAGTTCCTACTGCAGCGCAGTGATAAGATTTTTTTGTTCTTATTGTTACAATACTTACCGAAGAAACATATTCACAATTTTTAATCACGCTATTAATTTCAATTTGTATCATTATTGTTACTTTTGTTATGCATATCTTGTTTTTATATTTAATTGTATCTTCTTCTTCTCCTTCAGCGGAGGTCCACTGCTGGACAAAGGCCTCCCCCAAGACTTTCCGCAATGACCAGTCTTGTGCTGCCTGCATCCATCGGCTTCCTGCGACCTTCACCAGGTCATCGGTCCACCTTGTTGAGGGCCTCACTACGCCGCTCCCTTCCTCCCTAATTCTATCTATGTACTTAGTTTAATTTTAAGATTTTCCTGTACCTACGAGTCAAAATAAATATTTTTCTTTCTTTCAATCATTTTAAGGAAGGCAATCTAGACGAAGCGCTTCGCTTCCTTCTTTATACCGCGTACATCGAGGGACTGGAACAATTTGCCAGCGACGGTGTTTCCGTCACACTACAATTTGAGTGTCTTCAAGGCTAGAGTGAATAGGCTCTTAATAAACTAGCGCGCTTTACTATCAACGATCGCATCACTGCTTACCATCAAGCGGGATTGCGGTCAAGCGCTGGTTTATAACTTATAAAAAAAAAACCAATGCTACCGATATTGTGTTACGCAATTATTCCCCCTGAGCTGACTGTCATATATTGCCATTGTCATGCTAAGACGCACATATCGATAGCAATATGATTATTGCGGTAGCTTTGGACCTGTGTAATTTACTTAGCAGAGCATGTTATTGTTAAGTATTAATACTTCAGCCTGCATAACTCCACTGCTGAGCAAAAGACCCATGACTTCCAGTTCTTTCAATCCAAGGCAAGGTGAAGGTTGCGGGTAGGTTAAAAAAGAAACGGTGGCCCTGGCCGTCGCACAGGCAAGTTAAGGAACACGGGTGGGTTTTAGTCAGTAAAAGTCTGACACGCCCTTCCGCTCTGCGATAATTTCCCATCCAGAATAAAAAAAAGGACCGCTGGTCGATTGTTTTCTTCAGTTCGTCCTTCCATTTACAACGAGGTCTATCGCATTTTCTAGCTGTGTCACAGCTCTACATAGTGGTTATTTTGGCCCACAAATTATTTTGCATACGGCAGACGTGGCCATCCCCATCCCTATCCCACTTTGGCTCAACGGCTTTTTGAGCAACGTCAGTAATTTGTGTATAATTACCTACTCTTTAATGTTTCCATCTTATTTTATTAAAAAGGTAACCAAATCCGTTTTTATTAAAGTTACCTAATCATTTTTAGATAAAGGTAGTTTTCGGCTTCAGTCGCTGAGAACCCACATCCCATTTTTATAGATTTTCCACATATTTTCTAAACGGATTTTCTTAATAGAAAATCGTCGAAGTGATGATGATTCATAAACACATTATGAATCATCATCATCATCAATCATTTTATACTCTCATTGCTGGGCAAAGGTCTCCTCTCATACAGAAAAGGATTTTACAAATACTTAATACTGATAATTCATACTCATCAGTGGCGAAGGGTGAAATTTTGACAAAGGGAAGCCGGTCCAAAAGAATAAACACTTAAACACTTACCTACTGCAGGATATCTTGGAGGAGGTCTTCAGATAAGAATAGTATTAAAAGCCCCACCTTCACCATACAAAAAAGGACTGATGATTTGATAACAGTGTCTTTCAAGTATGATAAAAGCGGCAGCAAAAGAAAAAAAAGCCTTTTTCGACGTGCATCTCCATACCACACATGCATGCTTGTTAGTAAGTACTAAGTTAAGTACCTATTGTTAGGGAATAAGAGTCAAGAAAAAATAAAATAAAAAATTACAAAAATAATAGTGTTAAAAACCGAACCACACAAACACCGATCCAAAACCAACAAAAATATTAAGCAAAAATAAAGCAAATTATACACAATCACAACGTTATTTATATTGTAATGCAATGCGTCTGTTTTTTTTTTATCAAAATGAGCTAAAATGATGTTATAAAAATTCGGATTACTTTTCATTTTATTAAGCAAATTTTTTTTAATTGACATGATAGCCAAATCGGACAATCTCTGCTCTTTTTGGCAGTTTCGCACATATGTGTGAATGCGTTTTAAAGCAGAAAATGACCGCTCAGCTGAAGCTACTGAAATGGGGAGGGTCAGAATTAAACTGCAAAGAGTCGAAACTTGAGAAAATGCGTCTTTCAAAGACGTATTCTGGAGCTGTAAAAAAAGCTCATAGGTGTCCAATTTATTTAACGACGCTGACGTAAGACTTTAAGTTCATTCAGCAGGTAGTCAGTTGAGCAGCACTCTATATGAATTAAAGCCATAATAACAAACAAAATACACAGTATTTAACCAAATCTGCGATTAAATTACGTTACAGAATCAGTCACAGTTTAAATACCACAAATATTAAAATATAACAAACGAAAAACACGAAAAACGAACACATGTCACATACTAACAATAATTTATTTTCAACCAAACGAAATGGAACACGAAAATATGCCAAAATAAAAAGAACATGACTTGCGAAGGATTTCATTATAACGTTTCTTTGTCTCATTCTAATAGAGGAGAGGAGAGAACTGCAAGCCGGTCGGCAGTAGCCTATCTTTTCTCAAAAATTACGGACGGTTAGCGATCATTAGAAAGAGATGTCTGACACGCTCTGTCTCTTTTCGCCTCATAGTAAAACGTTGGCCGAGATAAGCTGTAATTCGTCGAGTTACCTTTAATGTAATTTAGGTACGAAAAATTTAAGCGCTGATTAATTTACGACTATAAAATGAAATGTGATACTTAGGGTGTTGCTAAGAATTACTATTGCTATTGTAAATCGCGCAGGCATTTGATTAATAATACTTTGTTAATGAAATAGAATGTAAATACTTTTGTATGAATATGGAACTGATTTTTGAAAGGTAACCCGGTGGGAATCGGCTTGTATGGACTCTTCGCCACTGATACTCATATATATCATGATAATTAATATTCATGGATAATTCTTGCTACAAAAATTTTAATTTTCTATAATCAATACCCATCACGTCTACGGCGCTTCGCTACCTAATTTTATATTATAGGCTCATGAAGGTTAATAAAGCCAATCGTTTTACTGGACACTTGGAACGTGAAGTACCACTAAAGAAAACACTCTAATTAATTGTTGATGCCACGCCTCAATGTCTCCAAGGATTTGACGGCTGGTCTAATCGCCGCCTACAATAATAATATATAAAGCCTGCGCTAATCGCTCGACATTAACCGAATTACTATTTTTTATCCTTGTACAGGACTTTTGAATACAGTTCATATCATTGCTATCATAAACTAATCTCGGTCGTAGGCCATAATATCGGCTGCCGGCAGAAGTTATCACCCACCAGACAAAACTTTGCCGCTAAGCGATTAATCGTGTTCTGGCATTCTGTCTGGTGAAGCGGTACGGAGGACGTGTCTGAGCAGTTTTGTTGCGATATGTGCCGGGTTACATGCGCCAAATGTTGTTGTATCGGGAGTTTTGTCGTGGAGGGTCTCCAGATCAATCTCACTCTGACGCAATTTCGTTGGTCGTGTTGTTGGGTCCAGATGTTATATTAGCGATTGTTCTTAAAGTATGTGCGCCCGAGTTGTCTCCTGTATTGACGCGCTTGTATCGCCTCTCATTTAGGACTAGTATGGTGCAAAAGTCCTTGAAGCTTGCCAACGTGCAGCCCATGCCTAAAAAGGGTAGTCGTGCCAATCCTACAAACTATGGCCGATTGCGATAACCTTAATACTTTGCAAAATTATGGAGTGTGTGTTGAACTCGCGCCTCTTGGCATACCTGGAAGGTAACGATCTCCTCAGTGACTGACAGTACGGGTTTCGCCGCAATCGGTCAACTGGGGACCTACTAGTGTATGCCACTCACTTGTGGGGCGAGAACCTCGAGAAAAATGGGGAAGCGATTGCTGTCTCCCTTGATGTCTCGAAGGCCTTCGACCGGGTATGGCACGCTGGACTTTTGAGTAAGCTTGTAGCGTATGGCATTTCCCCTGGCCTGACTAGCTGGGTAAAAGACTTTCTGACTGAACGGTCCCTCCGAGTTGCTGTCGACGCTCAGGGGTCTGTTCTCTCTGCAACTCTGTTCCTGCTGCATATTAACGATCCGCTGATGCCCGGTATCTATGGGTATGCAGATGACAGCATAGTTGTGGAGAGATACCTGCCGGATGCTCGGGCTAGTAGGGAATCAATTCGGTCCGAAAGAGAGGCTATGGTTAGAGTGTACGACTGTTGCACTACAGGCAGTCTCCGAATGGGGCAATGCCAATCTTGTAGCATTCAATGCCGCTAAAACTCAGGCGTGTCTTTTCACCGCCCAAAGGAGCCCGTTCACTTTGGCTCCTACCTCCACCTCCTCCTCCTGCTCCTACTTTTCGGAATATATCTTTGGAGTGTACCGTCCGCCTTCAGCTTTAGGGAGTTGAGATTTCCTCGAACCTAAACTTTGGGCGGTTCATTAGGTCCAAGGCCAAGGTGGCTGCCAGGAAACTTTGGCGTTATCGCAAAGGTCGGGCGGTACTTCACACCAAGGCTGCTTCTAATGAGGTACAAAGCACAGGTCCGTTCGTGTGTGGATTACTGCAGCCACATTTGGGCTGGTGCTGCAAAATGTCACCTGGCTACTTTGGATTCAGTGGAGAGGCGTGCGAAGAGGCTGATTGGCCAACCAGATTTTGCTCAAAACCGTCTTCAAAGCCTGGAGCACAGACGAAGAGTAGCCAGCCTGTCGGTGTTCTTTAATCATCATCATCAACCTTTTTATCGTCCCACTGCTGGGCACAGGTCTCCTCTCATACACAGAAGGATTGAGCGTAATCACCACGCTTGCTCAATGAGGGTTGGCGATTTCAGACTTAAAGTCCAGGTTTCCTCAAGATGTTTTCCTTAACCTTCAGTCAATGGTGTCCAAGATATACTTAGGAAGTACATATAACTTTAGAAAAGTTACATTGGTACTTGCCTGACCTGGAATCGAACCCGCGCAATCATACTTGAGAGGCTGGTATTTTAACCACAAGGCCACCACGACTTTCGGTGTTCTTTAGGGAATCTAAATTAAACACATTGCTCCTGACAGTTTACTACACAATGACTACGCTTGCTTTCAGCTGCACCCGGTTTTCACTGGCAGCCGACGATAGCATAAAAGTAGGTGGGAAAGAGCTAAACAGAATCATTGAATATTATTCTAACGTTTTTCCTGTGATGGCGAGTGAATTACTGTATCTGAGATGTTCTTGCTAAGATATGTATGTCATGGATAACGATATCATTTCAATAAAAGTTGCTAATTTGGCTTATGTAGTAATGGTGCAAACGCTGTGACGGTATTTTGTAATGGCGAACGGTTACCTACCTCGCTTTGAGGCGCGGACCAAGGCACTTCTCCGGAGCGAAACTGTCGGTTTGCATATTCAAATTGTTATAGCCAAGATTGGAGAGTATATTTAACCTTCGTACTTTGATTTAAAACTTCACCTACGAAATGGAGCCCTTACCACCATACCAAGACGTTGGGGACCCTTTCGCAGAATTCTTCATATAAGTAGCTATCTTTTGATGGCTACCGCAGTTAACACTTTATCAATAGCACAAGAACGAATCAGTGATTAAATAATTTTTTTTGGATTTCTGTTTTGGTTGCTATGTACTTAAAATATGTACGTACTGAAGAAATTTCATAACAAAATATCGCAGACTGGTATGATAAAGATTTTTTATCAAGTTTGACGGGAATAATGCAGAGTAATGCAGTGAGTAGGTTGTCAGTTAAGCACTGGTTTATGATATGTAAAAAAAAAATAATTAGGTAAATGTTAACGTAAGTAGTACCCAAAGTTGTTACTACAGGTTTTAGGTATCATAATTCTAGTTCGCAAGACATGGTATACCTTTCTCTTCTAAGCATAGACAAAAAGGCATTTGCAACTTCTAAATCATATTAGAGATATAAACTTCCATAACATATTTCTTAAATATTACCACAGACTATAAACAATTCCACATAAACGTCACACAACTTCCTGAAATGTGACATTGAAATCAACTGACATTGACTAAAGTTTACGCGCACATAACTTCGACACCACTGCACATATTTTGATGAAAACTATACCATGTTCTACAGAATTTTCCTCACAAATGTCCAATATCTAAACTATGACGCTACCCTTGTTTGGAGCCGAACAGTGATTGAACGCATCAGTTGTATTGCAAACTTGGGTATTAATAGGAGACTTGGTGGCAAAATGCCATCTTACTGTTTTGAAACGGAATGAAGCCAGCTTCAGTGCAGTACGACTGTTTATAAAGTATGTTACAGTCTAAATGTTCCATAAACACACGTTTGTGTTTCCGTTAGAAATACTTAAACTGTTGAGTTATTTCTCGAGAGGTTTACTTCACTCAGCAATTGCTATTTTACGAGCGGTGCGCACGCACGGTACCGCAACACGCCAAACATTTCCAGTTTTGCGCTGATCTCGTATTGTATAGGTTTTTCGTACAGTCAGAAGTCTGCGTATACCGGTTTTTATAAAGGGAGTCACATTCCTGCTTACTTCGCTAAAGCAAATACCTAAAACCGCTTCCTAGGTCATCATCATCTCAGCGTATAATCCCAGTTGCAACCGCGCCTTCCGCGTAGCTGCCCAGCGTCCGCTTTCCTACAATTACTCCTCCATTTCGCACGGTCATTGGCATCCCGTGGTGTGAGATTATTGGCACGCATGTCATCTCTTACAACGTCAAACCAGCACTTCTTTGGTCTACCTCGCTTGTTTCGGCCCGGCGGAGCCGCCATGGCAAGACATTTGTTACCCACGTAACATGCCGGTTTTCGTAAGATGTGACCGTATCAGCGTAGGCGACCCTCTTGTAGTTTGTCGGCTATGTCACGGACACGAAGGCTGCCCCGAATGCGAATCTGTTATATGTACTGCTAAATATGGCTAATACGGGAATCCCGCTTCTTAGGTATGTTGTTTAAATTTGTAGATGTTCGCATTTGCTTAAAAAATGTATATTTAGCTAAGAGGTATTGAAACTAATTAGAATGCTAATTCTTATTTCAAAATAGCATTAATATAAGTGGTAAAAAATACAAATAACTTTTCAGATAGATTTGAGGAAAGTTATGATTAAGAAAATCGCTTACTAAGTTTCGCTGTTCGCTGACCAAAATATTTGAAATATGATACCTATTGCCTACTTACTCTCATTTCCACTGAAGCGGTAGCCACTCCCTGCGACATGAAAATCAATACACTACCTACAACCATTACATTGTGGCCAATTGGGCTTACGTACGCAGGATATTCGGGCTTCGGAAATTATACTCCAGGTACTATGTCCTTTACCCCAATATTCTAATAGACATATAGGTATATAGAATGGCTAGAAACGGTGGATGGAATGTGTGAATCATGATATGGTTAGGATGAGAGTGATGGAGATGAAGTCTAATAAAGAAGTAGCCGACCACGAATCATCATCATCATCATAATCATCAGCCTTTACTCGTCCACTGCTGGACATAGGCCTCCTTCATGGCACGCCAACAAGCTCGATCCTGAGCAGTTCTCCGCCAGCCACTACCAGGCACCTTTTTAATGTGTCGAATAAATTGGGATGGATAGGCCCTTAATAAAGTAGCGCGCCTTTTTTTTTTTATTAATTATAAACTAGTGCTTGACTGCAATCCCGCCTGATGGTAAGCAGTGATGCAATCGTTGAGTGTAAAGCGCACTAGTTTATTAAGCCTATTCACTTAAAAAACTTAGGAATAGGAAGGATGACGGCAGTTGAACGAGGTGATGCAATGTTAAACCCAAGACCAACACGACCAAACGATGCTGCGCTAGAGGGAGATTGATCTGGAGACTCTCCACGACCAAATTCCCGAGACAACAACATTTGGCGCATCGTACCCGCCACACATCGCAACACAACTGCTCAGACCCGTCCTCCGTACGGCTTCACCAGACATCATGCCGGAACACGACGAATCGCTTGGCGGCAAGACTTTGTCTGGTGGGTGGTAACTTCCGCCGGCAGCCGATGTTATGGCCTACCACCGAGAAAAGCTTTTAACCTTACCATCAAGGATTGCATCACTGCTTACCCTCTACAAATATTTGTATGAGTTACAAGTAGTTGTTCCACGTCTTGCTGTTTGTGTATGTCAGTTTATATGTTTGCAAACTCACCCACGATACAGGAGAAATTCCTAGTGTGGGGAAATGTCGAAAAAAAAAACAAATCAGGTGGGATTGTGCCAGATGATGTGTGCCGGATACGAAGCACCATATGTTGTTGTGTCGGGAGTTTGGTCGTGGAGGGTCTCCAGATCAATCTCCCTCTAGCGCAGCATCGTTGGTCATGTTGGTGGGGGTAACATTGCATCACCTCGCTCAACTGCCGTGTTCCTTCCTATTCACTAAGTTTTTAAAGGAATAGGCTTAATCAATTAGTGCGCTTTACTATCAACGATTGCATCACTGCTTACCATTAGGCAGGATTGCAGGTTGCTTGACCGCAATCCTGCTTGATGGTATATAATGGGATATGTTTAATTATTAAAAAAAAAAAAACAATACGAAGGGAACTTACCGACTTATGATTTATGATGAATCTTACTCCTCCTCGTTCCTTAATCTTCTGATTGGACAGGCAAGACCTCGGAGAGGACGGTCTACTTGAGGCCAGAGAATGGCAATCTTAGTTTATAAATTCCGATAACAATTTTGACCGCCTGACAGAATAAACTTGGCAATCTGTAGCGAAATTGTGCATCACTCTGATACGGTATACAGATACTTATTCGTTTTCGATCCCTAACTATATTAATAATAAAGTTAAAGAGTTTTTTATTTGTCTGTTTGGAAGTACTAATCTCTCGAATAAGCAGTCGGTTAGATAAAAATAGTTTTTGCTATTCTCTTTTTTGCATTTGATAGCTCATTTTTGAGAATGGTATTAGGCTATTTTTAATATTCGGCAGGCCACAATTGCGGTGGTAAGTCCCCTCTTTGAGGAGTGGCTAGAGAGCACGGCGCCCTCACCTTCGGAATGAAGCAGGTCCTCACCGGATACGGCTGTTTCGGGAGGTTCCTGTTCCGTATAAGGCGGGAGGAGACGCCCTGGCCAAGAGACATCATTGAAATCCCGGCAACCGTAGGCGCGGGCTTGATGGCCCGGGTCGACGGCGCGTTGTGTTTCACGCGCGCCTCAAAGAGATGTCAGCACATCGTGACGGGGTCCACGAAGACTGATGCCTCCTGGGCCAGGGCTGCGCGTTGGTTAAAAAAGAAACTGTGGCCCTGGCGAACAGGTAAGTGAAGAAACACGGCATGGTTTTAGTCAGTAAAAGTCTGACCCGCCCTTCCGGTCCGCTCAGACCGGGAGAGGTCATTTGATGATTTCCCATCCAGAACAAAAAAAGAAGACTATTTCTACATTAAACTATACCGTTAGGAAAATGAAAACGGTGAGGTCATTACAGAATAGCATGGCAGTTAAGTAAAAAGAAACAAAAATGATTTCAATAAATGATTTTAAAGATACTTAAATCAGAAATGGTCATTTCTCTATTCTTTATATCAACTAAGTTGTTTAGTCGACATGTTCTATGTTAGATCTAAATTATTTATAAAAAAATCAAAATCAAAGCATTTATTTCAAATAAACCAGTTACAGGCACTTTTGAATTGTCAGAAGGTCGGTCAGTCAATAAGATGAAGCTAGTCGCCCATTCCGAAGAGTAGGTACCTATGGAGAAGAACGGGCAAGAAACTCCATGGACACTCTTTTAAATTTTCAAGCTATTGTTACAAATATTTGATTACATCATTCATGTTGAAATCAACCGTGTGAGAACGATGCAGAAATAAATTGTACGCCGAGAGCGTCCATTATGAAAACACACAAAAATCAATTCAGAAATTAAAATACGCCGTGGCAGCTAAGAGATGACCAGTCCCCTCCGACGGCGTCCGTTCACGAACATGACGAATGGATCAGCATCATTCAGCTCAACCATATTGAAGGGAACCTAATGACCCAATACACACGCCACCATCAGCGAGACATTTGAGTGAGCATGACATACTCTCAACAGCCAGAGCACTATCAAGTCAATAAAAAAGACTAACCCAACAAAAAAATGCCTTACAGCACATTCGTACATTGTGCTCACAGGTTTGCCATGCAATTATACAATACTAAGAAATTGAATGCTAAGATAGTTTTGTCCAAGGTTCAGCAGCTCCAACAGTGTTCCCGAATACTAAGTTTAGCTCCTGTGTAGCTGTACAAGTGCCGAACACCTCTGTCAGCGATACAGTTCCGTAACGTACAATATGCTTGGCTACATAGTATGTAATACAGGCTTTGAATTAATAACATAAACAATTACATATTAAAACTACAAGAGGAAAAATCAGAGAACAATCAGTGTATAGAAATCGGACGCAGCTCAAGCCCAAGCCTTTTTGTCCCCAATAAGTTCTTTTTCTTCATTTCTGTTGTAATGAATGTTTTCTGATGACTTATTTGGGCCAAGATTGTGAGATAGTGAAAACCGGCTCAGTGAGTGTGCGAGGGAATTGCATGATTTAATTTTTTTTTATATATATATTATAAACTAGCGCTTGACCGCAATCCTGCCTGGTGGTAAGCAGTGACGCAATCGTTGATGGTAAAGCGCACTAGTTTATTAGGAGCCTATTCACTCTAGCCTTGAAGACACTCAAATTGTAGTCCGACGGAAACACCGCCGCTGGAATTCCCCCATTTCCATTCCATCATCGGACGACCCGTCGTACGGAAAGTATCCACCCTTACTTTGTTGACGCTACTACGATCCCAACGAATCGTACAACGTATCGCCTCATAAGTGCATTTAAAAAACTGTTTTATGTGAATAAAACTAAGAGGTTTATCACTCTGAGACAATTATTTTTTGAAGGGTCACTAAATGACACAGATCAAAATGGACACCTACATATTGCAACCAAAGTTGAAATATCATTCTCTATAAGTATCATTTATTCTTTTGATCCTAAGATCAAAAGAATAAATGATACATAGGCATAGAATAAAGAGAGGGAAGTACGTTATCTTCATACAAACGGACCGCGCGCGGCTTGTATGTGTGCGCCATAGTATCTATGCGTCGCCGCACGCACACCTAAACACAATATTAGAGTGCCTATGACTGCGCTAGTCGCGGCTAGCACGGAACGAGGTTCGCGCGTCACGGCTTTTTGGCACATTAGCTTTTAAAAAATGATCACATAAACTGCAAAGTTGGTATGTCTATTTATGAACAAATAAAAGACTTATATTTTTCAAATTATATTTCTAAAAGTTATTTACAAGGATACGGATATATTACACATTAAAGTTTATTAACAACGCGTTTCGTAATAGTCGAAACCGAAGAAAGTAGGTATTTTTCTGTAGCTAATTTGTAATTTTGTATTAAATGTGTGATTCAATAGATGTTATGTTTGTATTATTTATATTTGTATTAATTAAAAATAAATATGGTTCTTTATGTGTACAAAACTAAAAATAAAAATTACAAAAAAATAACTGACTAGTATATGTAAACTAAATACTAAGCAAATAATTTAAACATAAGCTCTTAGTCTATAAATATTTGTTAGCGGTTTGGGCGACAACCGTAACCGACGAAGCGCGGACAGTTGTCAACCCTAAGACAGTAGGCAATTAAATCGCGGATTGGGTCGCAGATAACCTACTTCCTCTCTTTATTCTATGACTTAGGTGTCTAGATTAATTGGCGTAAAACCCATTAAAAACTAGTTCCGAACGAGTACCTACTGTTAAGGAATGAGAAAGTAAGTTACAAACCGCGTTTGTATGTAATTGGGTGAATTTTCATTTTATGATTAAATATGATAGTTTTTGTGTGACATTGCTTTTTTCTTGAATAATTAAAAACTATCAATAAAATCATGATGTTATTTGAAAAACTAATGTTTTTGTATATTTAAACTATAATTTAAACACCAAATTTAAAAGAGAAATCATGAAATATAAAAATCGCATTGAAGTGAATGATGTTGTGTAGACGTAAATGATATCGTCTGTTGAAGTCAATGATAAGATGTAGACGTTAATGATGCAAATGAAACACATAGATTACAATCAGCTCTTCATGGAAGAAATATGAACATTAGAGTACTAATTGTTTAAGACATATGTCTCCAAAAATCTTTAATTTGTTTAAACAGAAAGCAACCAGGCTCAAAAAATAATTAACGTTGGTTTAAATCACAGAAATGTTTTGATTTGAAGCAATAAACAATACACACAAAATAAGACACAAAATGATTATTTAATAAGATATTGTGATTGCTAAACACGTACTTAACAAAATAAAATACACAAAAATCTTTTTTTTTTTTTCTCTCCAAAGTTACTAGCATCTTTAAAATCATGCGTAGTTGTAGCCCGCGAATTTAATTTTTTCTTTATATTCCAAGTCAGTGTCAGGTTGTATCTTGAACAAAATTTTATAATACATCTTTCTAAGTAAGATTTGTACTATAAGCACTTTGATTTTGTTCCTATGGTACAAATCGTAACTTTTTATTTATACTTATACGTCTTCTCTTTAGTTATGTGTCATCATTCTGGGTTTTTTGATGTCACTCTTGTTGTTGAGATTTACTTGTAGCCTTAAAATTTGCATTCTTTGATTTCTATTAATTTTCCACAGGTTCTTTATAATATTTATTAACTTAATTATTTTCTTAAATTCGTGATTTCTTCTTCCTTTCTGCTTTTTGTAGGTCTTCTTTTGTTAATAAACCAATAGGTCTTATCTAAAATCAGTTTCTTCAGAAATTTCATTAGCTTGAACAACTATGTTTGGAAACTCGATGACGATTCTTTTTGTCGCTGTCTATCATTATCATCACAGCGTTAATCCCAGTCGCATCCGAAGCTTTTTCCAGCTTTAAGTCTGGGGTCCGCTTTACCAGTCTAACTGCTGATTTGGCTAAACTTCTAAATTTTTCGTGAAGCGACTGCCGTTTTACCTCCACAACCCGAAGGTGATATTTCTGCATTGCAGTTAGACCAATTGTTGGACCTTTGAGGGCTACAACAACCCGTAACGATTTCTATTAGATGTTCGTATGGCAACCAGGATCAACGGCTGAACGTGCTTTCCGAGGCACGACCAGACAAAGAGTGCAAATACTCATATTGATACATACAAATATTTGCACTGCGCGGGGATTGAACCCGCGCCTCCTTGTGCAGTGGCCGCATTCGCTACCGCAACGCCACGGAAGCTGTCCTTTTTTGGTGCTATCTGTATTTCTTCGAATTTACCTTGCACTGTTTAGGCAATTTCCTTTGTTGACATGGAGTTTTTCTGTTATGGATATCTGTTTCCTTTCTTCTTTACGTTTTTTTTTTTTTATTTGGCTCGTTGTTCTTCTTTTTCTAATGCAAATAGTTCGTGGTCATTTTTTATTTCTCAAACTTGCGTCTTTTGCATAGCCTTTGCTGGGCTAAACGTTCTGCTTTCGTTTTAGCCATAGCTGTACCTGTGTAATCAAATAGAGTTTAAACAATTTAGTTTTATTAATTTACATCTAATAACTTGTTCTATTATTAATAAAATTTAGAGGAACCTAATTGTATTGCTTTTAAAATGCTTAATTTATTACACCGAAATCATTAACCTCCATATAGCGTCATTGTAAACGTAACAAAAATGTCATTTTCCTCATAAGAAATCATTCACCTCATCTAGAAATTCCCGGTGAATGATGTTACGATTAATGACGAAACAAGTTAAAACACATCCCTGTCCAAGCAAACGCAAACCTACAATATAACACTATACTTCATATTTAATACAACTTCAATATTGTCCATGCTCGTTTATCAATAAAATAAAGCAAAATATACTTACCATCAATATTTCCAATCGTTTAATGACGAAATTCGATGACAAATTTAAATCAATTCACTTCAAAACGTAATTTTACTATGTATACATGCAGACTAGTAAGAATCTCCACAACGACTAAAGTGGCGCACCGGGGAAGATATCCGAAATGCATTTGGTTACTGTTATTAAATATTTTCGTTGAATAAATTTCTTGAAACCACAATCGTGGAAACAAATGACGATATTCTTGTGACGAATTTTTAAATGGTTATATAACAATGTCAGGGGTAAATCTCGATTTAAGAAAAGTAATAAATATTCAGTTTATACTTAAAACATTACAAATGAGATTAAATCAAATAAAATTTAAGCCCACACAAATGAGATTTTGAATAATTATTCAACATGGTAATGAAAGTAACGGAGAGGTAAATGATTTCCGCGATACTATTTTTAAATTTTTTATGTAGTATATAATTGTTTTGTTATTTTATTACCTACTAACCATACATAAGTATATAAAGAACAGTGTTAGATATATATTACATAAGGCGTAGTGAATTTTTTTGTGAAAAAATAGAATCACACCAATAATATGCTATTTTGAAAATCCACCCAATTACAGATGGTAGGTAATAAAGAGAATTTATAAACCACTGGGGTCTTCAATATGACACCGACGTTACTGACATTTAATATTGTCTCCGTGTGAAAGTTTACGTCTAAGGTCTAGTAGGTATACCTTGTAATACCTTGGGCACGCCACAATAGCGGCGGTGAGTCCTGTCTTTGAGGAGTGGCTAAATAGGCGCCACGGCGCCCTCACATTCCGCATGACGCAGGTCCTTACAGGACACGGCTGTTTCGGGAGGCTTACTCAATGTAAATTTAACGCTACCTAAGCTAAATCGTCTTTAGACTATTAGCAAATTAAACACAAACAAACTCGAATATGTAACGTACTAAATTGATTTTAGCCTAGTTTACAGTACCTACTGCTGAATCTAATTTGGCTTTAACCTACAATCAGCTGTAGAAGTCCATTCCCACCTTAAAGACTACTGTCGCCTGCGCTAAACCGGCCACGCACACTAACACATTATTTTTATTATCGCAGTCTTCATCTTTCTTTAAAGTAATGCAAAATTTCGTTACTTCATTTGAAGTTAAGTTAGCGGCCGCACTTAACAATGGTCTATCATAAGCGAGCGATTGTGGGTTCGATCCTTACTAACGGCAAATCTTTTTGTTTTTTCATATAATTTAAAATTATGATAACTGATTTGTATTTTAAAATAAAAATGTTTGCAAATAATATTTAAACGAATAGGAAAATTTACTGAATATTTATACCAAAATAGGTTTTTATTATATGTTTTAGTTTACTATAGATGTAATATAATAAATAATATAATGCAATATATTATAAAGTTATATATTATTCAGTATAGATATACTTATACTAATAAATGAAACAAACGTTGAAATGGCAGCATTGTAATATTTTATATAAAAGTAATCCTTGACAAACTTATGATATTATTATGGTAAAAAAATATAAAAAAACATTTTTGGTTTTTAGATATGAAAGTTATAGTATTACATGTTATCATTAAAGAGGTTATAGCTTAATTATTCATTTTCTTAAAGAAAAGAGGATTGAAGCTTAACCTGAATATTATTACAATCATAAAATAATCTATACTTAGAACACAAAACAGTGCTTATTATATTTACAATTTTTTTTTTTATAATTTACCAAAAGTAATTTGTATTGAAATTGCAAAAGGCGACTTCTGTTAGCCATTAAGCCAACCGGACATATTAGTGTCACTTAGCTAAATTACTTTACGAGTTGGTTTAGAGTCCGTTATTACGATATATAATGACATATATTTAAAACACTTTGTAGGACACTCCTGCACTGTGATTGTTATAAATTGTTTTTTTTTTGTTTAGCTCGATAAGTCTCCACCAGTATCGCCAGTTTATTTTTAAACCACAAATGCAACCTCTCTTCTTCGCTAGATTCAAAGGTTTATTCAACGGTAAATATTGTTGTTTCGTTCCACTTGTATCGACACATAAGCCACCTTCGTCCTCCAACCTCTTGACTTTGGCTTACAGTAGTTCTCTAAAACAATAACAAATTTATTACACACTTTCAACAAGAGGTGGTTTGCACCTTACCCAAATAATAATAAAAACACAAAAGCCGGTTTCATATTGATTAAAAAAGTAAAACTAATAACACGAACTCGTAACTATATGTTCACCAACCAACAACAGCTAAGTAATATTATTTGAGTTATTGTAGTTAATAATAGTTATTGTAGGTAGTGGAATATTTTTTGTTCAGTTTGTTTCAAATCTACCGTCATCTTTTTATAATGACTCTAATATAGAAAAAATCTTAAAATAAAGTATCATCGTTAAGTTGGGGATCGGTATTTTTACATATTTTTGTTGTCAGCATTCATAACTCACCAATAAACATTTCAAAAATATTTTGTAAGTTATTAGATTTGAACTCGAACCACCTTGAACGCCAATCAAGACGAGAACCTCTAGGCTATTTAAACACTTACTGTGAGCGTTGAAATTAGTAAGTAGTACCTAACAATCATAAGCGGGCAGCAAGTTGTATAAGTGTGTATCAAACTTTATTATAGAAGAAGGTCGTAACTACAACTAGTATTGCTTGGCCATAGTTTTGTGAGATTGTAACTCGACTTTTGGTCTTGACTGTACATATTAAAATCAAAACGGATGAATGGATTACTCCCGGACTATATTCGGTGTACCTAAAGGACACAGGGATAAACTTCATCAGAAAACTAAAAGATATACTAACAATCATACAATTGAAACCGCCTATAACAAAATAAATAAACCTTTATAAGACAAAGCATGTCTACAGCAAACTCATATAGAATTTAAAAAATAAATCTATAAAACTGATTTAACTACTGTTCAGATAAAACAGCGTGAAATAAAAATATGACTTTGTTGCTGGCATTAGCATTAGCCAGATCAAAGTTGTAAAGTATTAACTTTACAACTTTTATCAGCTCTCAATCCATACTTCCATACTAATATTATAAATGCGAAAGTATCTCTGTCTGTCTGTCTGTCCGGCTTTCACGCCAAAACCACTGAACCGATTGTACGCAGATAGTCTAGAGCCTGAGAAAGGACATAGGCTATATAACATACCGCCATGACCAATAGGAGCAGAGCAGTAACAATACATGTTGCGAAAACGGGAGTGAGCGCGGGCGTACATATTGCTCCCATTATTTTAACAAGCGCTTATTTTATATCAACTGAGCTCCTGTAAAATAACGTCCACGCGGACGAAGTCGCGGGCAACAACTAGTGTTAACTATAAAGCAAATCGTGAATAAACCATTGCAGAACAGATTCCGAAATCCTACGACTAACCATCTTTCCAAAGACCAAGCAATCATTGATAAAAATGAAATAACCTGATTAACTTCTGAATTAAAAGAGGACTGTCGACTGTGCTATTGGAAAGGATGAAATAAGCACTAACATCTTCAACCTTTTAAAACTATAAACCACATATTTCTTGTCTCTTCGAATCTGTCTCTCCGAATGAATTTGCCCTAGTTATCTAAAAAAGATTGTTATTATCCCGACCTTAACATTACTACTAAAGACTTAATTAATATACAACGTGTAACATAAAGATTAAAGGGTATATACATAACAAAGGCATGGCATCTTTACATGATATCAAACGATATTGGAAGGGTTTTTTAATCCTATCTCTTTATGTTAGGAAGTTATGAGGAAAAACACCGCCTGTGATAGGCTATTCTCACAGATATAATCATACTATTCCACAGAGATATTGAAGACATTTATCGGATTTTGGCAAGTAACGTGACGGGTAACGAGTAGTTATTAACGTATGTAGTGTGGTGCCACGTTTGTTATGATTTGATTTTAAGAAACACACGAAACCGAAAATTGGTACCAATTTTTTGAGTATTTTATTTTGAGTTGAAACCTGTTGTGTACGAGACCTATTAATTATCGTTAAGTACTACTATAGAGAATATCTGTATTAGTTATATAATCTGTGCTTGCAATTCGCTGTATGTATCGAGACGTGTTCCTTTTTATTAAACCAGTCTGCATTGAATCTCGCTTGGTTTCATTTCATTGTCAAACATATCATTGGCGACGAGAAAATTAATAATATACGCGTGTGTACTGTAAAGTAATAATTGAAATGCCGATCGGGAAGATTGAAAGTTTCCAGGTCGGAACCCATAATTGGGACACTTACGTTAGACGAATTAAACAGTTCATAACGTTGAACGACATCGATGTAAGCTTACACGTGGCTACGCTAGTGACGCTAGTCGGCTCGGAGTGTTACGACTTAATGTGCGATTTGTGTTCACCAGATCAGCCAGAGGATAAGACTTTTGATGTGCTCGTTCAACTGGTGAAAGATCATTTAGAACCAGAGAGATCGGAAATAGCCGAAAGGCATATTTTTAGGCAGAGGAAACAGCAGCAAGGTGAAAGCGTTCGTTCATACCTACAAAGTTTGAAGCATCTGGCTAAAACCTGCAATTTTGGTGCCTCACTGGAGGTAAACCTCTGCGACCAGTTTGTATCGGGGTTGTACAGTGAGGAGATGCGATCCAGGTTATTCGCTGAAAAGAACGTTGACTACAAGCGCGGTGTGGAGTTGGCGATGGCTCTCGAAGCGGCGGAGCGACATGCAAACGTGGCGAGTGCTCCGGGTGCGGAGGCTACGAGCGCAGGCTCCAGCGCTGGCGCAAACGACGGCCTGCATCGGGTTGGCGGCGTGGCTGCGGCGCCGGCGGCGGCGCCCAAGCGGCGCGCGTGCCCGCGCTGCGGCAAGCCCGGCCATGCGGAGGGCAGGTGTCGTTACAAACATTATTCATGTGACAAGTGCGGTGAAAAAGGGCATTTAAAATCAGTGTGCAATCGTAGTGAGAAGGGTGGTAATTCTACTAAGAAGACAAATAAAGGTCAGTTCTATCTTGACAGTTCTGTAACCGAGTCAGATACCGATATTAATTGTAATTTTTATAACATGAGTCACGACAATCTTAGTAGTAATATAAATGTGTGTGAGGATGACGGCCCCTATTACATTAAGTTGAATATTGAAGGTATGTTTTTAAAGTTTGAAGTAGATACGGGTAGTAAGATATCTGCTATATCAAAAAAATTATATGATAAGATGTTCTATAAGTTTCCAATAATTAGTAAAATATTAACTTTTAAATCTTATACAGGGGACGTTATTCAAACACTCGGATACATACTCGTGACAATTAGATACAATAATATGGAACTTAAATTAAAACTATACATAATTACAAATGGCGGCCCTCCTTTAATGGGTCGCACATGGATAAAACAGTTAAAATTATCAAGTTTCGATGCGCTTAATAATCACCATTATGTATCCGATGACAATTCGTTGGCGAAAACACTCAAGGACGAATATCCTGAAGTTTTCACTGAGGGATTAGGTACATTCAAGTCGCAAATACGATTATACCTAAATGACACGACTCCCGTGTTTGTGAAAGCGCGGCCATTACCTTTGGCTATGCGCGTGCGTGTCGAACGAGAACTCGATCGGTTACAGGCGGAAGGTGTCATATACAAAGTCGATAGGTCAGATTATGGTACGCCGATAGTGCCGGTAGTAAAGACAAACGGCGATATCCGTATTTGCGGAGACTACAAAGTCACAATTAATCCGCGATTGAAAGACTTTCATTACCCGCTTCCACGGATCGAGGACTTGTTCGCGACGCTGGGAGGAGGTGAACGATTCACTAAGTTAGATTTGTCGAATGCTTTCCAACAATGTTTACTCCATAAAGACTCAAGGCCGATGACGGCAATCACCACGCATATGGGTACTTTTGTTTATAATCGTGTTCCGTTTGGTATTAAATGCATCCCTGAAAATTTTCAGAAAATAATGGAAGAGACTTTGAGTGGCTTGCCGTTTACGGCTGTATTTGCAGACGATATTTGTGTTACGGGTACATGTATGTCATCACATATATCCAATTTAAAGGCTGTATTGCAGAGATTGAAGGAAAATGGCCTCCGGGTTAATTATGGTAAATGCCAATTTTTTAAAGAGTCAGTGACATACTTAGGTTATAAAATTGATAAACAAGGCCTACATACAGATGATAAAAAAATTAAAGCAATCGTAGCTGCTCCATCACCTTGTAACATAACGCAGTTAAGAAGTTTTTTAGGACTTGTAAACTTTTACTCAAAGTTTTGCATTAATATGAGTGACGTTTTAAAACCTTTATATGATTTGTTAAAAAAACATGTCAAATGGAATTGGGACAGTAAATGTGAAAATGCTTTTACTAAAATTAAAAACGTCTTAAGTAGCTCTCCGGTGCTTGCACATTATGATCCAAATTTACAACTTATACTGGCAGTAGATAGCAGCCCATACGGTTTGGGTGCAGTGTTGTTACAACGTTATGATGATGGCAGTGAGCGGCCGGTTGGTTGTGCCTCGCGAACTTTAAATCAAGCGGAGTCCAACTATTCACAGTTGGATAAGGAGGCTTTAGCAATTGTATTTGGTGTGACTAAACACCACCAATATTTATACGGACGACATTTTATTCTTAGAAGTGACCACCGTGCTTTAAGCTATATACTAGGAGACAATAAAGGCATACCCGTTACTGCGGCAAGCAGAATTCAACGATATGCCGTTAAATTAGCAGCATATGATTTTAAAATAGAATTTGTAAGATCCGAGAGGAATTGTTTCGCCGACGCCTTATCACGTCTCCCTCTCAGTTCTAGAGAACGAGTACGAGATGACGAAGAATATAGTTATCTAAACTTTGTTGAAGAACATTTTCCACTCAGTTTTAAGCAAATTAAAACAGAGACGGATAAGGATTCCCTTCTTAAAAAAATTGCTGGTTATGTCATGTTTGGATGGCCACCACAGGTTCTCATAGATAAAGAAAAACCATATTTTAATAGGAAAGACTCATTACACATAGATCACGGATGTTTAGTGTGGGGTTACAGGATTGTTATACCTAAAGTATTACAACAATTAATTTTGCAAGAAATTCATGAGGGTCATCCGGGTATAGTCAAAATGAAACAAATAGCTCGCAACTATGTATGGTGGGAAACTTTAGATAGTGATATAGAACGTACGTGTAGTGAGTGCGCGGCGTGCGTATCGCAGCGCGCTCAGCCTGCGCCAGCGCCGTTGCACTCATGGCCCTGGCCGGAGCAGCCGTGGTCACGGCTAAATGTTGATTTCTTAGGCCCACTACACAATAGATACTATTTAATAATAGTCGATGCTCACTCAAAGTGGATTGAAGTGGAACGAGTGAGCACAACATCAGCAACGGTTGTCATCGATAGTTTCAGAAGGCTTTTTGCTCGTTTTGGAATCCCTAGAAAAATAGTAAGCGATAATGGACCGCCATTTTCCTCTGTGGAATTTTGTTCGTATTTAAAGCATAATGGCATAAAACATTTGCCTGTTGCACCATATCATCCCTCCAGTAACGGAGCTGCTGAAAACGCAGTACGTACTATCAAACGGGTTTTAAAGAAGGCGTCACGAGAAAATGTTAACGACAATACTGCGTTGTGTAAGTTTCTGTTTATGTATCGTAACACTGAGCATAGCACCACCGGGCGCGAGCCGGCGGTGGCGATGTTCGGGCGCCGACTGCGCGGCAGACTAGACTTACTGCGGCCAGACACGGCCGAGCAGGTACGTGACGCGCAGCTGGCGCACGAACAGCGCGCGGCCAAGCAGCGTCCGCCGCTGCGGCAAGCAGGCGTCGGGGATGCCGTAATCGTGCGGGATTATTCAAAACATAGGCAAAAATGGGCAGAGGGTGAAGTGGTGCGACGGTCAGGACCGGTTACGTACACGGTTAAAACGAATGACGGACATCTTCATAGGCGTCATATTGATCAGTTGATAACAAAAAAAGTTAGCAAGTCTAGACCTTCTATCGCGGGTCCGAGTCCTAGTGCCGAGATGGAGTCAATCGAACTTGAACATAATACACCCATAGAACAAAACATAGCATCGGTAGACTCCCCGCCCAATACATTATATGAGAGTACAGGGAAATGCCCGAGGGATGAGTCTACCGAAGCAGTAGTTTCGGAAATCAAAAGTTCGCCACCGTCCATGTCGCCGCCGATCGTTCATAGTCGTTTACGCCGGAGAGCTGCCTTAGATTGTGTCGCGAAGTTAAAGACTTCAAAATAGTAATTATTTAATATTTTACTTTGTATGTAAGTTTTATATATATTTGTAAGGTTTATTTAGTATGTAAGTTACTCCTAAGTTCTGAGTTTTAATATGTAGTATCTTTTACGTAAGTTACCTACTGACTAGTATGTTCCTTTTGAATGATATTTGATGAAGGGAGGACAGTGTTGTGTACGAGACCTATTAATTATCGTTAAGTACTACTATAGAGAATATCTGTATTAGTTATATAATCTGTGCTTGCAATTCGCTGTATGTATCGAGACGTGTTCCTTTTTATTAAACCAGTCTGCATTGAATCTCGCTTGGTTTCATTTCATTGTCAAACATATCAAAACCCTTCCGATATCGTTTGATATCATCTAAAGATGCCATGCCCTTGCTATGTATATACCCTTTTTGTTACACGTTGTATAATTATAGGCCAATAACCTTACTCCCCTTAATTTCGAAAATACTAGAGGAAAGTGTATAAACAGCAGACTAGTTAATTACCTAGAATACCTTCTGGGTGGTAGGCCATAACATCGGCTGCCGGCTGAAGTTACCGATAGCGATCTATAAGATTTTTTTGATGTCATATTTTTTTATATCTTAAATGTTACTGTAATGTCATCATCATCCCAACGTTAATCCCAGTCGCATCCGAAGCCTTTTCAGCTCTGGAGTCTGGAGTTCTCTTTACCAGTCCAACTGCTGATATGGCTAAACTTCGACATTTTCCGTGAAGCGAGTGCCGTCTGACCTCCACAACCCGAAGGCGACATCGAAGCATTGCAGTTAGACTAATTTTTGGATTTTTGAGGACTCCAACAACCCGTAACGACTGCCATTAGATGTTCGTATGGCAACCGGGACCAACGGCTTAACGTGCTTTCCGAGGCACGACCAGACCAGTGCAAATATTCATATTCATCATGCATACAAATACTTGCACTGTGCGGGTATCGAACCCGCGCCACCTTGCGCAGCGGCCGCGTCCGCTACCGCTACGCCACGGAGGCTGTCATCTTAAATGTTGCTGTAATGTAAATACTTTAAAATATTGTATATCTTTGGTTTAAGCATCAAATCCATACTAATATTATAAATGCGAAAGTATCTTTGTCTGTCTGTCTGTCTGTCCGGCTTTCAGGGCAAAACTACTGAACTGATTGTAATGAAATTTGGTACACAGATAGTCTAGAGCCTGAGAAAGGACACAGGTTATAATAACATCCCGCTATGACCAATAGGAACAGAGCAATAACAAGAAATGTTGCGAAAACGGGGGCAAACGTGAACGTACATATTGCTTCCATTATTTTAACAGGCGCTTTAAGCAGGCGATTTTATATCAACACGCGGACGGAGTCGCCGGCAACAGCTAGTACACACACACAGTAGTAGTAGCTGCATAATTAGTTAAGCGTTAATAGTATCACAGTATAAAAATCATATAGTAGGTCGACGCCTTTGATCTCGTGTAAAATGCGGACATCGTCTAGATAGTAACGCATCGGCCTGGGTTGTCACAAATAAACAATATTTATGAAATTATTTATTTATTACAGATCAATATCGATAGCTGTATTATATTTAATTTATTTACTATTTTTACTAAGGGAACAACTCGAGACAGATTTAAGTTATTTAGATGGCATTTTCGTAACCAGCACCCCAATCTATCTCAGAATTAACACCCATATCATATTAATATACATTTAAATTGGCGTCCGCCATCTTGGATTTCAAAAAGGGTGGCTTTTTCGTAACAAGCACCCTATTTATACTCAAAATTGACACTCATATCAAATTATAAAACAAACAAATAAAAAAAACAAACGCTCGTTAGCCCTTAATGATAGATACCAAACTACGAACATCGTTTTGTTCGCAGCTCGGGTGCCGCTTCGCCGCGTCTCGTCCCTCACACCCCGCACGATTGCTCTGTTTAGACGTCTTCGTCGGACGACTGTATGATTTTTAGACTGTGATAGTATGTTGGTGAGGTGGATATATACGCGATTGGTGCCTACGAATTAGATTCCTTTACAATTGTGAGATTCGTTCTTGTGTACCTAATGTACTTGTTCTTTTTTTTTTAAATAATATATTCATAATAGGCTAAAGAATTAGATTTGTTTTGTTTAAAAACTTATAGTTTGATTTTAGATGGGAACTTTAGATAACATTACCCACTAATTAGAGGCTAGTCTTAAAAATTCTACTAATATTATAAATGTCAAAGTTTGTATGTATATTTTTTACTCTGTCACGCAAAATCTATAGAACAGATTTGGATGTGTGACACACTGGTGGTTTAGAACCGGGATTAATATAAAAGATTTATGCGGATGAAGAGTTGAGACATGTTTTTTATGTAGATATCATCATCATCATTTTAGCCGAAAGACGTCCACTGCTGGCCATAGGCCTCCCCCAAGGATCTCCACGACGACCGGTGCTGCGCCTCCCGCATCCAGCGGCTTCCCGCGACCTTCACCAGATCGTCAATCCTCCTTGTCGGGGGCCTACCCACGCTGCGTCTTCTGGTGCGTGGTCACCACTCGAGAACCCATCGGCCCCATCGGGCATCGGTTCTACTGGCAATGTGCCCGGCCCACTACCACAAGTGTTGCAATTCTTTGGGCTATGTCGGTTACTCCCGTTCTTCTGCTGATCTCCTCATTTCTGATTTGATCACGCAGTGAAACCCCAAGTATAGCTCTCTCCATTGGCCTTTGTGTGACCTTGAGCTTTCTTATGAGGCCTGTTTTTAGATGTTGATATTCGCACAGGATCGAAACTTATGCAGGTGAAATCGTGGGGCGCAACTAGTACTGTGTATGCAAAACATCACAATAGGTTCTTGGTAAACTTTACGCCAAAAATTTTAATGTTAAATACATAATTATTTATCATTGTAACGTAGTAAAATTAAAATGATAAATCGACGACAAAACTATGCGAAACAGTATAATTATATTAAAATAATTATTGTTCTTATGTACAGATCCGTTCCTCTTCTCCACGGAGTACAGTGAAGAGCAAAAGTGCTGCTACCATAATAAACCCTTACTTTGTATGTACATACCTGTTCTTCACGAAGAACACACCGGGTTAGGGTTCCGTAGCCAAATGGCAAAAAATGGAACCCTTATAGATTCGTCATGTCTATGTCTGTCTGTCCGTCCATATGTCACAGCCATTTTTTTCCGAATCTGTAGAAGCTATACTGTTGAAACTTGGTAGGTAGATGTATTCTGCGAACCGCATTAAGATTTTGATGCAAACATAAAAAAATAATAATAAATATTGGCTAAAAAAAACGTATGATGTACATTACTATAAAAACTACCAACGAAAATTGTTTTGAACGAGATCTAGTAATTAGTTTTTTTTAATATCTCGTAAATCGTAAACCGCTTATTACCGCGTAATCTTTCATACAAATAATTTAAATCCTTTAATTTCATAAATCAATGGTACGGAACCCTTTGTGCGTGAGACCGACACGTACTAGTTTGGGATGGGAAATCATGAAATGACCTCTCCCGCTCTGGGCGGAGCGGAAGGGCGTGTCAGACTTTTACTGACTAAAACCCACCCGTGTTCCTTCACTTGCCTGTACGACGGCCAGGGCCACCGTTTCTGTTTTAACCAACCCGCAACCCTGACCCAAAGTTTAATGTCTCCTTGAGCAGGGATTTAGACTGTGCGTTGATGTACCACTGTACTTGGTTTTTTTTATATACATAAATGAATTAGTGTACTAATTAAATTTTATTTTAATGATGATCTTATAAGTAGTTATAATTCTTAAACTTGTTAATTATTTTTTACTATATTTGTTGAATGACATGAATAGTATGACCGTTATGTTAATTTTAGTGTGGAACAAATAAAGGCTATCAATAATAATATCTTCGTTCCGGTTATAACGGGAAAAGTCATTAAAAAAGAGAACACACATAAACTTTGGCTTTCGCCTTGTCGTTGAACAACTTCACGTCAGCGGCTCCGATAGGTCGACTTGGCTCAGCTAGGCTACACCGGCAGCCGGCAGTAATGCGGAGGATGGTCGGTACCGCAGAGAAGCTGCGGAACGGAAGAGGGAGATCTCAACTCCCTTCCCGGGCCGCAGAAGACGCACTGGGTGCCGAGGAAGGGCGGATAACGCCCTCTTCCGCCCCCCATGAATGGGTCCAGGGGCGAGGGACACGGGGAAGTACCCGCCCCCTATTCGATGGATCCCGAGGCGGTGCCACGCGCGAGTGTCGGCGCGAGCCTCTGAGGCCATGCACGGGACCGGATCAGCACGAGGGTGTGGGGCCGTGGAAGAATTTAGACTCCCGCGGCCCCACACGCGCTCGTGATAGAAGAGACACCGGGGTGGTTTTAGTCAGTAAAAGTCGGCCAGACCCCGTCGCTCACCCCAGGGCGGCGGACATCCATTGAGGATTTCCACCCCAGAAAAAAAAAGAAAAGCTAGGCAACACAGCGCTTATGGCCCGCCAACCGCTGGTTGAACTGGTGCGTACGTAGATTGCAGTAAATTTCTCCGTTCACAATACCCAGGAGGGCTTTCATAGCACTGGATGATGAGCTTGGGTACGGAGGGACGTAAATGTGGGGAAGACGAGACGTAAACGCGGAAAGTGCAAGTTGCATCGCTCCGAACCGCGGTTCGTGAGCTTGTTCCGATGCGAGGCGATTATGTTACGTATGCGTAATCACCACGCCGCACACCAACCGTATTTTATGACTAAGATGGGTTGCGGTAGAGAGTTTCATATTAACGTCCGTATTACAGAATAAAAAAAAAAAAAAAAAAATTTTTTAGTGAATAGGCTCTTAATAAACTAGCTCGCTTTACCATCAACGATTGCATCACTGCTTACCATCAGGTGGAATTGTGGTCAAGCACTAATTTATAATTATAAAAAAAAAGCTTTCGTCACCAATACTATTATATCGTTCGTTGTGTAAAACAGTTATAATTCACATTTTAAATAAATATTCAAAGATAAATTACTGCTAAGATTATTAAGGCTAGTACCTATACATATAATACTATAGAACTTTATTTTTTCTTTATATTTACGAATAACGAATATAGTATGTTCAGGACAAGCAACTGAATTGATTCCAATTATTTTAACACCATGTTATATTTTTTCCCAAATACATTTATAAATTGTTGCAGTGTGATCACCGAGCGCACAACACAGCTGACGGTAGATCATAGTACTAAGGGCAATGAGACAGGGCTACCCGTCCCACGCCACAGCAGGAACGGGCGGACGAACGGTGCGTTGACCATATTTTTATTGGGACAATCAGATAAGATAACAAGCTAATAACTTTGTGATATTTAATTCTATCTTTCTGAAATTTTATACGGATATTCTTTACTTAAAATACTTTAAAAAAATTGTATATGCGAAACCCGAAACACGTTTGCAGTATACACGTGTCTCGAGTTTCCCATACTTATACAAAAAATAACATTGTATAATGAATAAACATTGATATAATAATATTATCAATGTGAATAAATCAACTTACATTGCAAAAACAAACTGTTTAATTTTGCCACGCCATTAAAACGTTTCGTTCATTAGTACTTTTACTGGCTAACATTAAAAACTATGTAAACAATGTAATTTTATAATTTATACAATATGTAACAAAAACCCTATTGTTCCTTCTGACTACGTTCTAAGAATCGGTATACGGATGTAATAAAACATATCATTTATAAAAATTTGTTGAACAAAAATTATAATGGAAATAAATATTTAATTATTAATATTTGTAATTTTTAACGAATTTCTTACCTTTTCAATTCTGCATGAAGAAGACATATTATAAGTAGAACGTTCTCGGCAATCTCTTTAACTTATAAAATCAGATATTCTAAACATTTTGTTTAGAACAAACATTTTTAAGACATGTTGCGCCGACCCCAAATAAATTGGGATAAGGGCAGGAGAATGAATGAATTCTAAACATTTTGTCGAATGTGTCGATTTTAATAGTTATTTGATGTTGACCCCTCGACTAGACAATAATTACTTTTTTTAAATTATAATTTCATTATTGATGTGCTTGTAAGTAAATATATGTATATTTCCTTACAAGCACATCATTAATGAAATTATAAAAATTATTATTATTATTTTGTATAAATATATAAAAACCCTGTTGTTCCTTTCAGGGAGGGACATCCTGAAAGGAACAACAGGGTTTTTGTTACATAGGGTACAATAAAAATGAAGAAGAATGTAGGAGTAGAAGAGGCAAATTGGCGACCCAGATTCGTTTAAGAACAATCTCCAAAACCTGGAGCACACGCTCAGGGTAGCCACAAAACCCGACACACATTTCCCAACCCACTGCAACTCCTGAAAGCCAGAATCAACAGTGGAGACCGCCAGAAAAACGCCGAGCAATGATGCTCGACGAGTCCCGGAGAAACGATTCAACTGTCTTGGGTCCAGCAACGAAATTAATCAGAAAAGAATAGAGGAGGAGTAGGAAAAAAAATATTTAGCGCAGGATAGCATCCTTTCGGTGTTTCAATAGGATGCATTTTTGAATATCTCTTAATAATTCCTCCATCATCGGACGACCCACCCTACTGCCAGTAACCACCCTTGTTAATACCATTACGATCTGGACGAAGCGTTTCGCCTCGTCTTTTATACCGCATACATCGAGGAACTTGAACAATTTGCCTGCGGCGGTCATCCTGTATGGCTACAACTTTAATTATCTTCAAGGCAAGAGTGAATAGGCTCTCAATCAATAAGTGCGTTTTGCCATCAACAATTGCATCAATGCTTACCGTCAGGCAAGATCGTGGGAAGCACTAGTTTATAACGTTTAAAAAAAAGTTCATTGGCATCAACAAATTCCGCATTACGCATCAATGGGATACGTGCTCAAAAGGCTGTTTTTTTTTAAATAAATTATAAACTAGCGCTTGACCGCAATCCTGCCTGATGGTAAGCAGTGACGCAATCGTTGATGGTAAAGCGCTCTAGTTTATTAAGAAGGATCTTAATAAACTAGAGCGCTTTACCATCAACGAATCAATCAATTTGAGTGTCTTCACTCAAATTGTAGTCCGACGGAAACACCGCCGCTAGTAAATTGTTCCAGTCCCTTGATGTACGCGGTATAAAGGAGGAGGCGAAATGCTTCGTCCGGATCGTAGTGGTGTTAACAACGTAAGGGCGGAAACTCTCGGTGACAGGCCATAACATCGGCTGCCGGCAGAAGTTACCACCCACCAGACAAAGTCTTGCCGCCAAGCGATTCGTCGTGTTCCGGCATGATATCTGGTGAAGCCGTACAGAGGACGGGTCAGAGCAATTGTGTTGCGATGTGTGACGGATACGATGCGCCAAATATTGTTGTGTCGAGAGTTTGGTCGTGGAGAGTCTCCAGATCAATCTCCCTCTAGTGCAGCATCGTTTGGTCGTGTTGGTCTTGGGTTTAACATTGCATCACCTCGCTCAACTGCCGTCATCCTTCCTATTCCTAAGTTTTTTAAGTGAATAGGCTTAATAAACTAGTGCGCTTTACCATCAACGATTGCATCACTGCTAACCATCAGGCGGGATTGCAGTCAAGCACTAGTTTATAATTATTAAAAAAAAAAAACTCACCGTACGACAGGTCTTCCGATGGTAGAACGGAGATGGGGGAATTAAATCATGCAATTCCCTCGCACACTCACCAAAATCCATCCTATAGAATACGGAAAGGCTCGAAAGGATAGCATTACTATATTGATTAGCAAGGCTGATTGGTAAAAGTATGTCTACTCTCTGGTCACGTGAAGAGTCAACCAACCGCTTTCCCCAAAGTCTAACGTTTCAATCACAAACCTGTGTTCAAACGGCTCAAACATATGTGGAGATCATAACTCCCAATATACATAGTTGCGCGCAAGGTCCTGAAGTGCCTAGACACGACGTCTGTCTGGGCGCAGATTCTGACGGGTCACGGCGGCTTCGCCGCGTACCTGCACCGTTTTAAATTGAAAGGCAGCCCAGCCTGCGTGTGTCAACAATGTCCGGGGCACAACCGCGACAGATACGACCTGGAAGTAAGTACTGGCAGAACATTGACAGAAAGATCTATTGCCGACCTCATGGCGGATAAACACTCCAGACCGTATCTGGAGCGGTTTTGCCTCAAGGTCGCAAAAGCATCCATAGAACGAAACAGGACAAGGGTGGCACAGCCAAGCGCGGTGCCGTCGGCAGGAATTTGAATTGTAAAATATAACTGAAAATAAGGAATGGTAACAAAAGTATTGTAAATAGATTAAGATAAATAGTTATAAGAATATGTAAATTATAATAGAATAAAACGACAAAAAGAAAGATGACTAAAAGAAAAGATAACAAAAAGAAAGAATATAGACACAGTGGAAAAGAGTAATCCACGACAGTCAACGCCGCAAAAAAAGAGAAAGCGGAAAAAAGTGAGTTGGTACATAAAAGGAAAGAATAACACCACAATGAAGATTAGCAAGGTTCATTTGCTGCTTTGGATTTACAGTTTACTTCGATCGATTAATTAGAACTGAGTCATCATCATGTTAGCGTTTATCCCGGTTGCACCCGCGGCATTCGCTTTTGAAAGCACGTTAAGCCGTTGGTCCCGGTTGCCCTACGAACATCTAGTGGCAGTCGTTACGGGTTGTTGGAGCCCTCAAAAGTCCTACAATTGGTCTAACTGCAATGCTTCGATGTCGCCTTCGGGTTGTGGAGGTCAGACGGCAGTCGCTTCATGGATAATGTCGAAGTTTAGCCATATCAGCAGTTGGACCGGTAAAGCGGACCCCAGACTCCAAAGCTGAAAAGGCTTCGGATGCGACTGGGATTAACACTGGGATGATGATGATGGTACATAAAAGGAAAGAAAGACAAGGATTCTCGTCAAGCAAGAAGTGATAGACGGCACCCCCTTTAAAAAAAATATATATACATAGTTGTTATATTTGCGCCGTTTGAGGTTTTCCCACCCGTAGAAAAAAATATTATGTAAGTACTTCCAATAGGCATTCTAAATGTTATAACCAATGACGTCTGCCACCATTACTCACGGCAATGGTCTAATTGAAGGACTAAATGCTGAAACCAGGTCGTAATATAGGGCCAGGCACATTGCCCGTAGGACCGATGCCCGATGAGGCCGACGGGTTCCTGAGTGGCGATCACGCACCGGAAGACGCAGCGTAGGGAGGCCCCCAACAAGGTGGACCGATGATCTGTTGAAGGTCGCGGGAAGCCGTTGGATGCGGGCAGCAAAGGACCGGTCATTTTGGAAAGCCTTGGGGGAGGCCTTTGTCCAGCAGTGGACCTCTAAGGGCTGAATTAGAAGATGAAGAAGAACACCACGCACCGGAAGACATAGCGGGGGTAGGCCCCGGACAAGGAGGACTGACGGCCTGGCGAAGGTCGCGGGAAACCGCTGGATCCGCATCCAGCGGTTCCCCTCCCGCGAGGCGCAGGATCGGTCGTCCTGGAGATCCTTGATGCCTATGTCCAGCAGTGGGCGTCTTTCCGGGACTCGTCGAGCTTCATCGCTCGGCGTTTTTCTGGCGGTCTCCACTGTTGATTCTGGCTTTCAGGAGTTGCAGTGGGTTGGGAACAGTGTGGCGGGTTTTGTCCCAATTAATAAAAGTGGACGTCTTTCGGCTGAAATGAAGATGATGATGTATTTACTAAACTGATACTATTAATGACTAGGCGAGTATAGTTTTAGTGAGTGTAAAGAGGTAGGAGTAACAGGGTGTAAGGTCCACTCATCCTCCATAGAAAAGGGAAGATCCTCTAAGAACATTTGCACTACGGTTTTTTTTTTATTAGTTATAAACCAGTGCTTGACTGCAATCCCGCCTGATGGTAAGCAGTGATGCAATCGTTGATGGTAAAACGCACTAGTTTATTAAGCCTATTCACTCAAAAAAACTGAGTGAATAGGAAAGAAGACGGCAGTTGAGCGAGGTGATGCAATGTTTAACCCAACAACACGACCAACGATGCTGCGCCAGAGGATGATCTGGAGACCCTCTACGACCAAACTCCCGACACAACAACATTAGGCACATCGTACCCGGTACACATCGCAACACAACTGCTCAGACCCGTCCTCCGTACGGCTTCACCAGACATCATGCCGGAACACGACGAATCGCTTGGCGGCATCGGTTGGTATCGGGAAGTTGCATGCCAGTTGCGCTTGCAAGCTGCAGGATTTCCGTGACGTCAGTGGCATTGTAGTTATCGCTACAACTATAAGATCAAGAAAAGTTATTTTTTGTGTTTCTAGCAAAATAATTATGCGTAAAAGGGACGTCAATTCAAATTAATATTTTACTATAAAGAACTGGTTCTCACAATTGTGCTTGCGTCGGCGTCGGTAAATCAGTTATAAAGTATAATATAACCTGTTACAGACAGTGCGCAGTGGTGTCGATGTGCGCTCGGTGGTGACTACGGGTGGTGACTTGTGACCAGCATGAGGTGACCGGATTCAACAAAAATAAAATGTCGTCGCCGTTGTTACGACAGGTACATGTTTTTAATAATTTATTAACGTTACGAACAAAAACGCTTGGGAGCTTAGATTGCGCTGCGTCCAATTTTATTTTTGTTGTGTTTTTTTGTATGTATATTGATATTCATGAATTTTATATGCCTATATAACGAAATTTGTTTATTTAGTAAAGTGTTATTATAATCATTGTGAGGACAGTGTGCGACATATTATATTTAAACAAAAATGTGTTCTTTTTCTCGTTCTTTCGTTAGTTTATCTCGGTGGTAGGCCACAACATCAGCCGCCGGCATAAGTTACCACCCACTAGACAAAGTCATGCCGCCAAGCGATTCGTCGTGTTCCGGCATGATGTCTGGTGAAGCCGTACGGAGGACGGGTCTGAGCAGTTGGTGTCGGGTATGATGCGCGAAATGTTATTGTGTCGGGAGTTGGTTGTGGAGGGCCTCCAGATCAATTTCCCTCAGCCGCAGCATCGTTGGTCGTGTTGTTGGGCTTAACATTGCATCACCGCGCTCAACTGCTGTCTTCCTTCCTATTTACTTAGTTCTTTTGAGTGAGTAGGCTTAATAAACTAGCGCGCCTTACCATCAATGGTTGCATCACTGCTTACCATCAGGCGGGATTGCAGTCAAGCGCTAATTTGTAATTTATAAAAAAAAAAAAAAGTTTACTGTATTTTACTATACATATGTATGTAGCCTTTCTTTTCTCTCTCTCTTGTTCTTCGTCTTAATGTTCTTTCTTTGGTATTTTTCATTGAATCGAGATTACTAATCATTTGTAAAAATGACAACACGTACCTTGCACATTTACCCCCTTATTCATAAACGTTGCTTAAAATTAACTAGTGATTAGCGATTGTTTAACCATACATTTATAACCTTTGCACGTCACTGAACTTTAATCATTGTTTATGAATAAACCCCATAAACATAAACACTATGGTGTTTATTTATAAACGATGATGAAAGTTAAGTAACATTAAAGCGGCTAAAAATAAATAAAATAAATAAATATAAATAAATAAATAAATATATACAGACAAATCACACAGATTGAGCTAGCCCCAAAGTAAGTTCGAGACTTGTGTTATGGGATACTAACTCAACGATACTATATTTTATAATAGATACATATATAGATAAACATCCAAGACCCAGGACAATTAGGAAAAGATCGTTTCCCATCATGACCTGGCCGGGGATCGAACCCGGGGCCTCCACGTCGCAGGCAGGCGGGTTGACCGCTGCGCCACGGAGACTGACTATGAAAGAAACTATGAAAAATGTGGTTAAAAGTCACTAATCACTAGATAACTTTAGCAACGTTTATGAACAGCGGGATTAGTGTTTCTGTTAGATCCCCAGCACTGTGATCCCGTCAGTTTATAGTACCTTCCTAAATCGCAATACTCATCATCATCATGATCATCAACTTTTTTTTATCGTCCCACTGCTGGGCACTGGTCTCCTCTCATACAGAGAAGGATTGAGCGTAATCACCACGCTTGCTCAATGCGGGTTGGCGATTTCAGACTTAAAGTCCAGGTTTCCTCAAGATGTTTTCCTTCACCTTCAGTCATTGGTGTCCAAGATATACTAAGAAAGTACATATAACTTTAGAAAAGTTACATTGATACTTGCTTGACCTGGAATCGAACCGGCGCACTCATACTTGAGAGGCTGGTGTTTTAACCACTAGGCCACCACCATGTACCTATGGTTAAGAGTCACTAATCACTAGATAACTTTAAGCAACGTTCATGAACAGCGGGATTAGTGTTTCTGTTGGATCCCCAGCACTGTGATCCCGTCAGTTTCCAGTACCTTCCTAAATCGCACCATTAGTGTCCCGCAATCACTCACTCATTGTGGATGTACCCTAATAGGCCAGGGAAGTTATATCGTTATTATGTGATCGTCGCAGAAAAAGAAAGTTAGATTTATGTATGTAGTAACTTTTTGAAAGTTGTGAATTTCTTTAATAGTCTAATACATTCAGTAATGGATATAAAAACTTATTTTTTTGATGTTATTATATACGTATTTTCCTATATGGGATCTTCATGATGATTTCTGATGGATTTAAGTAGGCAAAACCGAGTCGGCGCTAATTCTAGACAATCGACCACAATCATCGGAATCAGAGAAAGAGTCCTTCGTGGCGGAGCGGTCAACACGCCTGCCTGCGACGTGGACGTCCCGGGTTCGATCCCCGGTTAGATCATGATGGAAAACGATCTTTTCCTGATTGGCCTGGGTCTTGGATATTTATCTATACAATATGATACATACACAACGAAACTGATGGAGGCGACGAGGTCGCTGCGGTTTGAGAAGATGAGATTTTTGTCTAAGAGATGGCAGACGATGGTACCTTACTTCTGAACATTTTTATTGAAGAGTTCGTAGTTCTGTGTATGTTTTCCGAACACCTTTATACAATCAACTGCCTACCACTTACGTGTAAAATGTCCCCACTCCTGGCAAACTGGCCTCCTCTAGATGAGAGAGATTGACCCATAATCTACCACGCGTGATCAGTTCGGGTTGGTAGATGTCACATGTCTTAGAAGTCTTGGCTCTAGGACATGACGGTTTCGTCAGGATGTTTTCCTTCACCGTTTGAGAGCAGTGGTCGAGTCCACCTAGATAACATAAACCCTATAATGTTCTTGGTAGGTTATGCCTTTGTAAAAAACATACTCCCAAACCCAGTCTTACGGACTACCTGTATTCCAGTCATGGACGATGTCAGCGGTGCTGATCAACATGTTCGGTCAGGGCCTGGTGCTCAGCTTTCCGTCCAGCCTGCTGCCAGCCCTCAACCAACCGGACTCACCCATCAAAGCTGACCTTCACACCGCATCTTGGCTAGGTAAGATATCGAATTTTATGTCTGAAAAACGTGTCACGAGGACTTGTTTGTCAACTGGCGAGCGCTTGCGAGTTCCTTCCTTCATTTTGCATTTAGCATATTAATAGGAAGGAAGTTAATAAAAAGGATGGTTGGACACGATAAATCAAATAATAATTATCAAGTATGTCGGATATTGACAGTAAACAAATGCGTCTTACATACTTGATCATGTTTAGCTCATTATGTTTATCATGTATAATATTCATCATCAAAAGCGTGTGTTGGGAGGCTTTTTTAATTTATTTATTGCGATATTTATAGACTGTATACAACATGTAATGTAATTAACGCACATCCTCAAACAACCCAATTAGAATATAATGTTATAATCATAATAGGTAATTAATATGAGTAAATTATAATCATAATAGGTTTGTCGACCTCCTTGGCGCAGTGGTCAACACGCCTGCCTGCGACGTGGCGGCCCCGGATTCGATCCCCGGCCAGGTCATGATGGAAAACGATCTTTTCCTGATTGGCCTGGCTCTAGGATGTTTAGCTATATATATAAATGCGAAAGTAACTCTGTCTGTCTGTTACGCTTTCCCGCTTAAACTTCTCAACCGATTTTGATGAAATTTGACATAGACAATCTTTAGACCCTGCGAATTCCACGTAGGCGGAGCCGCGGGCGGAAAACTAGTTATATTAATAAAGAACATTGAAATATCGCAGCATAGCGGCCACATCATGACTTTGTCTCAAACCTACCTCATGGACAGTTCACGCGGCCGTCTTTTTCAAATGTCATTGGCGACATCCGCCATTATTGTGAAATAAAATTTTCAAAGAATTTCTATAATTTGTTACACGTGTTATTGGCAAAATTGTGGTATCTATTCCACAGAGGCCATTGACAAAGAGTTGAGGTTGAATCTCACCTTGAAAGAAGAAGAAGAAGAAAATGTCAATGGAGTGTTTTCTGACAGGACCAAAAAAAAATAACAATGTCAAAGAACACTCTTGGCCCCGTTTTAAACCAATTAATGTTTTCTAGCGATATTGTTACTGTAACCTCATTAATACCGTAATGATAAATTTAGTGTCGTGGTGGCCTATTGGTTAAAACATCAGCCTCTCAAGTATGAGTGCGCGGGTTCGATTCCAGGTCAGGCAAGTACCAATGTAACTTTTCAAAAGTTATTAAGTAGGTACTTTCTAAGCACATCTTGGACACCAATGACTGAAGGTGAAGAAACAGTTAAAAGAGTGTCCATGGAGTTTCTTGCCCGTTCTTCTCCATAGGTACCTACTCTTTGGAATGGGCGACTAGCTTCATCTTATGGACTGACCGACCTTCTGACAATTTAAAACTGCCTGTAACTGGTTTATTTGATATAAATGATTTGATTTGATTTGAAGGAAAACATCTTGAGAAAACCTGAACTTTAAGTCTGAAATCGCCAACAAGTATGAGCAAGCGTGGTGATTATGCTCAATCCTTCTCTGTATGAGAGGAGTCCTGCGCCCAGCAGTGGGACGATAAAAAGGTTGATGATGAATAATTTTCGCATCTTCGATCATCGATAAGAAATAACGTTGATTAAGTCCGTATTAAAATTTACTGACGCAAGCACCTTTAGATCTACACTCTGTCAACTAATAGAATTCCAATTTTATTACTAAAGCACTAAGGTTCAAGTTTGATTGGAAAATTTGACAGTCTCTACGAACGTGTTTACAGTTAATCTAATCATGTAATGTGTCATCTCGTATGCATTTTTTATGATATGTACACTTGCATGTTTAGGCTGATACAGCAATCTTATCGTAATCAAAATTCTCAAATCGACATTCTGTGATGTTTTTCGTTTAATGCCTATTTCTTCAGATATTATGTAAGTATTCAATGCATTATCATTTTATTCTGAACTAGCTTTCCGCCTATGGCTTCGCCCGCGTGGAATTCGGTTATGCCGCGCTTTTTAGATTCCTCATTTTCGGGGATTAATTATCGTAACATTTAGCTTCGAAGTTTACAAGTGAATATTCGTTTACAATATATTATATTGTTTTAAACGACACACAGCGCTACCTATCACGGAACTGGTATGAAGCTAATAATAATTTTGTTTTCCCTCGGGAATATCAACATTTTCCGGTATAAAAAGTATCCTTTTATTCAATCCGGACTTCTAACTTTACGTCTGCAAAATTTCAAAGCAATCGGTTCAATAGTTACAGTGAAAATGCAGAACAATCTATAACTGTATCCTTGGAGTGTACCGACCGCCTCAGCTTTTGGGAGTTGAGATTTCGAACCTTAACTTTGGGTGGTTCATTGAGTTCAAGGCCAAGGTCACCAAGGCAGCTTCTAATGATGTACAAAGCACAGGTCCGTTCGTGTGTGGAGTACTGCAGCCACATTTGGGCTGGTGCTGCTAAGTGTCACCTGGCCACTTTGGATTCAGTGGAGAGGCGTGCGAAGAGGCTTATTGGTGACCCTGATTTAACTCGAGACGGTCTCCAAAGCCTAGAGCACAGGCGTAGAGTTGCCAGCCTATCGGCGTTCTATAGGATGCATTTTGGGGAGTGTGCGAGGGAATTGCATGATTTAATTCCCCCATCTCCGTTCCACCATCGGACGACCCGTCGTGTGGCGAGTTTCTACCCTTACATTGTTAACACCACTAAGTACGATGCGGACAAAGCCTTTCGCCTCCTCTTTTATACCGCGTACATCAAGGCTAGAGTGAATAGGCTCTTAATAAACTTGTGCGCTTTACCATCAACGATTGCGTCACCACCAAAGAGATTTGTAAATATAATTTTAATGTCTTTGGTCACCACTTACCATCAGGCGGGATTGCGGTCAAGCGCTAGTTTATAATTAACACAGGTATACAACGTGTTCTGATAGGGATGCATGTAAGAAAAAGACATGTTGCGCCGACCCCAAATAAATTGGGATAAGGGCAGGAGAATGATGAGGTATACAACGTGTAACAAACTTTTTGGTCCCTTGCCAAATCGGTTGAGGCGAACTTCTGTCGGCCCTCACTGCCTCCGCTGGTTAGGCCTGATGGAACACTGGCTCATACGGCGAGAGAGAAAGCAGGTCTCTTTGCTTCTCTCTTTGCCCATAATTCGCGTCTTGATACTGGCAGTGCTACTCCACCTAATTTACCTCATTGCGGAGCTTCAATGCCTGAGGTTCGCATTAGAAACAAGGAGGTTCTGAGAGTACTGTGTCGTCTGAACGTGAATAAGGCTAGTGGTCCGGATGGTATACCAGCGATTGTTCTTAAAGCATGTGCGCCCGAGTTGTCTCCTTTTTTTTTTTTTTTTCGGCGTGGAAATCCTCATAGGATGTCCGCCGCCCTAGGGTGGGCGACGGGGTCTGTCAGACTTTTACTGACTAAAACCACCCCGGTGTCTCTTCTATCACGAGCGCGCGTGGGGCCGCGGGAGTCTAAATTCTTCCGCAGCCCCACACTCTCGTGCTGGCCCGGTCTGTCCGGGCCTCGTCTCCGGCACGGGGTAGTGGGGTGTTAAGCTACCCCGTGCATCGCCTCAGAGGCGCGCGCTGACACTCGCGCGCGCCTCCGCCTCGGGGTCCATCGAATAGGGGGCGGGGACTTCCCCATGTCCCTCGCCCCTGGACCCATTCATGGGGGGCGGAAGAGGGCGTTATCCGCCCTTCTTCGGCGCCCGGTGCGTCTTCTGCGGCCCGGGAAGGGAGTTGAGATCTCCCTCTCCCGTTCCGCAGCTTCCTTCTGCGACATCACGTCCTCGCAGAAGGACACCACCGCGTCCCACGACTCTGCGCTGCCGGCTATCCTCCGCACTACTGCCGGCAGCGTCAGGTCGCCTCCTACTTCATTTGTGAGGACACGGCGCTGCTCCTCCCAAGCTACACACTCGGAGAGCGTGTGCTGCGCCGTGTCCTCCCCGCATTGGACGCAGTGGTGGCACCGAGCGTCCGGCTCCCTGCCTAGGCGACACAGGTACTTGCCGAAGCAGCCGTGCCCCGACAGCACCTGCGTCACCCTGAACGACAGGGAGCCGTGCCTTCTCCCGAGCCAGTCGTCGAGTACTGGCCGGATCGCCTCGACGGTAGCGAGGCCGGCGGTAGGGCGCATAAGCCTCTGCCGCCAGTCCGCCACCAGGACCTGACGGAGCTCCTCTCGGCGCAGCTCGATCTGCCACTGCGCCGGACTGGAGCCCCGTGTCCGCTCTTCCTCGCGCCATCGGTACAGTGACGCGAGTACTTTCGCCTCTAGGTCCCAGTGCGGGGATCCGGCCAGGACGCAAGCCGCCTCGTAGGAAATCGTGCGATACCCGCGGACGACCCTGACGGCCATCGCCCTCTGCGGCTTGCGCAGAATGGCGAGTGTTCCGGCTGTCAGGTCCATCGCCCACACAGGGGCCCCATACAGGGCCATGGACCGCACGATCCCCACGTATAACCGCCTACAGGCGGCGCTCGGGCCCCCCATGTTGGGAAGCAACGTTGACAGCGCGCCCGAGTTGTCTCCTTGCATCGACGCGCTTGTATCGCCTCTCATTTAGGACTGGTATAGTGCCCAAGTCCTGGAAGCTTGCTAACGTGCAGCCCGTGCCCAAGAAGGGTAGTCGTGCCGATCCTGCCAACTATCGGCCGATTTCGACTCGAGAAGAATGGGGAAGCGATTGCTGTCTCCCTTGATGTCTCGAAGGCCTTCGACCGGGTATGGCTCGCTGGCCTTTTGAGTAAGCTTCCAGCGTACGGCATTTCCCCTAGCCTGACTGGCTGGGTAAAAGACTTCCTGACTGAACGGTCCCTCCGAGTTGTTGTCGACGGATGCTCTTCTGAGCCCATGACAACTAATGCCGGTGTTCCTCAGGGGTCTGTTTTCTCTGCAACTCCGTTCCTGCTGCATATTAACGATCTGCTGATGCCCGGTATCTACGGGTATGCAGATGACAGCACAGTTGTAGAGAGATACCTGCCGGATGCTCGGGCTAGTTGATACCACTGCTACCCGGACGAAGCGTTTCGCTTCCTCTTTTATACCGCGTACATCGAGGGACTGGAACAATTTGCCAGCGACGGTGTTTCCGTCACATTACAATTTGAGTGTCTTCAAGGCTAGAGTGAATAGGTTCTTAATAAACTAGCGCGCTTTACCATCAATGATCGCATCACTGCTTGCCATCAGGCGGGATTGCGGTCAAGCGCTTGTTTATAACTTATAAAAAAAAAAAAAAAAAGTAGGGAATCAATCCGGTCCGAAAGGGAGGCCATGGTTGAGCGAACGAGTGTTGCACTGTAGGCGGTCTCCGAATGGGGCAATGCCAATCTTGTAGCATTCAATGCCGCCAAAACACAGGCGTGTCTTTTCACCGCCAAAAGGAGCCCGTTCACCTTGGCCCCTACTTTTCGGAATGTGTCCTTGGAGTGTTCCGACCGCCTTCAGCTTTTGGGAGTTGAGATTTCCTCGAACCTTAACTTTGGGCGGTTCATTGAGTCCAAGGCCAAGGTGGCTGCCAGGAAACTTGGCGTTATCGCAAAGGTCCGGCAGTACTTCACACCTGGGCAGCTTCTAATGTTATACAAAGCACAGGTCCGTTCGTGTGTGGAGTATTGCAGCCACATTTGGCCTGGTGCTGCCAAGTGTCACCTGGCCACTTTGGATTCAGTGGAAAGACGTGCAAAGAGGCTGATTGGTGACCCTGATCTAACTCGAGTTGGTCTCCAAAGCCTAGAGCACAGGCGTAGAGTAGCCAGCCTTTCGGTGTTCTATAGGATGCATTTCGGGGAGTGTGCGAGGGAATTGCATGATTTAATTCCCCCATCTCCGTTCCACCAGCGGACGACCCGTCGTACGGCTGGTTTCCACCCTTACGTTGTTAACACCACTACGATCCGGACGAAGCGTTTCGCCTCCTCCTTTATACCGCGTACATCGAGGGACTGGAACAATTTGCCAGCGGCGGTGTTTCCGTCGGACTACAATTTGAGTGTCTTCAAGGCTAGAGTAAATAATAATAATAATAATAATAATAATAAACGTTTATTTTTTCCACCACATAATTAAACATAAGTTTAACACAAAATTAAGTATACATATATGATATAACGATGTAGTGGAAACTGGAGCCTGTACTAGGACAACCTGTGTTACAGGTCTCCAGGCCTCCTGACTACACGGTCGTGTCACAACTAATCCAAACGTATACTAGTAATAGTAATAGATGACAAAGACTAAGGGATGACAGAAAATTGAAGATGCAAAAATGAAAACACAAAATAAATAATTATGTAATTTAAAAGATTATACAGCAAACGAGGGTATGTTCGTGTCGATGTTTGAGTGATGATGATAGAATGAAGTTTAACGGGAGCTGTATTGAGTCAACAATAAACTTTCAGTTTTGTTGTAATTAAGCGTTTGCAGCCAAGTATTAATTTTCTTTTTAAAAGACATTATAGGGAGTGAGAAAAAGTTCAGAATTTTGTTAAGACTATTGTATAGGTGAGGGCCTTGGAAACAGGGAAATCTTCTTGTAAAAGAGTACTTGCAGCGGAAGGGTTGGCAAACCTTGTCTATGCGTCTTGTGGTGATTATTTCATAAGAGGTTCTTTGATGCTGATATAGTAGTACATGCAGTACAAATAATTGTCTGACTGTAAGGACTTTACAGCTCCTATATAGCTCTTCAGTTGGGAAGAGGATGGACCGAAAGGTACTAATTTTCAGAACGGCTCTCTGAGCTCGTTCGAGCTTCAAAAGTACCGTTTTGGGTGCACCACCCCAAGTGCATATACAGTACGTTAAGAGAGACTGACAGAGAGCAAAATATGTACACCTAATAATATGAGGTTCTGCGATGTGGCGAAGACTACTAAAGACAAAAATCAGCTTTCTGATTCTTTTGGTCAGTAGTTCTATATGAGGCGCAAAGCCCAGACCATCATCAAGAGTCACACCTAGATATTTGAGGGTTCGACAACGTTCTAATTCTGGGCATGTACATGTCGCAGTGCCAGACAGTAAACATGAGTGCGCTATCAAAGCGTATGAATTTGGAGGTTGAATCGAATTTCGTAAGCTGTACGTAAGAATTTTAGTTTTGTCGGTATTGATTGTGAGAATGTGTCTGTTGAGCCATTGCAGAACACGATTTAGCCCTTTTTGTGCAGAATCAAAGGTGTCATCCCAAGTGACACCCGAGAAGGTAAGAACGGTATCATCAGCAAACGCCACGATTCTTCCACTCTCCAGACTCAAATTACAGAGTTGATTGACGTAAATAAGAAACAAGGCGGGGCCAAGCACACTGCCTTGGGGAACGCCGAATGTCACTGGTTCCTCTTTACTGAGGTAATTTTGTATTTTTACACACTGAGTTCTGTTTTGAAGGTAGTCCCTAAAAATGTTAAGTGAATGGCCACGAATACCGAGTTCCTCTAACTTTATTATTAAGTCAGAAATCGAAACCGTATCGAATGCCTTTTTAGGTCCAAAAAAATTGATAATACTTTCTTTTCCTTGTCAAGATTTTTCGTAACATGATCAATTAGCTCAATTACAGCACTGTTAGTAGATTTATTGCGCCTAAAGCCGAATTGGTTGGGAGAAAAAAGCTTTTTATCTTCCATGTAAGTCATAAGTCTTTTGTTGATTAGGCGTTCTAGAATTTTAGAAATAGAAGGTAATACTGCAATAGGTCGATAATTATTAACAAGTTTTTTACTCCCACTTTTGTGAATTGGGTGTATGATGGCCTTCTTGAAGTATAAGGGGAAAGTGCCGGTATGAAAACAAATATTAAAAATATGTGTAAGTAATGGGACTAGTATCAATGAATAGCGCTTTAAAAACTTTGTTGAAATATTGTCCCAGCCTATAGCAGAATCTGACTTAAGTGACATTAGTACTTCCCCGACTTCCGCCTCGTCGGTGTCTAACATGACGAATGACTGTAAGGGTGAGGATATGGAAGCAATGTCTGGTGAAATTTTAGGTCTACCAGGTGGACAAGAAAAATTATCAGCAAGTTCCTTCCCGATATTGGAAAAGAACTTGTTTACTTTGTCCACCGAGAGCTGTGGTGTAGTAGAAGAAGCCAATAAATCAGTGTTTGGTGTTTGGCTTATCTATATTAGTTACTCTCTTTATCACCTTCCAGATCTTTTTATTGTCTTTTAAATAGGCTCTTAATAACCTAGTGCGCTTTACCATCAACGATTGCGTCACTGCTTACCATCAGGCAGGATTGCGGTCAAGCGCTGGTTTATAATTAGTAAAAAAAAAAAAAACAAAAGGGTATATATATACCAAGGGCATGGCATCTTTAGATGATATCAAACGATATCGGAAGGGTTTCAACTCAAAATAAAATACTCAAAAAATTGGTACCTACCATATTTACGGTTTCGTGTGTTTCTTAAAATCAAATCATAACAAACGTGGCAGCACACTACATACGTTAATAACTACTCGTTAGCCGTCACGTTACTTGCCAAAATCAGATAAATGTCTTCATTATCACTGTGCGACTAGTATGATAGACGCCTATCACAGGCGGTGTTTTCCTCATAACTTCCTAACATAAAGAGATAGGATTAAAAAACCCTTCCAATATCGTTTGATATCATGTAAAGATGCCATGCCATTGTTATGTATATACCCTTTATGTTACACGTTGTATACAATATATAACAAAAACCCTGTTGTTCCTTCTGCCTACGTTTTAGGAATTGGTATAAGGATGTAATTAAGCATATCATTTATAAAAATTTGTTCAACAAAAATTAAAATAAAATATATACCTATTTAATTATTAATATTTGTAATCTTTAACTAATTTCTTACCTTTGCAATTCTGCACGAAGAAGACATATTATAAGTAGAACGTTCCCGGCAATCTCTTTAACTTATAAAATCAGATATTCTAAACTAGAGTTGTAACGGAGGCTTGCTAGCGGAGGCGGAGGTGAAAGTACTTAGAAGAAAAAAAAAAAAATATGGTTAACTAGCTGTTGCGTCCGCGTGTTGATATAAACTAAGCGCCTGTTAAAATAATCGGAGCAATATGTACTATCAGCTGTAGAAGTCCATTTCCACCTTAAAGACTACTGTCGCCTGCGCTAAACCGGCCACGCACACTACCGCATTATTTTATTATCGCAGTCTTCGTCTTTCTTTAAAGAAATGCAAAATTTCGTTACTTCATTTGAAGTTGAGTTAGCGGCCGCACTTAACAATGGTGCTATCAAAAGCGAGCGATTGTGGGTTCGATCCTTATTATAGGCAACTCTTTTTGTTGTTTCATATAATTTAAAATTATGATAATTGATTTGTATTTTAAAGTAAAAATGTTTGCAATAATATTTAAACAAATAGGAAAATTTATTGAATATTTATCCCAAAAAAGGGTTTTATTATATGTTTTAGTTTACTATAGGGGTAATATAATAAAAAATATATAAAATAAAACAATAAGCATATTATAATGCAATATATTATAAAGTTATATATTATTCGGTATAGATATACTTATACTAACAAATGAAACAAACGTTGAAACGGCAGCATTGTAATATTTTATATAAAAGTAATCCTTGACAAACTTATGATATTGTTATGGTAAAAAAAATACAAAAAACATTTTTGGATGTTAGATATGAAAATTATAATATTATACGTATATTATAATTAAAGAGGTTATAGCTTAATTATTCATTTTCTTAAAGAAAAGAGGATTGAAGCTTAACCTGAATATTATGGCAATCATAAAATAATCTATACTTAGAACACATAATAGTGCTTATTACATTTATATTTTTTTTGCGTGTATAGCATGGTACTAATGCTGCCATCTTGTAGTGACTTTTTTCGGAGTTTGATGGCATGAGATTATAATCTTCAAGCGCTTTCTTAGTTCAAAAGTAAACGAACTTATTTCTTATCGAATTCCGAAATTATTGTTTTTATAATTTACCAAAAGTAATTTGTATTGAAATTGCAAAAGGCGACATCTGTTAGCCATTAAGCCAACCGAACATATTACTGTCATTTAGCTAAATTACTTTAGAGATGGTTTAGAGTCCGTTATTGAGATATTTATTGGTATATATTTAAAACACTCTGTAGGACACTTCTGCACTGTTTTTGTTATAAATAGTTTTTTTTTTGTTTAGCTCGATAAGACTCCACCAGCCTCGCCAATTTATTTTTAAACCACAAATGCAACCTATCTTCTTCGCACGATTTAAAAGTTTATTCAACGGTAAATATTGTCGTTTCGTTTCACTTGTCTCGACAGCTACCTTCGTCCTCCAACCTCTTGACCTTGACCTCCAACGGCTTGCAGTATTTCTCTAAAACAATAACAATTTTATTACACACTTGCTACAAGCGATTGGTTTTGCACCTTAAATAAATAATAATAAAAACAACTTCCACAAAAGCCGGTTTCATATGATATTTGAGATATATTGCTGCATATGCCTGCATATTGATTAAAAAGTAAAACTAATAACACAAACTGGTAACTATATGTTCACCAACCAACAACAGCTAAGTAATATTATTTGAGTTATTGTAGCTAATAATAGTTATTGTAGGTAGCGGAATATTTTTTGTGAAGTAGTGATTCAGATTCTTTTAAGTCTACCGTCATCTTTTATAATGACTCTAATATAGAAAAAATCTTAAAAGAAAGTATCATCTTTAAGTTGCAGATCGGTATTTTTAGATATTTTTGTTGTCAGCATTCATAACTCACCAATAAACATTTAAAAAATATTTTGTAAGTTATTAGATTCGAACTCGAACCACCTTGAACGCCTATCAAGGCGAAAACCGATAAGCCATTGAAACACTTACTGTAGACGTTGAAATTAGTAAGTAGTACCTAACAATCATAAGCGGGCAGCAAGTGTATGAGTGTGTATCAAACTTTATTATAGAAGAAGGTCGTAACTACAACTAGTATTGCTTGGCCATAGACTGACTGATTGACTGTTTACAGTCAAGACCAAAAGTCGAGTTGCAATCTCACAAAACTATGGCCAAGCAATACTAGTTGTAGTTACGACCTTCTTCTATAATAAAGTCTGATACACACTCATACACTTTGACAACTTGCTGTCCGCTAATGATTGTTAGATACTACTTACTAATTTCAACGTACACAGTAAGTGATTCAATGGCCTAGCGGTTTTCGCCTTGATAGGCGTTCAAGGTGGTTCAAGTTCAAATCTAATAACTTACAAAATATTTTTTAAATGTTTATTGGTGAGTTATGAATGCTGACAACAAAAATATCTAAAAATACCGATCCGCAACTTAAGGATGATACTTCCTTTTAAGATTTTTTCTATATTAGAGTCATTATAAAAAGATGACGGTAGATTTGAAAGAATCTGAATCACTGCTTCACAAAAAATATTCCGCTACCTACAATAACTATTATTAGCTACAATAACTCCAATAATATTACTTAGCTGTTGTTGGTTGGTGAACATATAGTTACCAGTTTGTGTTATTAGTTTTACTTTTCTAATCAATATGCAGGCATATGCAGCAATATATCTCAAATATCATATGAAACCGGCTTTTGTGTAAGTTGTTTTTATTATTATTTGTGTAAGGTGCAAACCAATCGCTTGTTGCAAGTGCGTAATAAAATTGTTATTGTTTTAGAGAAATACTGTATGCCGTTGGAGGTCAAGGTCAAGAGGTTGGAGGACGAAGGTAGCTGTCGAGACAAGTGAAACGAAACGACAATATTTACCGTTGAATAAACCTTTAAATCTTGCGAAGAAGGGAGGTTGCATTTGTTTTAAAATAAACTGGCGAGACTGTTGGAGTCTTATCGAGCAAAACAAAAAAAAAAAAAAACAATTTATAAAAAACACAGTGCAGAAGTGTCCTACAGAGTGTTTTAAATATATACTATTGTATATCTTAATAACGGACTCTAAACCATCTCTAAAGTAATTTAGCTAAGTGACAGTAATATGTTCGGTTGGCTTAATGGCTAACAGATGTCGCCTTTTGCAAATTCAATACAAATTACTTTTGGTAAATTATAAAAACAATAATGTCGGAATTCGATAAGAAATAAGTTCGTTAACTTTTGAACTAAGAAAGCGCTTGAAGATTATAATCTCATGCCATCAAACTCCGAAAAAAGTCACTGCAGGAAGGCAGCACTAGTACCATGCTATACACGCAAAAAAGTTTTAAATGTATTAAGCACTGTTTTGTGTTCTAAGTATAGATTATTTTATGATTGTAATAATATTCAGGTTAAGCTTCAATCCTCTTTTCTTTAAGAAAATGAATAATTAAGCTATAACCTCTTTAATCATAACATGTGTATAATATTATAATTTTCATATCTTGTTAGATATGAAAATGTTTTTTGTATTTTTACCATAACAATATCATAAGTTTGTCAAGGATTACTTTTATATAAAATATTACAATGCTGCCGTTTCAACGTTTGTTTCATTTGTTAGTATAAGTATATCTATACCGAATAATATATACCTTTATAATATATTGCATTATAATATGCTTATTGTTTTATTTTTATATATTTTTTTATTATATTACCTCTATAGTAAACTAAAACATATAATAAAAACCTTTTTTGGTATAAATATTCAATAAATTTTCCTATTCGTTTAAATATTATTTGCAAACATTTTTACTTTAAAATACAAATCAATTATCATAATTTCAAATTATATGAAACAACAAAAAGATTTGCCATTATTAAGGATCGAACCCACAATCGCTCGCTTATGATAGACCATTGTTAAGTGCAGCCGCTAACTTAACTTCAAATGAAGTAACGAAATTTTGCATTACTTTAAAGAAAGACGAAGACTGCGATAAAAAAAATAATGCGTTAGTGTGCGTGGCCGGTTTAGCGCAGGCGACATTAGTCTTTAAGGTGCAAATGGACTTCTACAGCTGATAGTACGTCTGCGTTTGCCCCCGTTTTCGTAACATTTTTTGTTACTGCTCTGCTCCTATGGGTCATAGCGGAATGTTTTATATCCTGTGTCCTTTCTCAGGCTCTAGACTATCTGTCATTACAATCGGATCAGTACTTTTGGAGTGAAAGCCGGACAGACAGACAGACAGACAGAGATACTTTCGCATTTATAATATTAGTATGGATTAAAACAAAATTTTTATTTTAAATACGTACATTAATAGTAGTATACTTGCCAAAAAAATATTACCTTTTTGTAATGAAAATTAAGGAGAAACAAATTGTGTTTGCCGCATTCCCGCCTCGCACTAGTTGATTCTTGATCCATTTCGCGTTCAAACGCGGCCGGACGGTTGTCGAGCGTCGCAGCTTGCGTGTTATTTATTTTATAAATACATAAATAAACCTCCGTTATAACTCCGCAAAAATTGTGCGGAGGCGGAGGCGGAAGCAAAGATACGATTTCTTGCGGAACTTCCGCAGTAACGGAAGCGGAGGCGAAGCTCCGTTACAACCCTAGTACTGACTTACCTGTTTATACCTGGCAACTCAATAGCATTGAACATAAAAATATAGGCAACCGAACGTTTTCATATTCTTTAGGAAAATACTAATACGAATACTTTCGATTAGTATGTAATTGTTTTGGTAAGCGAATTAACAAATAATAAAAAAAAAATAGGAGCAGATTTTTAATTAATCATAACCTTGAACAATTTTTTTTAAGCAACCTATTAACGATACTTTTCTTTATATATGTATAATCCATACTACTATTATAAATACGAAAGTAACTCTGTCTGTCTGTCTGTCTGTTACGCTTTCCCGCTTAAACTCAACTGATTTTGATGAAATTTGGCACAGACAATCTTTAGACCCCGAGAAAGAACATAGGCTACCTTTTATCCCGGAAAAATTTGATGTTCCCGAGGGAAACCTAAAAAGCGCGATATAACCGAACTCCACGCGGGCGAAGCCGCGGGCGGAAAGCTAGTATTCGATGAAAATTACTTCTCAATCGGTAAGCCGATCGGTGAAGGACGCCTCTAGTTCGGATCCTGTACTAGATATAAGGTTTCTTCCATGAGTCATGTTTCATGCCGTTCTCCACGAATGCCGAAAATATGTACGTAATATGATGCAGTTTGTTGCAGAAGTTATTATGTAAATTATGATATAATACATGTCACTTGTGTAATACAAGTGAACTGCTCAATGTTGCGAAACATTCCAATGACCTTTAGTAGTGAATCCTATTCTCGATCGACTCTATAAATATCTCAACGTAAATACTTACTTACTTTATTTGCATAAAAACAAGGTATACAAAGATGGTAAAAATATAATTTAGAACATGACATGTTTTGCTAATAGGTATTATAATAAGCATGGGCGTAGCAAGGGGGAGGCAGGGGGGGTAGTAATAAAGTTCGCTCAGTTCATCCCCCCCCCCCCTCCAGCAGGCGGGCGGGCTGGTGAACTGAGCGAACTTTATTTCACCTCTTTATAGAAATTTAATGAGCTAAGCTAGATCATACTCTTAAATATGGTAAAATTATTGTTATCTTTCTCCTCGCTAACAAAGTTTAGTGTTAATCTATGGTTTAATTGAGTTTAGCCAGGCTGGCGCAACTTAGAACAAAAAAATAGAAGTATGAAACGCATGGAATTTTTAATGGCGGCAGAACCTGTCGAAGTAGGGAAGTCAGTACACATTCAAATGGTTGCTATGACATCTCTGATTCTCTTGTTTTAGCCGTATAATACCGCGGCCATCTTTGCAAGCGATTCGTCACCGTCAACGTCAAAAAGTAAAATTATGTCAACGTCAGTTAATTACGAGCTATCTGTTGTTGTTTGGATCTGCTGTTTCAAATTAAGTTATTTATTTAATTTTCGTATCTTACACCTACCCTAAACTAAACCTACCCTACCCCTATGTATGCGTTACTCTGGGTCTTCAGCTACCTACATACCTACCAAATTTCATCGTAATCTGTTCAGTAACTTTTGCGAGAAAGAGGTAACAAACATCTACCCATCCACACTCACAAACTTTCGCATTTATACCTAATGTATGAAAAAATCAATTCCGTCTAGGATTTTCTCAACCTCCCCCCCCCCGCCCCCCTGTACAAAATCCTGGCTACGCCCTTGATAATAAGCATGGATTTTTTTCAGGACGTAATAGACATAAACATTTTTTTGTCAATGAAATCCTTAACACTATAAAAACTATTCACAGATAACCAGTCGTACATTTTTAAATAATTTGGTATTCACATTTTTAAGATCATTTGTTAAATCCATACTAATATTATAAATACGAAAGTATCTCTGTCTGTCCGGCTTTCACGCCAAACCTATTGAACCGATTGTAATGAAATTTTGGTACACAGATAGTCTAGAGCCTGAGAAAGCACATACGCTATAATAATAATAATAATAACGGGCGGGCTGCATAACTTTTGGATAAAATGGTTTCCAAGGTCGCACGCTCGCTTGGCATCTCAATTCCAGACTGCTTTAGTGTCTGGTTCGTTACCTCAGTTCCTAACTACTGGAATAACCCACCTGCTCCATAAATCAGGTAGCACCGCGGAACCCAAAAATTATAGGCCGATCACCTGTTTACCGACGGTCTATAAAGTTCTTACATCCATTTTGAAAACTAAAATTAACAAACATATTGACAGCAACTCCATCTTGTCTGCCTCTCAAAATGGATGTAGGAGCGGGTCCCGTGGTACTAAGGAGCTACTCCTTATTGATATGGCCATAAGCCAACAGGTTCGTCGTTCCCGAAAGGATCTGTCGACATGTTGGATAGATTATAAGAAGGCCTATGACTCAGTGCCACATACATGGCTCATGCGGGTGCTGGAGTTGTATAAAGTGGATGCAGCTCTGCGCACCTTCCTGATGACGTGTATGAGGACATGGAGGACAGTCCTTCGCTATCCAGGATGTCGAAATATTCAGAGGAATAGCGAACCGATAAGGATCGAGCGAGGAATATTTCAGGGCGATAGTTTGAGTCCACTTTGGTTTTGCTTAGCATTGAATCCTCTAAGCACACTATTAGAGGATTCAGGTCTAGGCTATCGGTTGAGGAGAGGTGGTCAGGTTATATCGCACCTCCTCTACATGGATGACCTGAAACTTTTTGCTCCCAACAATTCACAACTGAACGAGCTACTGAAAATTACTGAAATTTTCAGTAGCTCCATCAGGATGGAATTTGGTGTGGACAAATGTGCGGTCATGCATGTAAAGCGAGGAGAGATTATGGAACCCGTGGGAACCCAACTCACGAGTTCCATAAACCTTAGAGCCCTCTCCGCATCCGAAACCTATAAGTATTTGGGTATGTCGGAAGCGTTGGGTATCAATGTTACTGACATGAAGCAATCGTTGAAAGAACGCTTCTTCGGCCGCCTGAAGAAAGTACTTAATAGTCTTCTATCAGGCGGAAATAAAGTGCGCGCTTTCAACGGTTGGGTCATGCCGGTATTGATGTACTCTTTCGGCATACTCAAATGGACTCAAACCGAGCTTGACGCCCTGGATCAGAGGGTCCGTACGCTACTGACTGCAAATCGATTGCATCACCCACGGTCATCAGTTATGAGGCTGTATATCCCGCGAAAATGTGGAGGTCGTGGCTTTTTAAACGCCAAGACTCTCCACAATCGCGAGATATGCAGTCTCAGGGACTATTTCCTAGAAACCGACGTGGGGATGCAACGAGATGTGGTCGCGGCTGACAAGGGCCTCACTCCGCTCTCCTTGGCTAATGAGAACTGGCGTAAACCAGTAGTGCTTGACACAAACGATCGCATGGAGGTATGGAAGAGCAAGGAGCTTCACGGACGCTTTTTCCGAGCCCTACACGGGCCCGATGTAGATTTTCAAGCGTCCGTAGCCTGGCTACGTTTCGGTGACCTCTTTGGGGAAACCGAAGGTTTTGTCTTTGCAATTATGGACGAAGTTATGATGACGAACAATTACCGGAGATTCATTGTGAAAGACGGCACAGTTGACATCTGTCGGGCATGTCACCGGCCGGGAGAATCAATTAGACACATCATTTCCGGGTGTTCTCGTCTAGCTAACGGAGAGTACTTGCATAGACACAACCTTGTAGCCAGGATAATTCACCAGCAACTTGCTCTTAAATACAAACTTGTGGAATCGGAGGTGCCGTACTACAGGTATATGCCCGACCCAGTTCTCGAAAATGGCCATATCACATTGTACTGGGATCGATCCATCATCACTGACAGGACTATTATTGCCAATAAGCCTGATATAGTGCTGGTGGATCGATCAGAGCGGCGTGCAATGATTGTTGACATAACCATCCCACATGATGAGAACCTCGTGAAAGCTGAGAAAGATAAACAAACCAAGTATCTTGATTTGGCTCACGAGGTTGTCGACATGTGGGAAGTGGATTCAGCAATCATTGTACCGATAGTCGTGACAGCCAATGGCTTAATAGCCAAGAGCCTCGACCAACACCTCAGGAGGCTCTCGTTAGACAGCTGGATCAAGGGCTTGATTCAGAAAGCGGTACTGCTGGACACGGCTCGCATCGTCAGGAAGTTCCTCTCTCTGGAGCCCTGACCGCCGGTAGCTTGGACCCTGTTCCCGATACCGGTGGGCTACTATTTTTTTATATTTTTAAATGTTTTTTTTTATTTATTTATATAAATATTTAAAAATGTAAAATAATATGTACATATAGAAAAATAAAGAGATAATAATAATAATTTATTTCAGGCAAAGCCCATAACTTTACACAAGCAAAATAATACAAATTAAGAAAAAAGAATTAAAAAAAGAAATACAGTAAAAACTTTCATTAAACATTCTATACAATAAGATATAGTTGACATCGCATCAAATACATAAATCATAAAAATAAATAAATCCATGGTAGAAAATGTCAAATAAAATTAAATTCAATGTCAAATAAATTAATAATGTAATAAACAATAAATTAACTAATAAACAACTATATTATTATTAATTAGAATAAATTTTAAAATAAGGTGCTAATTTTATGATTACAATAACTTAATTAGATGTCAGCTACACTAAATTTACATGCATCATACACAGCCTGGATAATAACATTTTTCGTGTTTCGAATTCTGTCCATAAAGCAAGCGGCCCGTTTTCTCATAACTGCATAGAAGTCATCTACCCTATTCTCGGCGAACATGCCAGAAGCACTACACCGCCACGGCAGGTTGAGTATTGCTCTGAACGCATTATTGTATTGCACGCGAAGAGCGTGGTACGTTCGCCGGGTGTAATTGCCCCACAGGTAGCAGGTATAGAACGATTGACAATACGCCGCGAATAGGGTGATTTTAACAGTTTTACTGCACCGCGCAAAACGACGCGCCAACATATTGCTTTTAGCGGCAATGGACCTCCTCTGCCTTTCCATATCAAGATCGTCCCTAAGATTATCCTGTATTACATGTCCCAGATATTTAAAGCTCGTTACGATTTTTAACTGTTTACCGCCCAAGTTGATTACTGGGTTATAGCAATTATTTTTGTCGTGTCTAAATATCATAACTTCCGTCTTACCTACATTATACTTGAGCCCATGGGCTGTAGCATACTTTTCACATATTGATAGCAGTGTACGTAAACCATGAACGGAGGGGCTCAACAAAACCATGTCGTCGGCGTAGCTCAAGTTGTTTACTGGTTGATTACTCATATGACAGCCAACGTTTGATCTGCTAAGCTCCTCAATCAAGCCATTAACATACAAGTTAAACAAAATTGGGGATGTTAAGCCGCCCTGTCTTACGCCACATTTAAGCGTGTACTCTGTCGAGAAGCTGTTGGTTCCCCACTTCACCACATTTGTCTGAGCTCCGTACCAGTATTTGAACAGACATATCACATCACAAGGAATACCTGCCCCCTCCATCTTCGCCCATAATATATCATAATTTATACAATCAAAGGCACGGCTGAGATCAAGGTAGCAGGCATATACACTTGTATGTCGAGAATTATAATATTTCACCGTGTTTTTTAGCGCGTAAATGGCCATATCTGTAGATAAACCGGCACGGAACCCGAACTGTGCATTATTTAAATCAATGTATTTCAATAATTCGGGATGTAAAAGGCGCTCAAAGATTTTAGACATGACTGTAGCCAAAGAGATGGGACGGTAGTTACTAGAGACTGAAACATCTTTAGCACCGTTTTTGGCTAGGGGTACCACTACAGTTTTCATAAACTCTTTCGGTAGATAACAATGTGAAAGACACAGATTATAGAAGCTAGACAGAAGCTCGAACAGTGCCCCACCACCATACAATATGTGCTCCACGCTTAGACCATCGTGTCCGGGTGATTTTCCTTTTTTCATATTTTTTACACATTGAAATACACTATACGGCGTTATATCGATGCTTGTTTTAGATAATAACTCACCGACTCGTTGATCCGCACGTGATGAGTCATACTGCAGGCCGCTACCGATATCCCCGACCGTTTGGAATTGCCGAGCGAAAATCTCCGCTATTTCGAGGGTATTTTGGTTATTGTTTACTGATACGGGTATCGACGGTTTATAAGACAATTTATTTGTAGATTTCCAGAAACTCTTGAAGTCGCAATTAGACCTTTGCTCGGCAATGATATCCATACGTATTTGCGTTTCGTTATTTTGACACCATTTTATTTTATTTTTAAACAATTTTCTAGTTGTGCACATATTGTTATATACCACCCCTTGCCTTGGCCTGCCATTCAGCAACCACACCTGAAAAGCATCTCTTGCCTGCTATAAAACATCAACATTATTTTAACAGGCGCTTATTTTATCAACTGAGCTCTTTCGGTTCGAAGCTTACGCGGGTGAAACCGCGGGGCACAGCTAGTTATTATATTAAAGTACACACTTTGTAAGGCCTTTTATTGCATACTACTGTTCGTATTAGTTTAAAGTAAAGTATACTCGGCGAGATAATTATATATTTGTTCTGCTGAGGTTTTCTAGACATACAGGGAGTAATTACTTCCAAAAATATTACCATCAAATCTCGAAATATTTAATTCCTTAATACACATCTCTTACGTGAGATCTTCCGATGTTATGTGCAAGGTTTCTCTTGGTCTTCTCCTATAGCTTGAAGAAGAAACGGTTACCTTTATAGATTACGGTGTTGATAGATGTGGGCTGCAGAGTGTTAACTCAACATCTCAGCCACATGAAGTCCACTGCTGGACATAGACTTCCCCAAGGATTTCCAAAAAGAACGGTTGGACGCGGCCTGCATCCAGCGCTTCTCTGCGATTTTGGTTTAGGTCATCCGACCACCTAGTCGGTGGCTGTCCGACGCAGCGTTTGCCAGTACATGGTCGCCATTCAAGAGACTTTCTGCCGCATCAGCCATTGGCACTTCAGAGAGCTAACTAGTGTTTTACAATTCATAAAATTTAATCTATTTCAACCTAATTGCTCTTCAATGTGCAACAGAAACCTTATCGCGACCAATAACTGGTATACAATATGTTAAGAAAACGCTGTCCGACCCGTAAGGATAGTAAAGGTTAGGTTAACATATGACATAAACATATGGTTAGGTAAACATATGAAATTTTACATCATCATCATAGTAACAATACCTACTAGTGAATTTTGAAATAATCTTTTTTTCCCGCGAATTAATTCCAACTTCCCCAAAATTTGGTAATTTTTAAAAAGTGACAACATTATTTTTGACGGTATATTTCTGAGCGAATAGCGATGCGACCGCGTGCCGCGTACCCTGCCCCTCTTCGCCCGCGCCTGGGTGGCATACCGCACAAGTTTTAAGTTACCTCTTTTTGCGAAATAATATTTATTATTTTAGGGGATTTTTTTTTTTAGTATGGTCTGGCTTTGTAGGCATTAATAGAATCAGTTAACGATACCTAACAATACCTTCACGGATCGGACAGGGTTTTCTTTACATATTGTATAATCACTATACTTACATAGTTTCAACTCAATATAAAATACTCTTGGAATTGATCTTTGGTCTCATGTTTTATTCATGTGTCACCGAACTATGTAGATTGTAGGTCAATAACTTCCACGTTATTTGCAAAATCACGATACAGTGATGTGTTTATTTTAATTTAAAAAGTTCGGTTTCTGATATTATTGTATTAAAAATCCTCATAACTTTCGAACTTGTAGAGATGGGATTAAAATATCATTTTAATGCAGTTTGTATGTTAGTTACAAACTAGCGCTTGCACCGCAATCCCGCCTGATCGTAAGCAGTGACGCGATCGTTGATGGTAGAGCGCGCTAGTTTATTAAGAGCCTATTCATTCTAGCCTTCAAGACCCTCAAATTGTAGTGTGACGGAAACACCGCCGCTGGCAAATTGTTCCAAACCCTCGATGTCCGCAGTATAAAAGAGGAAGCGAAACGCTTCATCCTGATCGTAGTGGTGTTAACAATGTAAGGGTGGAAAGTCGCGGTACGACGCATCGTCCAATGGTGGAACGGGGATGGGGGAATTAAATCATGCAATTCCCTTGCACACTCACCAGAATGCATCCTATAGAAGATCAAAAGGCTGGCTACTCTACGCCTGTGCTCCAGGCTTTGGAAACCGTTTCGCGTTATATCTGGACCGCCAATCAGCCTCTTCGCACGCCTCTCCACTGAATCCAAAGTAGCTAGATGACATTTCGCAGCACTAGCCCAAATTTCGCTGTAATATGTACTCCACACACGAGCGGACCTGTGCTTTGTACAACATTAGAAGCTGCCTTGGTGTGAAGTACCGCCTGACCTTTGCGATGACGCCAAGTTTTCTGGCAGCCACCTTGGCCTTGGACTCAATGAGCCGCCCAAAATTTAGGTTCGAGGAAATCTCAAAAGCTGAAGGCGGTGCAATCCAAGGATTCATTCTGAAAAGTAGGAGCCAAGGTGAAGGGGCTCATTTTGGCGGTGAAAAGACACGCCTCTGTTTTGGCGGCATTGAATGCTACATGATTGGCTTTGCCTCATTCGGAGACTGCCTGTAGTGCAGCACTGCTCTGTTTATTCTGAATGTGACCAAAAACCACCCATGTCCCTTCACTTGTCTGCTCACGCCAGGGCTACAGTATCACTTTCGAACAACCCGCAGACCTGGCAGGCATCGGTGTTCGTGGACCCCGTCACGATGTCCTGTCCCAATTAATTTTACATTGTGCTCACATGATAGAAGCAACATAAATATGTAACGAAGAAATGTAACCCATATATTATGATTTAAAAAGAGTGTCCATGGAGTTTCTTGCACGTTCTTCTCCATAGAGATCTACGCTTTGGAACGTGCAATTTAGCTTCACTTTTCTTGGACTGACCGACATTGACTATTCAAAAGTACCAAGTGATAGTTAATTTGAAATAAACGATTTTGATTTGATTTGATTTGACTGACATCTCTCTGGTACTGGACACTTAAAACTCTCTTCTGTATGAATGGGACGCGAAAAGACAAATTTCCGCGCCCCGTCTGCGTCTTACGTCTTTTCTGAAAGAGGTGCGCGTGGCAATGGCCCTGATTCCCTTCTCTTCTCTTCTTCAGCCTATAGATGTCCACTGCTGGACAAAGGCCTCCCCCAAGGCATTCATTGGGGGGGTTTGCCATAATCCCCACGCTTGGCAGGCGGGTTGGGGATCGCAGTGATTTGATATTACACAGGAGAAGCGCTGCTGCCCGCTTCCCTGGATTCCTAATTCCCTTACTCACAAACTAAATTAAATTGAAGTTCGGTGCACCTATTTATTTCTATTTTATTAAGAAAATGACAGAAGACAAAATGTCAGTTTAGACCTGTCAAATTAGTGCGCTCCTGACGTAAACTGGTGTAATTTTAGTCGCCATGTTTATAATCGAGTCTAAACTGTCTATGGAGTATCTTAATTTGACAGGATTAAACTAAAATATTATCTTCTATCCTTTTCTTAACGAAATGGAAAGAAAAAGATGCACATAACTTAAAGTAGTTTAGTTTGTGAACAACAGAATCGGCGCCATTGTCTATGTTACCAACGCGCCGGCGATTTAGGCCTTAACTTTAATTACCGTAACACACACTATTACCACAGTCTAAAAAATCATACAGTCGTCCGACGAAGATGTCTAGACAGAGCAATCGTACGGGGTGTGAGGGGCGAGACGCGGGTAAGCGGCACCCGACTTGCGAACATAACGATGTTTGTAGCTCGGTATCTATCATTAAGGGCTAACGCGTGTTTGTTTTTGTTAAAAGTAATTTGAATTTGCAGCCTTCTTGGTAGTTTGTATTCTTTTTTGTTATGATGTTATCTGTGGTGCTTACTCTCACATACTTCCCCTTTTGTTTTTATCCATCACGCAACCACGATCTGCTAATATATTACTTTATTCTAAATCCATAATATATTTTATTTCAACAGGTTATGGGCCCAGACGCCCGATTAATTTAGAATAGGGAAAAGTATTAAGTATAAAGTTCCGAGCTTAGATTCGAAATCTCATTTTCTTTGGTTTTCATCCGTCATGGCGTCAAATTTGAACATGACTCAAATTGAAAAATTAAAAGGACGTGATAATTACGCTACTTGGAGCTTCGCCGTGCGTAGTTATCTCGAACACGAGGAATTATGGAAATGTGTGGATGACAGTGAAAAATTTAGCAAATCCGAAGACACCAAGGCCAAAAGTAAAATAATCTTGCTTGTAGACCCGATAAACTACGTCCACATTCAGGAGGCAAAAACGGCCAAGGAGATATGGCAAAATTTACAAAAGGCTTTTCAAGACAGTGGATTGTCAAGGAAAGTAGGATTGCTAAAAGACTTAATAAATACAACCTTAGAAAACAGCGAGAATGTCGAAGCTTATGTGAGTCGAATTATGTCCGTAGCCCATAAGTTAAGAAACATACAGTTTCATGTGGACGACGAATGGCTAGGAACTTTAATGTTAGCTGGTTTGCCGGATAATTACAAACCGATGATAATGGGGCTGGAGAGTTCAGGTGTAAAGATCAGTGCTGATTTGATTAAAACCAAATTGTTGCAAGAGGTGAAATCAACAGATAGTGCAGACACTGCCGTACTTTACACAAAGGATAAGGTCAAGACTCCGTTTAGTCTTAAGAAGGGACCTAGATGTTTTAACTGCAACCGTTTTGGCCACATAGGCAAAAATTGCCTGTTAAAGAAAAAGGAACAAAACAAAAGTAAAGATTCTGGTTATGTAGCAGTGTTTTCTGCCACAACTAAGAATGATGACGGATGGTATATTGACTCTGGAGCATCTTTGCACATGACAATGCGACAAGACTGGCTTTATAAGGAGATACCCCCTGCAATAAATAGCATAAAAATTGCAAATGATAAAATGCTATCAGTAAAAAGTTATGGAAAAATTGACTTAAATATATGGAAAAATGGTAAATCAAATCAAATCATTTATTTCAAATAAACCAGTTACAGGCACTTTTGAATTGTCAGAAGGTCGGTCAGTCAATTAGATGAAGCTAGTCGCCCATTCCAAAGAGTAGGTACCTATGGAGAAGAACGGGCAAGAAACTCCATGGACACTCTTTTAAATTTTTAAGCTATTGTTACAACTATTTGATTACATCATTCATGTTGAAATCAACCGCGTGAGAACGACGCAGAAATATATTGTACGCTAAGAGCGTCCATTAGGGAAAACATACAAAAATCAATTCAGAAATTAAAATACGCCGTGGCAGCTAAGAAATGACCAGTCCCCTCCGACGGCGTCCGTTCACGAACATGACGTATGGATCAGCATCATTCAGCTCAACCATATCGAAGGGAACCCAATGACCCAAAACACACGCCACCACCAGCGAGACATTTGAGTGAGCATGACATACTCTCAACAGCCAGAGCACAATTAAGTCAATAAAAAAGACTAACCCAACAAATAAATGCCTTACAGCACATTCGTACATTGTGCTCATTGTCCATTGTCCAGTACATTGCATTGTGGTTTTTACCACAATGCAATGTACTGGAAACCATACAAGTCAAGAATGTAGTATGTGCCAGATCTGGCAACTAATCTCTTGTCTGTAAGTCAGATGATTAAGAATGGATGCAGCGTATAGTTTAAGGATAACTGCTGTAAAATATACAATAGAATGAATATTGAAATTGCTGAAGCAAATCTTATCAACAATATGTACCGGCTGAACACTGTTCCTTCAGCATACAGTTGTAGATTGAATGATACAGATTTCATTCTATGGCATCTACGAATGGCACATTTAAATTTCTCTGACTTAAACAAGCTGAATGAAAGTGTTAATGGAATAAAACTAGTTGCAAATAAAAACAAAATAATATGTGAAACCTGTCAAAAAGGAAAACAGTCAAGACTGCCGTTTCCTACTGAAGGTTCCCGTGCTAAAGGACCTTTAGAGGTTATTCACTCAGACATCTGTGGTCCGCTGGAGGTAAAGTCACTTGGAGGGGCTCGATACTTCATCATATTCACAGATGATTATACGAGGAAAGTATACATTTATTTTTTAAATAATAAATCAGATGCATTTTCCAAGTTTAAAGAATTTAAAGCCTTAGTAGAAAATCAGCTTAATTTAAAGGTAAAATGTCTACGCACTGATAATGGGAAAGAGTATTTGAGTAAAGATTTCACTGATTACTTTAAGGGTACAGGTATAATACATCAAACTTCTAATTCATATACTCCTCAGCAGAATGGGTTGGCAGAGCGTATGAACCGCACTTTAATGGAAAGAGCACGCTGTATGCTAATTAATTCTCATTTACAGAAACAGTATTGGGCTGATGCAGTAGCAACAGCTGGTTATATAACCAATCGCAGCCCTACGCGTGCACTGTCATACGCAACACCTGAGGAGATGTGGTCAGGGAAGAAACCTGATGTAAGTCACTTAAAAGTTTTTGGTTGCGAAGCAATGGTTAAAATTCCAAAAGAGAAGGTGACGAAACTCGATCCGAAGGCAAGTAAAATGACATTTATTGGCTATAGTGAGACTACTAAGGGCTATAGATTGATAAATCCAAAAACACATAAAGTTGTAATCAGTAGAGATGTTATATTCTTTGAAAATTCTATAAAAGAACATGACAATGTAGTTCTGCCCTTAACTACTACTGAGACTGATGATAATAATTGTGATACTGAACCAGCGCAACTCAGTTCGGAGAGTAATTCACTAAATAGTTCTCAATTTAATGAAACAACCATGAACTCAGATTGTGAAGATTCTTTTTATTCTGAGGAGGACTCTCTGTATGTACCTAAAGGAAAAGTAGAAAATGTATCAAAAAGTAACATTACTACTAGATCTAAAAGGTTAGAACAAGAAAATAATACTTACTTATGTATAAATGGAGCTCAGGAACATCAAGAGATACCATTGACTTACCAAGAGGCTATTTCATCAGAAGATGGAGAAAAGTGGATCATCTTTTATTCAGTAAATTCTAGTTTAGGTTTTAACTGTAACTAATCACGCCTGAAACGAATTGGGCGCTGTAACAAAGACCCTACTAAAATGGGATAAGTTAGAACTGGAGTATCTGACGACACGGTTGGTGTAGTGGCTGTGTGATTGACTACTGTGCTACGTGTCCCGGGTTCGATCCCCGCACGGAACATAGTTATTTGTTATACAAGAGTGCAAAGTTGCTTTTTAACCGCGTGTTCAATTTTGATGACCGAGCAAGCGAAGAGCGTTAGCGAGGGAATCAAAAGGACACGAGGTGAAAAATCTTTGCACTCGAGTGCAACTCGTAACTTTTCATTCCACCTCAGCGAGGAAATGACTAAATGCAATAAAAAAATGTTTACAATCACAAGATAGGTACTTTTATTTCAGTTTAGGTATTAATTACTACATTATGACAGGTAAGTATTACAGAATAATCTTTAAATTATAATAATATTAATACTAAAGTATAATTAAGAATTTTTTTTAAGTAACGTTGCAACAGTTATTTAAATTGAGTGTAATATTTTTGTTTGGTACTGTAATATTGGTGTTAGTCACTTGTGTACTGTTTTTCAGCAAACTGTCTGTCATACTTAATAGTTGTACCGATTCATCGGATTCCCTTGGCGTGAATGTTGGAGAGAGAGGGAGATGGTTAGGTGTTTCATAACGGCTTATTTTTGATGTAGAAGGGCCAGTCCAAGTTTCCGATTGAGGTTCTTTCAGTGTAATGGCTCCTACGATGCCTTCACATATTTTAGACTTATTTTGGATGGAATCCTCTATGTATCCCTCTACAACTGCATTGGTCTTCCAGCCTCCGTGGCGCTTAAGGGACAGGAGATCAGTTCCGGAATCAGCCAAAAGTGTGGCTGAAGTTCGTCGGAAACAATGACCCGTGTACAACAGGGGTTCTGGAAGTTCAAGAAATGTTGCTATTTCTCGTGGGATACTGCCAATTTTATTAGTACCATAGGCTGTCTAACACACTTTCCATTGCGATACTGTAGAAAAAAAACGATTGATTGGAGTGTTAGGCGGCCGTAAGGCTTGATATTTCTCAACAATCGTTACGTATTCCTTGCGAATGACAAAGTTGCGGTCTCTTTTTGTCTTTGTATTAGGTAAATTAATTAATAGTAAGTCATCTGAATGTTTCTCAATGTTTTTGACATTAAGTTGTGTTAGTTCATTAGTTCGACATGCTCCGTTTATTCCAATAATAAGAACAACCTGCAATGTAAAGAGTATTGTAGTAGATAAATGAATAAAATTTATATGAACGCATAATTATGCCTATCAACATTTACTAAGTATACTATTTAATTGAGATTAATATATGTACTTAAGTAGATACTGAATGTGCAACTGACTTACTTTTGCCGCCAAATATACGGAATCGGGTGCTTCGTTAAGAAACTTTTCAATATCAGATACTGTGAAAACCTTTGATTTTTTTGGATGATGACCAGATGAGGCTCTTTTTAAAAATGCTACTAATTTAGGATAGGTATTGATATGTATGTCTTTTTTCATCTTTATTGTTGCTTTTAGCATCGAATACGTACTCCATAGAGTGCTTGCTTTCTTGTTCTCGGATAATTCTATAAAATATGCCAGCAAAACCTTTTCTGAGAAAGTTTTGGCTCCTTTTGCTAGTCGCCACGTGTTGAACATATCGTACTGTTTTAAATACTTCTCGCGTGATTGTTGAGGTAGAAAGCTCATTTGCGCATTATTAACAGTTTCAGTCAATTCTGTTGGCGTCAAACAAACTTCCTCGTCGCTAGAATCACTCATTTTAGTTTTGCACTTGTTTTCAAGTTTCTTTTTTTTTAATATAAGGTTTAACAATGACGTGAAAAAATGCCGCGTAAAGAACCGCGTACAAAGAAAATTGAAAAAAGAACACCAAGAAGTCTGAGTTTTTAACAAATTAAAAAATAAGTTGTATGATATATTCGGCACCATAGAGGTAACAGTAAATAGGTTTAATGTTTTTTTTTAATTTACAAACTTAGTGCACACGATGTTCTAAATTCAATTTACTTTATCCTCTAGAGAATAAAAACGGCTTTTCCAGTCAGATATTGAAGATTAAAAATACTCTTTCCGAGATGGTGGGATGAAAAATATTTGTATGGCCTACAGGTAGATTTTCTGGGTCTGGCTGTTTGTGTATGTGAGTTTAAATGTTTGTGAACTACTAACTAGTTGGCTGCGACATACTTTTTCCGTTACACGTTGGAATGTAACCCACTTTTAATTTTTTGTCTTCTTTTTCTTTATCAAATAATAATGAAATAAGTAATTTAAATGTAACCATAAATCATTTTCCTTTTCTCAGGATCCATCGTCGGTATCGCAACAATACCAGGGTTCCTCATATCCTCACTCCTCATGGACCTCTACGGAAGAAAGATTACTCACGGCGTTGTAATATTACCAGCAATCGTCGGCTGGTTGATGGTATACTTCTCCAATGACATCACAATTCTCATGACTGGGCGGTTCATGTGTGGAATGTCTTCAGGCGCTACGGTTTCTTTAGGAGCCATTGTTATAGGAGAATACACCAGCCCAAAATACAGAGGAGTATTTCTATATCTCAAGAATGCATCCGTATGCATGGGAGCTATGTTCATCCATATCATAAGTCGGTTTCTCCACTGGAGAACGATAGCATTAGTGGCTTTGACCCCTCTCCTTCTCGCCATGATCATAGTCTACACGTGGCCCGAGAGTCCAGCATGGCTGCTCTCAAAGCAACAATATGACAAAAGTGAAAGAGCCTTCTTCTGGCTCCGAGGACAAAACGAAGCTTCCTGCAGAGAAATAACAGAGACTATCAAAGCTCAGAGAGAACGAATGGCAAAACCAAAACTAAAATTAACTTACTTTAAGAGAATCTCAGACTTTTTCAAGAAATTCACAAAAAAGGACTTTGTGAGGCCTTTAGTTATAATGGTGTTAGCAACTATAGTATTAGAAATGAGTGGAAGGCATGTCTTTCCAGCGTACCTTCTTCATATTATAACTAAGATGACCGGTGACAGCTCACAATCTTTCTACTATACTTTAGGCTCAGGTGTTATCATCACGGCAAGTGCTCTGTTTGCTTCGGTTCTAGTTAAAATGATGAAAAGAAGAACTCTTCTTTTCTCCACTGGATTTACAGCTTTTGGAGTCTTGATGTCAGTCTGTACATATCTTTTCTTAGAAGATAGAGGAATTATATCTGGAGAGCGACCTTGGATACCAATGTCTATGTTAGTTTTGTACTTCATTCTTGCCAACTTGGGATGTGCACCAATACCTTTAGCATTAATTGGAGAAGTGTTTCCCTTATCGCACAGAGAAGCAGGCTTAGCCTTATCAGGAATCTGGATATCAATATGTTTAATGGGAGGACTCAAATCGACCCCACATTTAATCGATAGTATCAATGTGTATGGTTTCTTTGCTGTGTATGGAATGATAATGGGAACTTCTCTCTTTATATTGTACTTTATAATGCCAGAAACCAAAGACAGGACCTTGCAGGAGATTGAGAATTATTTCAACTATGGGAGCTATGCTAATATTGATGTTGATGATGAGGAAGCTAATGCAAAAATGATTGATGAGTAAATTGGAGTTATGATAAATTATTATACGTAAGTCAGTAACTGAATGGGATATCATCAAATGGTCTCCCTCACTCTGGACGAAGCGGTAGGGCTTGTTAGACTTTTACTGATAAAAATCTACCCGGGTACCTTCATTGGCCTGTGCTAGGGGTTCCGGCACAAGTGGACGTCGTCATTTCGAGTTCGTCGATTTGTTGAGATCTATTTGAGATTATGGCCTCAAGAATCCAATCTCTCAAAAAAACTGAGTGAATAGGAAGAAAGACAAGAAAGACGGCAGGCAGTTAAGCGAGGTGATGCAATGTTAAACACAACAATACGACCAACGATGCTGCGCCAGAGGGAGATTGATCAGGAGACCCTCCACGATCAAACTCCCGCTACACAACAACATTTGGCGCATCGCACCCGGCACACATCGCAATACAATTGCTCAGACCCGTCCTCCGCACGGCTTCATCAGAGATCATGTCGCAACACGACGAATCGCTTGGCGGCAAGACTTTGTCTGGTGGGTGGTAACTTCAGCCAGCAGCTGCTGATATGGCCTACCACGGCTACCACCGAGTATCCCCGGAAAATTCGAATTATAATGTTGCAAAATCGAACAATACAACACTGACGTATAATGACTGCAACTGCAGTAATTGTTATTATATTTAGTTATTTAACCAGTTCACGTGTTTTAGTTACCTTTAGTTATAACTACCTAAACCAATGTAGTTTACCAAAGCTCACGCAGATAACTATGCATGCCGACGCAAGATTTTGCGAAATATCGGTGTGTGTTTGTAAGTAGTCCAATTAATGCTGCAAGATTATAAAGAAATGCTCACTCATTTCCAATGCTGATACTGCTGCTGATGCTGGGAGAGAGTGTCGCGCGCCTCTGAGGCGATGCACGGTGTAGTTTAACACCCCACTACCCCGTGCAGGAGACGACGCCCGGACAGACCGGGGCAGCACAAGCGGGTGGGGCCGTGGAAGAATTTAGACTCCCGCGGCTCCACGCGCGCTCGTTATAGAAGAGATACCGGGGTGGTTTTAGTCAGTAAAAGTCTGACAGACCCCGTCGCCCACCCCAGGGCGGCGGACATCCTATGAGGATTTCCCCCCGAAAAAAAAAGAACTAGCGGCCGCCCGCAACTTCGTTAGTTATTTGAACATTTTATTTTAACCCCAAAGGAGTCAATCTCTGTAGATACATAATTATACTTCTAGATCATAATATACAGTACAAATTTTAAGTTTTTGTTGTGCTGCACTCCGGTTGGTCGCAGCGTGATGTTATATAGTCTAGAGCCTTCCTGGATTAATGTGTTAACCAACGCAAAAAATATTTTTTCAAATCGGACCGGTAGTTTCTAAGATTAGCGAGTTCAAAAAAACAAACTCTTCAGCTTTATATATTAGTATAGATTAGTATTAATATAGATTATAGTTTAAGTAATCAAGTATAGATTGCTCAGTGCTGTACACCCTCAATCTATGTTAAAGTAGACAAAGTTTAACATTATTTAAAAGTATTGTTAGTATTTATTTTAAAGTAGACTTTAATTCAATTCAAAATATGTTAATTTCAGGGTCTAACTATCGAAAAAGTTGTAAAAATGTATGAAATTGTAATGTAGTCTCAACTTTATTGTGTAGGAATTAAAATATTTTTTCTATAAATTCATGATTGTTTTCATTTTTGTAAAATCCGTAACGCAGGATACCCCACTTCTAGATAATATCTCTAGTAACCACCACCATCATCATCATCATTATCATCATCATCTCAGCGTATCCCGGTTGCATCGGGGGCTTTCGCATCGGAGCCCGGGGTCCGCTTTCTTACATATTCGCCTCTATTTCGCACGTTATCTGGCATATTTGGTATGAGATTGTTGGCACGCATGTCATCTCTTACAACGTCAAGCCAGCACTTGTTTTAGTCTACCTCGCTTGTTCCGGCCCGGCGGCGGAGGCGCCATGACAAGACATGTGTTACCCACATAACATGGTTTCGTAAGATGTGACCATACCAGCGTAGGCGACCCTTTTGCAGTTTGTTTGCTATGTCACGGACATGAAGACTGCCATAGATGCGGGAATTTCTGATGTAGCCTTTCCTCGTAACTCCACACATCCACCGCAGCATATTCATCTCCGTGACACGCAGCTCCTGCTTGTGTCGCTCGCCTCACTGCCATACAAAAGAACAGGTTTAATCTTTCTAACCACCCTTTATTGGTAAACAGGTTGGCAATCACAGTATAAGTAAGAAATAGAAGAACAGACAAACAGATAAACGGATGGTAATGATCATGATAACGTAACATACAAAGGGGTGATGACAATATCTACGACAATAAATTAAATATCGTGTACCTACCATAACACATTCTCAATCTACATATAAAAAAAATCATATATAAATATATCCATTAGTTTAGTCACAGGAAATTATTTTTCATTTTTCACATTTTCTACATGATAAGGAAGCGCTTACAGGTGACGGTTGATGACTGCCGCATCCAGCGGTACTAAACTTTAACAATAATAGCGCAAAAAAAAAAAACACGTCGATACAGGACTACGCTGTCGCCGATCGCAGGTCAGTGAACCAATATTTTAAAGGATGTTCTATTTCGTTTCCAATTTTACGCGATTTAGTATGTTTGAAATTTTATTTTTTTATTTTTGATGCTAGGTTTTTTTCTATGGTTTAGGATTATTCCTATGAACCAGCATTGTCCGTGTTTTCATTTATTGTCGTATTATCAGCACCGCTCTGTATATAATTTCTTAAAGTAAGTCTTTTTCTATGACAGCTTTAGACACCAGTTTATCAAGCTACCTGAAACTGTCAAATTTCCTAACTTAAACCTTTATGCTTTAGCGATATAACGGGTGGTTACATTTTAAGGGCCGATGTTGAATGTGGATCACACCTAAACCTCAAGACTTTTTCTGCATTTCATTTCAAATTTCTCAATTTCGGACTAACTCAATTTGAACCATGGCTTATTAAGAAAATGGACGTTAAAACACGTGAAATGCATATCGTGCACTTTGCGATTTTTTCGGTCAATTTAATCGTCGTAATTGAAAAATCGTGCAAAAATTTGAGCAAACCGTCTGTAGGAGATTTAAAAAGACCAGTGCATGCTCGTACAGCTGGTTTTGCAGAAAATATTGCTGCTGTTCGCGATAGTGTGGCTGAAGAGCCGTCCACATCAATGGTGAAATGGTGTTCGCTATCGTGAGATGATAACGAACTTTTTATGGCCCAAATTGGAAGTTATGGATGTAGACGATATGTTATTTGACAATGGCTCTTTTGGGCTACAAATTCAATGGCCGTGTTATCTCACGTGGTAGCGATGTCAATTGCCGCCAGATCATGTGATTTGACACTGTTGGACCGTTGGGCCGTTGAAGATAATTCTATCTTTGGGGTTATTTGAAAGAAAAGGTATATGTCGATAAGCCAACAAAAATTCAACAGCTAAAATATGAGATAATTCGGCACATTAACGGCATAGAACCTCAATTATGCCTCAGCGTCATCGAAAATTTGGACCATCGGATGAAGATGTGCCGCCGAGGTTGCGGCGGTCATTTGGTCGATATTTTGTTCCATACATAATTGAAAGATACCATGTTATCATAGTAAAAAGTAATTACAATAATATCCTAAATAATTTGTGTTTTATACAAAATGAACATCGGCTCTTAAAATTTAACCACCCTATACTTAGTTAAAATTCTATTAAAGAATTTTGACAGATTGTAGAATCTTGATGTACTGGAGCTATTATGCAAACTTATTGAGTTTAAATTCGCCAAGCCGTCTTGAGCAACCGTGGTGACCCATAGTCATAGTCATAGTCTTAGTCATACATAGTCATACTTGTGCCAGCTCAACGTGAGAACAGGCCTTTGGTCTGCACCTGTGGGATGATAGTACACCAAAGGGCATTAGCCCATTGGTAGAGGCAGCGACGGTCGTAGGTTCGAACCCAGACAAACGTTTCAATTGTACAATGTAAATTATCTTTTAACCGACTTCAAAAAGGAGGAGGTTACTCCATTCGACCATATACAGTATGTTAACTAACAGAGGGCGTTCCCGTTAACCCGAAATAGATTATACATTATACATGCTAAAAAAAATATTTCCATTCGAAAACAAAATGTTTTAAAATTTTTTCCAATATGAAAATATTCAATAAAAATTTTAAATTGACATGTAAAAGAAACACACTGTACACGCGAACATGAAAGATGGCAACGTCGCAATTTATTTATACATGACGACTACTATTTTGATTTAAAACAGGAGGTTTCAAATTTATTTCCAATTAGAATTTTTTTTTATTCGAATTTTTTTATGCTTATTTTTCTATGCTGATAATTTTATTTTAATATATTAATGATATATATTAACGAGTTTAAGGGAACGCCCTCTGTTATTTAACATACTGTATATGCTTTTTTTTATGTTTGTTCGCGCATAACTTCGTCGTTTATAAACCGATTTTGATAATTCTTTTTCTGTTGGAAAGAAGGCGTTCCCAAGGTGGTCCCATGATAAGGATATCAGGGTTTGATGGTGGAAGACCAGAGAAAACAAGGGAAGCTTTCAAAAATTGCAGGGGCGACTAGTGCATTTCTTAGCATTTTCATTAAGTATTTTAAAGCACTACAATTTAATAAAGTTCTGGAGTAGATGTGATGATGGAGCCGGGAGACAGTCGAAGGAACTCCTCAATAATTCATAGCAGCTACCTTGTGTTTGTGCTTGAATAATTTGTATTGACAAGAACCTTACACCTAGATGGGTGGTGACTGTCATTAGGGTGCTGATGATGATGACAAAGGTCAGTTCAGGAAACTCCTAAACGATTTACAGTAGCTACCTTGTATTTGGACTTAATTCATTTATATTGATGAGACCTTTGCACCCATTGGGTAAAAATAATGGTCTGCAGTAAATTTGACGATGAAGACCATAGGCAGTTGCGGGAATACTTACGGGTAAAAATTAAAGTAAACAAAATTATATCGTTTCCCAACTATATTTGCGTCAGCTTCCAGTCTGACCGGATACAACTGAACACATAGTACTTTAAACAACTAAAAATTGTAAAATAAAAACTTTTTTACAAAAAAACAACCGACTTCCAAAAACCACTACAAAGGGAAAAATAACTAATTTCGGAAGTCGGTGTCAAAAATAAATAATATATAAAACCAAAGAGACCGCCTTCCGAAATTAGTTATTTTTCCCTTTGTAGTGGTTTTTGGAAGTCGGTTGTTTTTTTATAAAAAAGTTTTTATTCTACGACCATTTGGTAATTTGCTTAATACAAAACCATATTCCATATCTCAATAGTATTACTCATTCCTGCCAAGTCGTGTTACAATGGGCATTTCCACATGGGTAAACCGCACTACAATACAACTTTTTTATGGCTATGGCATCAAAAAATCAACGTGCCAAAAAGCGCGCGTATTTGCGTCACGACTAAACATCGCATGTTATTAGGCTGTATGAATTGTCTTTGCCTTTTATTTGTGGGATTATAACAACAAAACAACATTGCGCGGGCCACACTATTTTTGCGCCATTGTTAAATTTTATCTGCATTTATAAATAAAATTGTTTCGAAAATGAGTGATATCAGTGATAATAGCGAAATCGACAATATCTTGACGTCTCCTGACATGGGAGAAATAGCCATGGAGACCACAAAAGAATTGCTATCACATAAATCAAGGAAAATATGAAAACTGTTAGCAAAATTTATGGAATGGAGAACAACCAAGAATTATTTCATTTTCTGAAAATGTAACGTTGGTGTATTTTAGTGATTTATCAAATAAATTTAAATCTTCGACCCACTTCGGTGGATCCCAACATAGAGTACGTTGACCAACGTACTCTATGTTGGGATCCACCTTAATTCTAACCCATCAAATTGACTTGGCAAAATATTCCAAATTATATGCTTTTTTAAGAAGAAAATCAGAAGTATTTAAAGGAAAAAGTTCAAGATATTTTCCCCGGTTGAACTAAGCACATTCATAATTGAAGCGCCTGTTAAACTATACCTCCTAACAAAGATAAGGTATTCATGAATTCTAATCGACGAGTACCTACATTATAATGTCTAAAAGGGGAATGCCAAGTCGCCATAGTAATTTAGGCCCACTGTGCACACAAATTTAAAATAATGATAATAATAGGGGCAATTGTAAAAATTAATCAGTAAAAGAAATGCTTTACAAAAAACTTAGTGTTTCAAAGTTATTTAAGATTCTTATATTCCATCAGTACTGTTTATTTCAATACACTCAGAGTCAAATAATACAAAAAACATTGTAGTTTCACATCTTTATTCATTTTGTTCATCTTCATATATCACTAAAAATTGTGCCGGTGTAAAAATATTATTCTGATGCCGTGCCCATCCTAAGTACCATACTGTCATAACATGGGCACATCATCCTACAGTGTGGCAGCCGACAATACAGTTACAGCAGTACTGCTGTACTGCTGCGCGGCCTATGTTAGCAGTGCTGACTAAAACATACATAAAGTATACTTTGCGACTAACATAATAGTTAGCGATTCTGACCCTCGTCAGTGAACAGTTATGTCCAAATATATTGCCATTCATGGTTCTATTTCTAGCATTAATGCACACTTCAATAATAATATATTTTAATAGTATAATATAATTAAATAGGCTTCAAGTGTAAATGTTTCTCTATGCTTGCCTGATAATCTCGGTACTTCTGCAGGAATTTTCTCAAATTGCTGTTTGGAAAATCCTAAATAATAATGAACAATAATGATCTGCCATAGTCTGAATGTTGTCAAAATCTAAATGCATTATCATATTATCTTTCAGTAATTAAAGAGTAGTTCTTCCATTTGTTCAGAGTTAAATGTTCTAATAGGATTTAATATTGATTGCACCAATAAATACCGGTCAAGTGATATGAGCAGATTCTACAATCTGAAGGCAAATAGTAATTATATATAATCGTAAAGTAAACTTACGCGTAGTGATACTGGGACTAAAAGTCTTTCAACCCTGTTACAATCAGGGAAAAAACAATGCCGTTGTGTACTTGGGGCCTGTGTGTAATTTGGCAGTATTACTTGATCACTGGTATGTATATCTGCATTTCTTTCTTCTGCTTGGGTAGAAGTCATGGTACACCAAATTATCACTGGAAACTTGTACCTGAAAGAAAAGATGAGTAAAGTTTTAAAGTCAGCTCTTAGAATACGTCTAGAATAGTATTGTTAAATAAGATTTCTAATAAATACGTAAGTACATTATATTTACCTGCCCAATCCATCATTGTTGTATAACACATCGAACTTCAGCGATTTCCAAAGTATATCTTCGCATTCTGGATATATTCAAACCACCGTTTACACAACGTATTATGTTTTTCGCCAGCTGACACGCTGACAGTGACAAGTAAGACTTTGACATAACAAAAGCAAGTTGCCATAAAAAGTATTTATATACTTTTCGAAAAGGTCGATTTATAGATATACATATTTCTTTATTAATAGTAATTGGAATAATAATTATTATTAAAGGAGATTTTTGGGAATTAATGAATGTTTGCTTAGAAGAAAATGAACGGTTATTAATAATAAACGAAAACTGATTATTCGGATTAATACCTGCCAACATTTTTTTTGTAAAGGCAACATTTTGAGCTCATGTTTTATTCAAGTCAGTTCAAGTTCCATTAGTCTAGTCGTTTTAATGCTTATTATTTTTGAAAAAATGTTGCTTTCATTCAAAGACTAATGAGTACGTGGAAGATATTTGAAAAATATCAACATATTTTTTTTGTAAAACCAAACCCCTGTGCACGTCTGGGCCTAAACCTGGCATTCCCCTTTGTTCGTATGCTTAACTAAAGACTATTTATATTTTACTAGCTTTCCGCCCGCGGCTTCGCACGCGTGGATTTCGGTTAGATCGCCCTTTTTAGATTTCCCTCGGAAAACTATATTTTTTTTTTTCAATAAAAGGTAGCCTATGTCCTTTCTCAAGGTCTAAAGATTGTTTATGCCAAATTTCATCAAAATCGGTTGACAGGTTTAAGCGAGAAAGCGTAACAGACAGACAGAGTTACTTTCGCATTTATATTAGTATGGATACAGATCTCATTGATTTTTGGTATAATGGGAGCCTGCCGAAGACATGAACTACATGGACCAAAGTTCAGTGCTGTGCAAGACTTACAATCTACACTTTTTGTAACTAAATCTAATACGAAAACAAAACAAGACCGCTCCTTTACTATCACTGGAAAATATTACGAGTTATGTAAGCAATATATGAAATTGCGTCCAAACCCCTGCAGTAATCCTTTTTTTTTTTACTAAATTACACGTATCTCGCACGATATCACATCTGGAAAATGCACTTCGCAAAACGTTGGAAGAAATCAGTTCGGAAACCTTGGATAAACAATAGCTAGCTACCTGAATTTACATAGACCAGAACTAAAGTTAAAGCAGTGCCCTGTATAAATACAGGGCACTGCTTCCGCCGGACCTCAGCGACTATATTAATCGATACTGGCGGCGATATCACTAGCTTAAAACGGCACGGCGGGTAGAGGTCCACAACAAGTATCTAATCAAATACTAAATGCAATAAAAAACAAAAGCACACACAGGGTTTTCTTCACATAATATTGTATATTCTAGTTGTGGAGGCGCAGTCGCTGCATGCTTGTGGTCAGGATACCCGTTGTAGCCATGGGTGCTGGCTGGCTGGGTGACTCGCCGCTAAAGCTTGCATGATGATAACGTCACGCTGAAGTTGCTGCACGAAGGTTGCGCTGAAGTTCATGGGGTCACCAATCTGCAGGTATGAGGAACAAGGAGTAAAGTTCACGCATCCTCCATAGAAAAGGGAGGACCCTCCGACTAGATGGGTGTATGATGGGCACTTGCCCTACGGTTAAAGTTGAAAAGTTGTTTGTATGCTAATTGCACGGTAAACTCTGCTTGCGAGATGTAGACTATGTGTGACCTCAATATGGCGCGTTGTTCCATGTGGCGTTTGTAGGTACCGCTACAGTAGTTCAAATTCCCCTGTTCATTTTGATGACCTAAGAGTGCCTACACATGCGTGCGTGAATGACAGGTATGCTGTCAATGATAAGACAAGTAGCTACTGATATACTTGTTTTATCAATCACTACCGGCCGCCAGCGACTTCGTCCGCGTGAACATAATTATGCTTCGCTCCTATTGGTTGCAGCGTGATGTTATATAGCCTAAAGCCTTCCTGGATTAATGGGCTATCCAAGGCAAAAAAAAAATTTTTCAAATCGTACCAGTAGTTCCTGAGATTAACGCATTCAAACAAACAAACAAACTCTTCAGCTTTATATATTAGTGTAGATTGACAGCACGCCTAGCAGGATTTTTTTGTTAATATTACAAACTAGTGCTTGGCTGCAATCCCGCCTGATGGTAAGCTATTCATTTTGGCAGCAGACACATTTTGGTACATATTAAGCAATGGAATAGCAATAAGCTTCATAATTATTCCAATTAATAGTAACGGCGGGTTACGCAATTAGGGTGCAGTTCACTTGTATAACACAGGTGCACATGTATTCTTTTTTCTTTATTATTATAAACCAGTGCTTGACTCCAATCCCGCCTGCTGGTAAGCAGTGATGCAATCATTGATGGTAAAGCGCGCTAGTTTAACTGAGTGAATAGGAAGGAAGATGGCAGTTGAGCGAGGTGATGCAATGTTAAACCCAACAACACGACTAACGATGCTGCGCCAGAGGGAGATTGACCTGGAGACCCTCCATGACCAAACTCCCGACACAACAACATTTGGCGCATCGTACCCAGCACACATCGCAACACAACTACTCAAAACAGTCCTCCGTACGGCTTCACCAGACATCATGCCAGAACACGACTGTCTGGTGGTTGGTAACTTCTGCCGGCAGCCGATGTTATGGCCTACTACCGAGAAAATCATTATATCATAATTTACATAATAACTTCTGCAAAAAGCTGCATCATGTTACGTATATATTTTCGGAATCTGTAGAGAATCGCACGAAATATGACTCATGAAAGAATACTTACCCACATTTGCTATTTTTAATGAATTATTTATCCTTACTAATCCTTAATTGGAAAGTGAGTTCGTTTGTTCCGCTTTCACGCCATAACTACTGAACCGATTGCTTTAAAATTTTACAGATGTAAAGTTGGAATTCGGGTTAAATAATAGGGGTACTTTTTATCCCGGAAAAAAATGATGTTCCCGAGGGAAATCTAAAAAGCGCGATATAACCGAACTCTACGCGGGCGAAGCCGCGCGCGGAGTGCAAGTATTATATATCGGAAAGTGAGTTTGTTTGTTTGTATGTTTGTTCCACTTTCACGCCGTAACTACTGAACCGATTGTAATGAAATTTGGTACACAGATTTCTAGAGCCTGAGAAAGGACATAGACTATATAACATCCCGTTATGACCAATAGGGGAAGAGCAGTAACAAAAAATGTTGCGAAAACGGGAGCGAACGCGGACGTACATATTGCTTCCATTATTTTAACAGGCGCTTATATTATATCAACTGAGCTCTTTCTAATTTTTTTCGGAATGGACTACGGCTTTGAAATGGACTACGACTTTGGAATTTGGCATAAATATTGTTTATTGTTAGCTGTATGTTTGCTATCGGCGTGGTACTTTAGCTGGTGATTTTAGAGTTTTAAGTTTAGACAGACCTTTTCGGTGATTACTAGGGGTACGCCGGCAAATGAAACAAATGCCTGTTTGAAAGCATCTGCATTATGGGTTCACGTGAAAAAGTATTGTCTTATCACGTATAAGCGAGTACAACTTCACCACGATTCTCAAGCGGCTTTAAGAAGCTACTCTTCTAAAAATCGGAGAAGAGATCGTATGCCAACTGACAGTAACGGCATGATTACACTGAGTCGTGAGTTCTGTCAAATTGTGGATAACTCATGTTTAGTTTTTGGCTTAAAGTACCAAATATGATTCGGCTCGGTAGGAATCAAATATGTTTATTAACCGACTTCAAAAAAAGGAGGTTATAAATTCGACCCGTATGTGTGTAAGCCTTTCAAGTGTATGTATCTATGTATGTTTTTATGTTTGTACGTGCATATTGCCGGAACTACAAGTCCGATTTAAGTAATTCTGTTTTAGTTGTACCATGTATTGTTCAACTTAGGGAATAATATAAGTTTCATCAAAATCAGTTCAGTAGTTTTTAACCGACTTCAAAAAGGAGGAGGTTACTCAATTCGACCGTATATATGCCTTTTTTTTATGTTTTTTCGCGCATAACTTCGTCGTTTATGAACCGATTTTGATAATTATTTTTCTGTTGGAAAGAAGACGTTCCCAAGGGGGTCCCATGATAAGGATTTGATGGTAAGGAAGACCAGAGAAAACAAGGAGAACTTTAAAAAATTGCAGGGGCGACAAGTGCATTTCTTAGCATTTTCATTACCTAAGTATTTTAAAGCACTACAATTTAATAAAGGTCTGGAGTAGATCTGATGATGGAGCCGGGAGACAGTCGAAGGAACTCCTCAACAATTCACAGCAGCTACCTTGTGTTTGGGCTCGATTAATTTGTATTGATAAGAACTTTACACCTGGATGGGTTGTGACTGTCATAAGAGCTCTGATGATGAAGACAAAGGCCAGTTCCGGGAACTCCTCAACGGTTTACAGCAGCTACTTTGTGGTTGGACTTCATTCATTTATATTGATGAGACCTTTGCACCCATTGGGTTAAAATAATGGTCCGAAGTAAATTTGAAGACCATAGGCAGTTGAGGGAATACTTAGGTACGGGTAAAAATTAAAGTAAACAAAATTACGTCGTTTCCCAACTATATTGGCGCCAGCTTCCAGTCTGACGGATGCAACTGAATACATAGTATTTTTAACAACTAAAAAGTGTAAAATAAAAACTTTTTTACAAAAAAATAACCGACTTTCAAAAACCACTACAAAGTGAAAAATAACTAATTTCGGAAGTCGGTGTCAAAAAAGGAATATACAAAACCAAAGACACCGACTTCCGAAATTAGTTATTTTCACTTTGTAGTGGTTTTTGAAAGTCGGTTATTTTTTTGTAAAAAAGTTTTTTTGATATAGGGATTTTTTTCGTTTTGATGAGAACTTATTCTAACATGGGTTATGGCTACTACTATCGTTATGGGGTAAAAAAAATAATTTTCGAATTTCGACTAAGACACCATCATCATCATCAACCTTTTTATCGTCCCACTGCTGGGCACAGGTCTCCTCTCATACAGAGAATGATTGAGCGTAATCACCACGCTTGCTCAATGATGGTTGGCAATTTCAGGCTTATAAAGTCCAGGTTTCCTCAAGATGTTTTCCTTCACCTTCAGTCATTGGTGTCCAAGATATACTTCGAAAGTACATATAACTTTAAAAAAGTTACATTGGTACTTGCCTGACCTGGAATCGAACCCGCACACTCATGCTTGAGAGGCTAAGACACTGAAAAGCATGAAATAAAAACTCGGTGTCTCGTTGTTTCTGTTGTTTAGCTCGCCACCGACTTCTAGAGCCATGACAAAAGTCAAATTATTTTTTCCTGTTAGTGATTTTTTTGAAGTAGGTTTCTATTTTTTTCTAAAAAAAAATTATGATTAAGTTTCGAATGATTCAATTTATGTATCCGACTGGAATGAACAATTATTTTTTTCCTTCCAACCGGAAACTAGCTTTGAAATAAGATGGGATTTTAGGTATTAACAGAAACCAGGAACCAGGGGATCATCACACCAGGTCACAAACAGTCGTATTTTCACAATATAATTGAGTTTACAATCGCGCGCGGATATTGCTGCCGGCAGCCGCCATGCTTCGGTTTCGAACTGGAGTCTTCCTTGTTGCGCGCTTGGTGGCGCCGGGCGGCGGTGCGTAGGTTTGGCGATTAATGTTGCCAAATTATGGAGGAATAGAATGGGAGGGAAAGTATCTCAAAGCCTGTCCAGCTCAGACGACCAATTCAATAATGTCTGTGATTTTTTTGTAAAGATATTTGAATGTTTGCTGCTCACGCAAAAACTGCTGAATGGATTTTGAGGAAACCCTGCAGTCATTTGGCATTTATCTTGGTATTCCCACGGAAACGGGAACCACCGCGCGCTGTAAAATAATGTCTACGCAGACGGAGTCGCGGGCAACAGCTAGTATTAACATAACAACTTAAAATACCATCATTGACCATCGATACATTGAGGTGATAAAGTGTTTGTACAAAAACGCCACCATGTCAGTCCGTCTCCAGGATCAGGACTCGAAACCGATCCAACTGCAGCGTGAGACAAGGAGATGTCATATCTCCTAAATTGTTCACTGCTGCGTTGGAAGATGTCTTCAAGCTCCTGGACTGGAAAGGACTTGGCATCAACATCAACAGCGAGTACATCACTAATCTCCGTTTCGCAGATGATATCGTGGTCATGGCTGAGACCCTGGAAGACTTGGGCAAAATGCTCAATGACCTCAGCAGAACTTCCCAACAAGTGGGTCTAAAAATGAACATGGATAAGACGAAGATCATGTCGAACTCTCATGTCGCACCCACTCCAATTGTAGTTGGTTGCTCTGCACTCAAAGTTGTTGACGAGTATATATACCTGGGACAGACAGTCCAACTAGGTAGGTCCAACTTCGAGAAAGAGGTGTCTCGGCGAATCCAGCTCGGTTTGGCAGCTACGCTACATCTTCTCGTCGTCCAAGATATCACAGTGTCTCAAGACTAAGTCTTTGACCAGTGTGTGTTGCCAGTGATGACTTACGGAACTGAAACGTGGTCGCTCACAATGGGCCTCATACGAAGGCTCAGAGTCACACAAAAGGCAATGGAAAGAGCTATGCTAGGAGTTTCTCTGCGTGATCGAATCAGAAATGAGGAGATCCGCAGAAGAACCAAAGTCACCGACATAGCTCTGCGAGTCGCTAAACTTAAGTGGCAGTGGGCAGGGCACATTGCTCGTAGAACCGATGGCCGATGGGGTAGCAAGGTTCTGGAGTGGCGACCACGTACTGGAAGACGCAGCGTAGGGAGACCCCCAACAAGGTGGACCGATGACCTGGTGAAGGTCGCGGGAAGCCGATGGATGCCGGCAGCACAAGACCGGTCATCGTGGAAAGCCTTGGGGGAGGCCTTTGTCCAGCAGTGGACATCTATAGGCTGAGGAAGAAGAACTTAAAATACTAAAAGTATATGTATAACATAATCAAATACACCTAGTACACGAAGTGTCATATTTCACTGACTGATATTGAAAACCTTATTACCTTAATTATCATTGATTATATTTTTTATCATGTCCCCTTTTTACCATAACCTACTATTTTCTTTTGTTTTTTTTTATTTTTTAGTGTACTTTATTTTTAGTGGGTGTATTTTTTTCGTTTATCATACATATCTAGGTAGTCTAAGGCTTTTAGCATCGCGTCTAAAATATATGTATCTCTGCAAAAATATAGGGTTTTATCGGCGTTTACTGACTAACACCCGCCCGTGTTCTTTAATTTAAATTAAAAAAACATAGCGGCCCGCCACTCCTGCCGCCCTGGCCGGTCGGTATCGCCGCAAACGCGACGACCCGCAATTTTTAAATCAGTAATATCTTCTAAAATATTATAGATCTATATTAAATCAATAATGTATTTAATTTATTAAATTGAATAAGGATAAATGTTGTATTGGTTAAAATCGCTTCTAAAAGATGGATCTATTAAAAAATCCGTTAAGGAGTTTTAAAGATTTAATCATACGCTTTGTTTTATATTATGCAGTGATTACTAGTTTTTAAATAATTATCTTTAGTTACCTTATTTAAATAAATTCACTAATCATATTCATCTTTACGGTAATACTGAATGCTTGATCTTCATTCAATTGACAATCACACTTGTGGCTGAATGGACTGTTTCTTAAACGTCGAAGTGAAACGTGCACTAGCTGCTGTCCACTGCATCTTTATCGTTTACTAAAGGCGCCACACGGTTTCACCCGCGTTTTTTTTGATACGCCCCGTTCCTATTGGTCGCAGCGTGATATTATATAGCCTAAAACCGTCCTGGGTTAATGCGCTATCCAACGCAAATATATTTTTTTAAATCGGACCAGTAGTTACTGAGACTAGCGCATTCAAACAAACAAACAAACTCTTCAGATTTTCTCTCTTTATATAATAGTATAGATAAGTCACCATCAGACTGTCAGTATCGATAGTACATAATCGATGCCTACACAATCCTATGTCAATTTAGAAGTAATTTCATGATCTATCTGAAAATTTCATCTGTCCTAGCTGCAGATGTACTAACACCGGGCCATGTCAAAATATTTATCTTATTAATGATATCAGATAAAAATATCTGATAATCTGATATTAAAAAACTTTTTTACAAAAAATCAACCGACTTCCAAAAACCACTACAAAGTTAAAAATAACTAATTTCGGAAGTCGGTGTCTTTGGTTTTGTATATTCGTGTTTTGACTCCGACTTCCGAAATTAGTTATTTTTAACTTTGTAGTGGTTATTGGAAGTCGGTTTTTTTTTTTTAAGTTTTTATTTTTCACTTTTTAGTTCTTAAAAGTACTTTGTATTCAGTAGTATCCGGTCAGACTGGAAGCTGACGCAAATATAGTTGGGAAACGACGTAATTTTGTGTACTTTAATTTTCACCCGCAAGTATTCCCTCAACTGCCTATGGTCTTCATCATAAAATTTACTGCAGACCATTATTTTAACCCAATGGGTGCAAAGGTCTCATCAATATAAATGAATGAAGTCCAACCACAAAGTAGCTACTGTAAACCGTTGAGGAGTTCCCGGAACTGGCCTTTGTCTTCATCATCAAAGCTCTTATGACAGTCACAACCCATCTAGGTGTAAAGTTCTTATCAATACAAATTAATCGAGCCCAAACACAAGGTAGCTGCTGTGAATTGTTGAGGAGTTTCTTCGATTGTCTCCCGGTTCCATCATCGGATCTACTCCAGACCTTTATTAAATTGTAGTGCTTTAAAATACTTAACGAAAATGCTAAGAAATGCACTAGTCCACCCCTGCACTTTTGAAAGTTCCCGTTGTTTTCTCTGGTCTTCCACCATCAAACCCTGATATCCTTATCATGGGACCACCTTGGGAACGTCTTCTTTCCAACAGAAAAAGAATTATCAAAATCGGTTCATAAACTTGGAAGTTATGCGCGATCAAACATAGAAAAAAAAAACCATATATACGGTCGAATTGAGTAACCTCCTCCTTTTTGAAGTCGGTTAAAAATCAGATTTTCTGAAACACAAATCTCGATATCAGAGGCATCTTGACAGATACAAGTTTTTGCTATTTTTATATTGAAAATGAATGCCAAGATAAGCATTGAAAATGAATAATCACTACATATTATAAAACAAAGTTACTTTTACTTTCCCTATGTCGATTTGTATGAGTAAATCTTTAAAACTACGGAACCGATTTTGATAGAGATTTTTTAATAGATAGAGTGATTCAACAGGGAGGTTTTAATGTATATAACATGCATGATATATAAGAGGAACACTAATAATTTGTGAGGTTTCTAACACATGTCGCAAAATGAACCCATTTTTTTGAGCTTACATTGCAAATGCTGACTGAACCCTATGAGATACCTAGATCAAAATAACGTACCTACTACAGTATTGTAGACCTTAAAAATGCCTACAAAAAACTCTGCTACACCATATATCTGCCTACAATCATCATAAACCTTTTTATCGTCCCACTGCTGGGCACAGGTCTCCTCTCATACAGAGAAGGATTGAGCGTAATCACCACGCTTGCTCAATGCGGATTGGAACCTACCTACTCTAGTTTCTTCATTATGACTACTTTTTTATGTTTGAAAAGCTAATTAAAATGCCAGTCGCAGTCAGAGCCCACTATTTGTTCCTTATTATTAATTCTTATCCAAATAAATTACGTCATATCAAAGGTAATTTCAGTAGCAGCAGATCTCTTTTTGAATTATTGGAATTTATTGTTTCATTCAGGAGATATCACGATTTATTCAAAACTAAACACCAGAAAAAGGCCGTTCGCGCCCGTGCCGGCCGCCTGCTACGTGAGTGTTTCTCTGGCTAAACCGCAGAGGGAGTGGGCCGGAGCGGGGGACCATTATTTCGAACAAACTTGCTACCCCGGTAGGCTTTCATTCTGTTTGAACTGGCTATCCAAAGACAATAATGTCGATTTATCTTGCAGAGTCAGATATTGGCTGATGCGCGACACAGTAGACATTATTTTAATTGAAGGGCCACCGTTTCTTAAGGAAGGCTTAGGTACCTATATCAGTTGTCCACATGCGAAGCTGGGGCGGGTTGCTAGTTGTTATAATATTTTGAAGATTGAGGAGAACACGGGTATAATTATTTTTGCTTGATTATTTGGGATTCGAGGAATGACAACTTCCCTCAATGAATCTTAAAAAAAACTGTACAAAATGTAAACATACAAACTTTGGCATTAACAATATTAGTAGAATGTGTGCAAAAAATATACATACACATATTATTATTGTTACGAATGCACCTTATATCGATGTCATAAGGGTCAATATTATATATATATATATATATACTAGCTGACCCGGCGAACTTCGTTCCGCCTTAAAGGCAATATCACATGACTACTTTTTAAATTAGGATAATTTTAAATAAATGAATATTATTATTCAATGATTCTTTATTTGGGAGCACAATCCTGGCGATTCTCCGGAAATCTTAATGTGCTATAATACTCGCAAACAACATCCATTGGCCCAATGCGAACGCCATTGCGCTATGTTATATGCGTATTGAAACGCTGCCCGATTCAAATCGGTATTTGATGAATTTCTTCTTGTGTTTCGTAAATTATCTAGCGCTTGATCTCTGAGGTTTGCTCGACGTTTTCGCATTGCCAACCAAGCCATTTCACGGGCTGCCTCCCTTTGCTCTGGTGAGTGAGAAGCACGAAGTCGAGTCATACTAAGGCTGCGCCTTCAAGTGCAATTTCTTGCTCTTCTTCAATTTTTTTTTTGTTGTGGATGGGAAATCATCAAGTGACCTCCCGCTCTGGGCGGAGCGGAAGGGCGTGTCAGACTTTTATTGAGTAAAACCCACCCGTGTTCCTTCACTTGCCTGTGCAACGGCCAGTGCCATGGTTTCTTTTTTAATTAACCCGTAACCCTGTGGACCAGTCCTCGTGTACACCGTCAAGGTGTGCTGACATCTCTTTGAGGCACGTGTGAAACACAATGGGCCGTCAACCCGGGCCTGGTTCTTACAAGGAGGCGAGCTGCCTATCCCTCGCCGCCCGCAAGCCCTCGCCTACGGCGATTGGGAGTCCGATGTTGCCTCCCGACCAGGGCGCTTCCTGCGGCAGTTAGAGCCGTGAGTGTAGTGGGATTTCCGCTCCCTCACCCTCTCCGCCTCCTCCTTTGCCAGCATCACTGCTTCACAGAAGGAGGTGAAAGCTTGTCATGCACTCTTGCTCCGGACTATGGCCCGGACCAGGGTCGGACGCGAGAGATCGCCGCCGATCGCCGCCACGAGAACACGGCTGTGCTCTATCCAAGCCGGGCAGACCTCCACCTTGTGCTCCACCGTGTCCTCAGGGCGATGCACACAGTGGTCACCCTGGCGTTTCCTCCCGCCTTATACGGAACAGGAACCGCCCGAAACAGCCGTGTCCGGTGAGGATCTACGTCAGTAGGAAGGTGAGGACGCCGTGGCGCCTCTCTAGCTACTCCTCAAAGAGAGGACTTACCGCCGCTATTGCGGCGTGCTCAGTGCTGGATTGCGACAATCACACTTTCCATGTCGCCATGAGACCCCGCCGGAGCTCTGTCCGCTGTACTGCGATTTTTCGCGGCTACAGAGTTATGCTTCCTCTCATCACTCCCACATTAGGCGAGGAATAGTGTTTCTCCACAATTTAATGGATGTTATTATACATATAAACGTTTCCTTTTAATTACTCTATCTATTAAAAGAAACCTCATCAAAATCTGTTTCGCAGTTTTAAAGATTTAATCATACAAAGGAACATAGGGAAAGAGAAAGTAACTTTGTTTTATAGTATGTAGTGAAGTGGTAAATGGCACAGCAATACAATATTAGAAATTTTGAAGTTGAAGGTTGCTTTGGGGCTTTTATTAAAAAAATTAAACCGGCAGAGAGCATTTATATTCCTTGCTATAAATAAATGCATCAACATTCAACCGGTAAGACTTTTTTTTAATATGCTGAGTAGTGTAGGAGTGTGTTTGTACCATTTTTAACAAATGAACCGCTAACTTATACTTTGACTGAGTTGTTTTGTTATTCCATGTCAGTTGCGTTTTGTTAAACCATGTCTTATGTCACGTCACACGGGAACGACAGGAATCGCGGGAACGGGATAAAAAGTATCCTATGTGCTATGTCCTTCTCCCAGTTCTTATCTACCTCCCTACCAATTTTGAGCCATATTGGTTAAGCGGTTCTTGAGTTATAAATATAGTAACTAACACGACTTTCATTTATATACATAGACTTCATTCAAATCGGACCAGCCTAGGAGGAATTCAGTGACGTACACACATACAGCAGATTTAGGATGGAAAGAAGAAACCCATGGAAAGCATTGTCATCTACATTTGTAACAAAGATATCATACCTCTCTACAGCTCTTGTTTCTGTCTCGTTAAGTAAAATAAAAAATATTAAATAATTATTTATTTCTATTTATTTTTTTCTCTTTTAGTTCTTATGTACAAATTTAGTTAAATAAAAAAAATATCTTTTTTATTTTTTCGCCTTTTAGTTCTTATGTACAATTATATTTTTAAGTAACTAAAAAAAATAAAAAATACTATAAACTTGTCTAAAAACAAAAAAAAAAAACTTGTGATTGACCGGGTTTGAACCGAGGAACACCAGCCATCGCGAGTAGACCATACCAATATCGACTACGCTACAGCCGCTATGTCAAGCCGCGCGAAATTAGCGCCCATATTATGCGTGAAATATTGCGAAAGAGAAAACTCGAAAACATGCGCTTCCGCAGACATAAGACTGAGCTAGATCGATTTTTCGTCCCCGAAAACCCCCACATATCAAATTTTAGCGAAATCGTTAGGGCCGTTTCCGAGATCACATGCTTTTTCAAGCAATCAGCGCCATCTGCCGGGCTGATTTGTGAATCTAAACAATTCAGGGCACCACTCAAACGCATACAGAAAAATTCATTAAAATCGGTCAAGCCGTTTAGGAGGAGTTCAATGACATACACACGTACAGCAGAATTATATATATAAAGATATATATAGATATCCCTTTGGGCACTTTGTTGATCAGACGTGCCGTATAGGTAGTAATTTGTTGATCCATTTTCACTTGTTGATCCGGGGGCCTTTTCTTGATCCGTTGCTATCTGACCATAAATATGTGGCTCCGTTCGGAGCCACATGTGTCACGATGAATAATAATAAGTAATAACAATAATTAAGGGCTGTTTTATACAAATCCACCTTTTTGGCGTCTGGGCAGTTGTTGATCCAATTCAAATGGGCCAATCAGGGCGCAGCATTTGCCAAGGGCGTGAAGCGATTGGATAAGCAGCAGTTACTTTTTTATGTATGTTCACCGACAAATCTCAGACGCCTAGACCGATTTACAAAATTCTTTTTATGTTAGAAAAGGTAAACTTTCTAAATGGTCCCATAGTCAGGATCTGATGATGGAAGACTAAATAAATCAAGAGGAACTTCCAAAAATCGTAGGGGCGACTAGTGCATTTCTAAGTATCTTCATTAAGTATTTTAGAGAACTACAATTTGATAAAGGTCTGGTATAGCTGATGATGGAGCCGGGAGAAAGTCAAGGAACTCCTCAATTATTCACAGCAGCTACCTTGAGTTTGTGCTTGATTAATTTGTAGGAAGATTAAGTTGATAGGAACTTTACGAAAAGATGGGTTATGACTGTCATGAAGGCTCTGGTGATAAAAACAAAGGCCAGTTCAGGGAACTCTTCAATGGTTAATAGTAGATACCTTGTGTTTGGACTTAATTCATTTATATTGATGAGAACTTTGCACCTATATGGGTTAAAATGATGATTTGTAGTAAATCTGATGATGAAGACCATAGGCAGTCGAGGGAACTCCTCAACTATTCACAGCAGCCACCTTGCGTTTGTGCTTGATAAATTCGTATTGATAAGAACTTTGCACCTATGCTCGGTGCCTTTGCTTGGTGGTAGGCCATAACATCGCCGGCAGAAGTTACCACCCACCCGACAAAGTCTTGCCGCTAAGCGATTCGTCGTGTTTCGGCCTGCTTTCTGGTGAAGCCGTACGGAGGACGGGTCTGAGCAGTTGTGTTGCGATGTGTGCCGGGTACGATGCGCCAAATTTTGTTGCGCCGGGAGTTTTTCGTGGAGGGTCCCCACATCAATCTCCCTCTAGCGCAGCGTTCTCGACGCTCAACTGCCGTCTTCCTTCCTATTCACTAAGGTTTTTTAAGTGAATGGGCTTAATAAACTAGCGCGCTTTACCATCAACGATTGCATCACTGCTTACCATCAGGCGTAATTGCAGTCAAGCGCAAGTTTATAATTATTAAAAAAAATATATATGGGCTAAAATTAATGTTTGTCGGTCGTGGTCTTCATCATCAAATCTACTAAAGATTTTTATAATAATGCATATCGGTGAAAATTACTCATCAATATATATTAATTAAATCCAAATACAAGGGAACTACTGTAAACCGTTGAGGAGTTACCTGAACTGGCCTTTGTATTCATCATCAGAGCCCTAATGACAGTTACAACCCATTTAGGTGTAAAGTTCTTATTAATACAAATTAATCAAGTTCAAACACAATGTAGTTGCTGTGAATTGTCGAGGAGTTCCCTCAACTGTCTCCCGACTTCATATCTACTCCAGATCATTACTAAATTGTAGTGCTTTAAAATACTTAATGAAAATAACTAGAAATGCACTAGTTGCCCGTAAAAATTTTGAAAGTTTTCCTTGATTTCTCTAATCTTTAATCATCAGATCCTGACCTGGTGACTATGGGACCACCCTTTCAAATAAAACAAGAATTTCGCAAACGGGTCCAGGCGTCTTACAGTAATCGATGAACATACATAAAAAAAACACCTCCTCCTTTTTTTGAAGTCGGGTAAACACTTAAATTGCCAAAAGAAAATAATTTTTCTATTGACAATTTAAATTTTATAGGATTTTGACATTGATTATTAACTTTTTTATTGCTATTGCCCGAGGTCGAATCCTTTAGTCTCAACGCCTGCGCTGCTGCCGATGACAATAGTATCATACTAAGCAGTATACGGTGAAATCACGCAGGTATTTGCTAACTACTTTTCTCAAACAATCTGCGGAAATCAAACACATAATTTTCTTTTTTAAGTTCAATGACGAATAATGAACAATAATATTTTTTCCCGCGCTATTATAATGTTCTTTTGTTTTTTTCAATAAACAATCTACTACTGTCTATTTGCAAGATAGTCCAAAATTTGAATAAAACCTTTTATTAGTTACCTCCTTGGTATTCCATGTTTCGAATGCAGTTTTTTTTTTGAAAGAAATTCAAACTAGGACGTTGGAACGAAACGCAAACTCCCTAAAAATCAAAAATCAAAATCAAAATCAAAGCATTTATTTCAAATAAACCAGTTACAGGCACTTTTGAATTGTCAGAAGGTCGGTCAGTCAATAAGATGAAGCTAGTCGCCCATTCCAAAGAGTAGGTACCTATGGAGAAGAACGGGCAAGAAACTCCATGGACACTCTTTTAAATTTTCAAGCTATTGTTACAAATATTTGATTACATCATTCATGTTGAAATCAACCGTGTGAGAACGATGCAGAAATAAATTGTACGCCGAGAGCGTCCATTATGAAAACACACAAAAATCAATTCAGAAATTAAAATACGCCGTGGCAGCTAAGAGATGACCAGTCCCTCCGACGGCGTCCGTTCACGAACATGACGAATGGATCAGCATCATTCAGCTCAACCATATTGAAGGGAACCTAATGACCCAACACACACGCCACCATCAGCGAGACATTTGAGTGAGCATGACATACTCTCAACAGCCAGAGCACTATCAAGTCAATAAAAAAGACTAACCCAACAAAAAAATGCCTTACAGCACATTCGTACATTGTGCTCACACGTTTGCCATGCAATTATACAATACTAAGAAATTGAATCTACACAATGCTAAGATAGTTTTGTCCAAGGTTCAGCAGCTCCAACAGTGTTCCCGAATCTGTGGAAAGTTTAGCTCCTGTGTAGCTGTACAAGTGCCGAACACCTCTGTCAGCGATACAATTCCGTAACGTACAATATGCTTGGCTACATAGTGTGTAATACAGGCTTTGAATTAGTAACATTAACAGTTACATATTAAAACTACAAGAGGAAAAATCAGAGAACAATCAGTGTATAGAAATCGGACGCAGCTCAAGCCCAAGCCTTTTTGTCCTCAATATAATCCTTCACACTATAAAATGCTTTCTGACACAACTTACGTTTAATGAAGGATTTGAATTTATTCAGGCTCAGATCTTGAACCACCTCTGGAAGTCCATTGTAAAAATGTATACATTGGCATCTGAAGGAGCCACCTATTTTCTTGAGCCTTGTTGTAGGTACAATAAATTTGTGCCTGTTCCTAGTATTTATATTATGGACATCACTGTATTTTTTAAACAATTTTATATTTTTATGAGCATACAAAAGATTTTCATAAATATATTGAGACGGCACGGTCAGTACATTAATCTCTTTAAATTTTTCTCTGAGAGAGTGTCTCGGACTTAATTTATAAATTGCACGAACAGCTCGTTTCTGCAAAACAAATATTGTTTGAATATCGGCGGCATTTCCCCACAACAGAATGCCGTACGACATTACGCTATGGAAATAGCCAAAGTACACTAAACGGGCCGTCTCAACATCAGTCAAATTACGAATTGTTCTAACTGCGTATGCAGCAGAACTTAGTTTTTTGACAATTTTTCTATATGTGGACCCCATTGAAGCTTAGCATCCAGAGTTATACCCAAGAATACTGTGCTGTCTTCAGATTTCAATTCTTCGCCCTTTATCAACACTTTAGTTTCCACCTGCCTAACGTGAGGTAGAGTAAACTTAATGCATTTAGTTTTTTTCTCGTTTAAGAGTAAATTATTAACATTAAACCAATGGACTACTTTGGAGATCGCGCTATTTACATCATCAGTAACCTGCTGCTGACGTTTCAGTTTAAATAAAAGTGAAGTGTCATCTGCAAACAACACTATATCGTGGTTATCCTTTATTAGGTACGGCAGGTCATTGATGTAAATAAGAAACAAAAAAGGACCAAGAATTGACCCCTGTGGGACTCCCATTGTTACCAAAGACCCGGAAGATCTTGTTCCATTAACGTCAACGCTTTGAATCCTACCACTCAAGTAAGATGTAATAAGATCCAGTGCAGAATTCCGGATCCCGTAGTGGCGGAGTTTCCTGATTAACGCATCGTGAAGAACGCAATCGAATGCCTTAGACAAATCACAAAAGATGCCCAAGGCATCGCATTTATCCTCCCATGCATTATAAATATGTCCTAGAAGTTCAACACCGGCATCAGTAGTTGAACGACCCCTTGTAAAACCGAACTGTTTGCTATGTAATAATTTATGATTATTAAAAAAAATTTGCATTTGGTTTAAAATTAATTTCTCAAAAATTTTACTAAAGGTAGGTAGTACAGAAATAGGTCTATAATTTGTGGGGTCTGATGTACTACCTGATTTAAACAAAGGTATTATTTTACTATTTTTCATGAGATCAGGAAACTCTCCACAGTCAATACAAGCATTAAAGATATCAGCTAGAGTGGGTGCCACAATATCAATAATAGACTTAGCAACTTCCACCGAATGACCCCATAGGTCAGCAGTCTTTTTTACATTTAGAGTGTGAAAGATTTTAATTATATCTCTACTGATAACATATTCAAAATGAAACTCCGAATCACAAACATTAACATTTTCTTTAAGCAAAGACTCGGCAACAGAAGGTGATGAGTTTAGGGATTTAGTAGTTGAAACAGGAATATCCGAAAAGAAATTTTCAAATGCCTCAGAGACTTGCGAGTCTGATTTAATTATGTTGTTATTAATAGACAGGCTATAGTCAGTATTTCTATCACTGGACCTTCCCGTTTCACTATTAATAATTTTCCAAGTCGTTTTAATTACATTGCCACTGTTTTTTATCTTTGAACTCAAGTAACGTGACTTGGCCATATAACAAACTTGTTTAAATAATTTTGAATATTTTCTAACATACAAATTGAATTCAACAGTGTTAATATAAATTCTCTCATTATACAGTTCATAAAGCCGAGTTCTACTTTTATAAATACCGATGGTAGCCCAATCAGAGAAAGATGCGTTACTATTAACAGAGAAAGTCTTGGGAACAAAGGTGGAATCAAATAGCTTACAGTATATATATATTTTGTATTGTATATGTTGACATTCCATGTGTCTAACGCGTTCCAGTACCTACCACAAACCATTATTATTCATTCATCATATCATTATTATTCTTTGTAAGATCTGTCAATATTTACCTGTGTTAACAAATAAATGATTTAATTTGATTTGATTAGAAAACAGCGCTTTCATTCGTTAAAATATAACGCGACTAAGCGAAATTATTTTTATAACACACTTAGGTATGTAACTTTGAGTAGACTGAGAAATCATCCACCAGATCCACAGATCTTTATTACCTTTATTACTTAGTAAGTAGCAAATATGATTTTATTTCCGATAACGTGCGGTTGAGTTTATCTTTTTTAATTTACAAAAATATTATAAATGGGGACACATGTTTATTGTACACACTACGCTAGGATATCTTAATGTTCTTTATGAATTATTTACTGAATGCACTTTTAACTACATAAATCTCGCACTTTTATTTAGTAAAGAACACTTTAAATAATTTAAAACTCCAATGGAAAAATTGAAGCTCAGCTTAAATTTCCCGCCAAAACTCCTGACCCGGGTTATAACATCAGGAAAACATTGTTTTATTTTGAGTACGAGGCTTTTTAGTAAATTATATTACTTTATTTTTTTTTTTTTTCTTTATTATGTGTTTATTATTTTTTAGTGTATTATTATTGTAATGTGCGTTCTGTTTGGAAGGAGTAAACAATTTTTCTTTCTACCTGATTAATACCTAAAAAAACCGCTACGCTAAATTCAACCCTTAAAACTGAAACTTAAAATTTAATAATAATATGTATTCGCATATAATTTCTACCAAAGAAGTCTATAGTTAATTGCATGGAGTGTAACCGAGGCCGTCCACACAATATTTTCAGCCCAAAACATGCAGCGCCGATATCGTGTTTGGACTAATTAGATTGATTTCGATTAATAGAGTTTAAAAACTTAATATAAATGGTAAGTTAGAAATAAAGTATAAAAACCCCATACGCAAAATTCAACCTCATTAAATATTAATAACAATAACTTTGACTTCATGCTAAACATAATTGATCGACCAGTACGGTATCAGTACATCTTCAGATCAAAATAAGTATTATGAAGTACGAGTAGCTACATGGATCAACATAAGGCAATGATTTTTGAAATATATTTCAAGCCAAAAAGTCTTCGTGCATTTAAAAAAAATAGTCGTTATGGATCCACTAATGCATGGAATTGTTAAAAAATATATATAGATCTTACAATGTATGGAGCATTGCGAATATAAAATATCTAGATTAGCTATAATAAATTCATAACTGATCAACTGTTACGGTATAGGTATCGGATCAAAAGATGTATTACTGGAAGTACGAGTATATAAATGGTTCAACACAAGTAATTGATTTTTGAAATATATTCAGAGCTAAAAAGTCCTCGTGGGTTCAAAAAATTTTGCCGTTACGGAACCACTAATACATGAAATTGTTGATAAATTTTTTATCGAGTATAATGTCCTATCGAGGAATATGTTTGGCAACATTCCTTAATAGAATGCGACGTTGCCACTCCGCCCGAGAAATACGCAACTGGATTAAAGTTATTCCGTGCTAAAGGTGGAGTCTATTGTGTTCGGGATCGCGGCTGGATCAGCTAAGTGTGCAAAGAGGTGTTTATATATATATATATATATATATATATATATATACAATATGTTAAGAAAACCCTGTCCGATCCGTGAAGGTATTGTTAGGTATCGATAACTGATTCTACTAATGCCTGCAAAATCTGGCTAAACTTAAAAAAAAATACCCCCTAAAAAATAAATAACTTAAATAAAATAAATAGGTAATTTCATGGCAACACAGGCACAGGTCATGACCGCAGTTGACCTCATGCTTGTAGGTATAGGTAGCTTGTTCACGTTTATCGACTCTCGAAAGAAACAATGATACTTAGGCAGCTCGAGAAAAGAATTTTTTTTTAAGTAAGAAGGTCGTCTGACTCTCCAAATGTATCATTTCATTGCATGAGCACAATTGCTGTGGCGGAGATGTTCCATATTTCGTCGCACGAGATTAGCACGGACATGCACACAAATAAAAATCAAGTGGTGTCAAATCCGCGCTGGCCACAGTTGGCCCCTACCAATCCACTGCTCGCCGAACTGATAATGGACAATAATGATAATGTACTCACGTACAGGTCGGCAAAAATATCGTGAAGCACCGTCATGCTGGAGCCCTCGTGCATTGACCGATAAGTTTCCACTTCCAAATCGTCTAACACCTGATCACAACACAGCTAATTACAGTTACTACCTCCATCAGCATGTTACATTACTCTACGTTAGAAAACGACATGATCACACAATACACGAATAGTGTACACCAGCAATGTTTATGCGCAACTAATAATTTAAAGTAAAAATTATTTTTATTTTATAAGAATAGGTACCTACGCCGGCACGCTTTGGTAGAGATGTGTAAGTAATCAAAATATTGTTTTTTTTATCGATTGATACTCGTCTATTTTTGGTATCGATTTAGTATTGTAGTTTCTCATTCTTATTCTCGATTCAACATCGCATGGAATTGTTTAGAACTTTTACAAAACTCAAATTAGCGAGGTACACTGCTGTAAATGAAAATCATGCCAGTTTTAATTTCAGTTTCTGTCTCAATATCGATGATATTGACCGATAAAATATTTGTAAAACTTTACTAAAATTGTGTTTCATAAGTCTTTCTTGTTTCTGTTTACTAATACTTGTGTTATAATAATGTTATTAGTAATTGATCGATAAACAAACCAAAGTACTTTTACCATTGGGTAATCTGTGTTTTTACAACAAATCCTTCAACCAGATATAAGTTTCGATTAATAGCGATAAAAAACGTTATTACGCAAAAATAGTACATCCCTAGTTTCACCTACTTTTTTCCTTTGCGGACACCGACAAACGCGCCGCGCGCCGGCATCACAAACGAGACCGCCAAATATTGAACATAAATTTATACATTTAATATCCAACAATAAATCAAACGATGATACCGCCGAAAATGGTGTTGTCACATTTTAAAAATTTACCTAATTTTGGGGAAGTTCGCGGGAAAAAAAGATAATTTCAAAATTCAATAATATTGTTACTATGATGATTATGTAAAATTTCATATTTTATTTGGCCATGTGTTTACCTAACCTTTATTATCCTTACGGGTCGGACAGGGTTTTCTTAACATATTGTATATATATATATATATATATAATTAAATAATTATATACTAGCGCTTGACTGCAATCCCGCCTGATGGTAAGCAGTGATGCAATCTTTGATGGTAAAGCGCGCATTAGTGAATTGGAAAGAAGACGGCAGTTGAGCGAGGTGGTGCAACGTTAAACCCAACAACACGACCAACGATGCTGCGCCAGAGGGAGATAGATGTGGAGACCCTCCACGACCAAACTCCCGACACAACATTTAATGCATCGTACCCGGCACACATCGCAACACAACTGCACAGACCCGTCCTCCGTACGGCTTGTATTTTGGCATTGTAGAGGTACAATATAAAAACGCATTGTTTGACCTATGGTGGCCTATCAAATGTAGTAGTACAAGTTTCATCAATAGACAATATTGATGAAACTTGTACTATACAACAAAGTATCGAAACAAAGTATCGAAATCTAAATTTCCAGAAAATCGTTTCCGGTAAAGTCAGGTACCTACTGAACGTACTCGAAATTATGCGCTTTTATTATTACGTCTAGACAGATCTGGAATGTTCGATCAGCTGACCTATATAAAGCGCAGTGACGCCAGCGCGGGGTCTTGCCCTGGCTGGAAGCTTAAAATTCATTAAAGGCAGCGACAGGATAGACTAGTTCAGTAGTCACGACCTCTCAAGGTCAACTACGAGATGCCATATTATAAAAAAAAAAGCGCAGGGTCAGTCTGCATTTGACTACTGGGGCGCAACAAGCAACAGTTAAGAAGCGATCTTTGAGAAGACCTACTGCGACAACTGTAACGAGAACTTTGAGTACCACGTGAGGTAACATCTGTAGTGTTATTGTGTGTGTACGACACGGACTTCATGGACGTAAGGGAAGAAGTCGGTGCAACGTCAGCTACGTTCTACTTGCCATTGCCTACGATCGACCGTACCTTCGTTGCCAATAAACTTCGAAACCTCTTACTAATTTTAGTACCCCCAGCCCGTGATATTATGTATGTACCCTATGGTGCGGATAAAATATAATTTAATCGAAAATGTCCACCTTTATTCGTAGATTTACAATTTTGCAAATAACTGACGTACTTACTTATAAGACTCGTGAATAAACAGACAGACGGTAGCAAAATAATAAATTGCATTGATAATCTGATACAGATTATCAACAATTACTGATAGCAGGTACTAAGTGTAGGTAGTTGGTATTGACAGTTGTTACCGACCGGTGCTGGTGAAGAGATCGGATCAAGATGGTGTCTCCTTTCTTCAGACAGGTAAAAATAACATAATCTGTAAGTATAATTAAGCTATATCGATTTTGTGAACGGTAATTTTTTTTTGTGTACTGATTTGTTTCATCTAGAAACTGTTTTTTTTTTTTTTGGAGTTTGGAAAGTTAAGCTGATTGTCACACTCATTTTTCATTGGACTTTTAAATTATTTATAGTGTTGTTTACTAAATAAAATTGCGTGATTTATGTAGTAAAAAGTGGCGCTGGCGGCTGCTAGTAATTCACACACACACACACACATACACACACACACATACATTGATATATCGCAGCATAGTGCTTCATCATGACTTTGCCTCAAATCTCCCTCGTAGACGGTTCACGTGGCCGTCTTTTTCGACATGAATGAAAATTCATTACGTCATATTGGTTAAATGCACAAACCGTGTGAAGTTAAAGAAGAAATAAATAAATAAATACATACTTCCTAACAACCCCAATATCCACACGTAACATTGGCTAAATGAAAAAAAAAACAGTTTTTTTTTCTTTACTGTACAATATGTAAAGAAAACCCTGTCCGATCCGTGAAGGTATTGTTAGATATCGATAACTGATTCTACTAATGCCCACAAAGACCGGCTAAACTTAAAAAAAATCCCCCTAAAAAAATAAATATCATTTCGCAAAAAGAGGTAACGGCGGGGGGCAGGGCACGCGGCACCTGTGACGTGGTTGCGTCGCTATTCGCTTATAACAATACCGGTGTTGTCACTTTTTTAAAAATTACCAAATTTCGGAGAAATTGGAATTAATTGCCGGGAAAAAAGGATTATTTCAAAATTCATTAGTATTGTTACTATGATGATTATGTAAAATTTTAGGTATATTATATATTATTTGGTCAAGTGATTACCTAACCTTTATTATCCTTAAGGGTCGGACAGGGCTTTCTTTACATATTGTATGCTATCGATGTGCAACCAGTTACATAAACTGAATTTATCTTTCAACGCAGGGCGCGTTGAAAAATAAATTTCTTTGGCTGTTTCTTATATTTTAACCGTGTATGTCAGATTGGACTTTTCAGTGAATAATAGTTTTTTATTTATTTGTTTTTTATAAAAAATAAAATTAAAAAATAAAGTAAAATGTTATCTAGGTATTATGCTAATTATATTATGAGACCTAAGTTCGTATTTTAGGTGCTTATTTATTTATATAGTACTAAACATACTCCAACGGTGTGTGTAGGTAAATAAAAGTAAACTTAAAAAGCTTTTTGCATAAAAATTTCGACAAATAGGTACACTCTACAAAGTGAAAAATAACTAATTTCAGAAGTCTGACAGTTTGACAGGTCTAAAGTAACCTATTATATTCTGTCCTTTTATTAATGAATTAAAAAAAAAATGCGTTGAACTTATGTATAACCAGTTCAGTTTGTTAACAAGTGAATTGGCGCCATTGTCTGTTTATATTTTCATTTTTTTGCCTCCGTGGTGTAGCGGTCAACACGCCTGCCTGCGATGTGGAGGCCCCGGGCTCGATTCCCGGCTAGGTCATGATGGAATACGATCTTTTCCTGATTGGACTGGGTCTTGGATGTTTATCTATATATGTATCTATTATAAAACCAATGTAACTTTTCTAAAGTTATATGTACTTTCTAAGTATATCTTGGACACCAATGACTGAAGGTGGAGGAAAACATCTTGAGGAAACCTGGACTTTTAAATCTGAAATCGCCAATCCGCATTGAGCAAGCGTGGTGATTACGCTCAATCCTTCTCTGTATGAGAGGAGACCTGTGCCCAGCAGTGGGACGATAAAAAAAAAGGTTGATGATGGTGGTATCTATTATAAATATAGTATCGTTGAGTTAGTACCCCATAACACAAGTCTCGAACTTACTTTGGGGCTAGCTCAATTTGTGTGATTTGTCGGTATACAACGTGTAACGTAAAGGGTATATACACAACAAGGGCATGGCATCTTTACATGATATCAAACGACATTGGAAGGGTTTTTTAATACTATCTCTTTGTGTTAGGAAGTTATGAGGAAAAACACCGCCTGTGATAGGCTACTACCATACTAGGCGCACAGAATTACTGTAGACATTTATCATGATTTTGGCAAGTAACGTGACGTGTAACGAGTAGTTATTAAGGTATGTAGTGTGCTGCCACGTTTGTTATGATTTGAATATAAGAAACACACGAAACCGAAAATTTGGTATAAATTTTTTGAGTATTTTATTTTGAGTTGAAACCCTTCCGATATCGTTTGATATCATGTAAAGATGCCATGCCCTTGGTATGTATATACCCTTTATGTTACACCTTGTATATGAGCGTAGCCAGCCTTAGGCTCAGGGTGGGGCAGCAGTCAACCTATTATGATGAATAAATGATACCGATTCCGATTTATAATGTGTTACATAATTGGCCCGTCGTTTATAGTCGGTTAAACCAACCCCCATGTCTGGTTTAAACGACTAAGTATAAACGACGGGGCAGAGAATACATTTTCAATAACGTTTAGCTTCGATAAACAGTCAGGTGCAAAATTTAATGTTTCAAACCATGCAGTATGGGTTTTAAGTAGAACGTACATTATTGTCTGTTAATTATTGAATTTAAGACTTTTCAGAATAGATTTAGGGCTGATTTCTCCATCGTCCGATAGTATTTTATGCTCATGCTGACAGTTTTTGTACCTGCAAAACCTGTCAAATGTACAAAATTATTACAAAGTTATTTGAAGTTGAAAAAATCAGCTCTTAAATAGAATAAATTGCGAGATAGGGCAAATAAAGCTATGTTATTGCAAGTAAAGATACTTCTTGCATCATGATCAGGTTTAAATTAGACCTTGGCGAAAGACCAGGAAAACTGAGGAAAATGTTGACCATATTATCTAGAGGTAGGAATAATTAATCTTTATAATGACTTAATCTAAAGCGGCTCAGAAATTTCCTGCTGCATTAATTATCATCCACAGATCTAAAGTCATCAGAATTCATAAAACAAATTTATCAGCAATATGAAATCCATACTAATATTATAAATGCGAAAGTAACTCTGTCTGTCTGTCTGTCTGTCTGTCTGTCTGTCTGTCTGTCTGTCTGTCTGTCTGTTACGCTTTCCCGCTTAAACCTCTCAACCGATTTTGATGAAATTTAGCACAGACAATCTTTAGACCCTGAGAAAGAACATAGGCTACCTTTTATCCCGGAAAAATTTGATGTTCCCGAGGGAAATCTAAAAAGCGCGATATAACCGAACTCCACGCGGGCGGAGCCGCGGGCGGAAAGCTAGTTATTTATAAACCATAGGTTTAAAGAACGGTTAAATAGAAAATTACAACTTAAGTTTTATTGTTGAATCCTGTACCTTTACTATAGCCAAATTCGACAAAGAATAGAGGTAAACAAACAGTTGCTAGGCAACGAGTAGTTTACTCCTAAAAGACAGATGTTAAAAACCGTTTATATTTAGATGATTTTTATAAAAGTAATATCCTACTTCCTACTAATGTAAACAGTTTATTTATGTTAAGATATTTATGATTTGCATAGAACGCTTAACCGATTTGAATGAAATATGACACACATGTAAGCTAATTTCCTAACAGGTTAAATTTTTTAATACTTATATATTAAACTTAGTATATACTTGAAAGTATTACAATGCATGTTGATTTGAAAGTAATTAAAATACGCAAAATTGTGTTGACAAATGACTTAAATTTATTCAGTCTGAATTCCACAAAATGTGTTTAATATCTGGATTTCACCCATCTTTCTTTTTTTGTAGGGCTATCACGTGAAATTAACGTCGACTTTTTAATGGTTTTTCGAAATACCAAGTTATTGTGCATGTTATTTTAGTGATTCTATTGAAATATGCTGCAATAGGAATTGTTAATAAATAGTTAGCATGTTAAAGTCGATAATCATGTTTATTTACATGATTATCGAAGATTTGTTAAACGTGTCTTGTGATAACCCTAAATTGGTTTGTTTACCTTTATTCCTTATCGAGATTGGCACAAATATAGGTGTAGGTATATGAACATATCTATAATACAAGATACGGAATCTGTCCCTGTGAGAAAAGTTATGACGATCGTGACTTGTGAAATATTATTGCCACAAAAAAAAGGCTTTAATTACTAATTAATTTAAGTGTAAAAACGCCCATGGAACAGCAATTATTTCTATAAAATGGTAATGACATTGTATTTCCTTGACTTTGTGATTAGAAAACAGAAATGACGGCAATAAAATAGCTTAACCACGGATAATAAACACATTTTATTGCGATCAAAATACGTGAATCGACATATTTGTGTTTAACCTATGTTTAAATAATAACAGATGCTTAGATAATAATGTGTAGATAAGTAGATAATAATGTCTGGTGGTAACTTCTGCCAGCAACCGATGTTATGGGTTAGGTGAATTGAGCGTGGAGTGAGCTGTAATTCTAATTAATGCTAAGGGACGGACAAATTAAGATATTCCATAGACAGTGGCGGCTATGTACCGGAAGACGCAGCATAGGGATGCCCTCAACAAGGTGGACCGATGACCTGGTGAAGGTCGTGGGAAGCCGATGGATGCGGGCAGCACAAGACCAGTCATCGTGGAAATCTGTGGGAAGGCCTTTGTCCAGCCGTGGACCTCTATAGGCCAAAGTACGTAAAAAAACACTTTGACTAATTTGATAAGACTAAACTAACTATATGTTAGTTTAGTCTTGCAAAATTAGGTAGTCAGTGTTTTTAGCTTGTAATATATATATTTTTAATTATTAGTAATTGGGTTGTATCCTAAAAAATAATTTAATGTCCATTAGATAGATTTATAAAAAATATTGAGCACGTATTTTTTATTTTTTCTTTCATTCAGATACTTAGGAAGATATATTGATTTGAAATGTCGCATGACGTCACGCCGTGGTACGAAATATACCACGGCGTGATGTAATTAGCCCCCACTCCGTAACTTTAATACGCTATATCTCAGTAGTTATTGCTAATTTCGACAAAATAAAAAACACGTGTCTTAATTTTATTTCATTATCTATAAGACGGACTAATTATTTTTTTGATTTTCATACCCTGGATACATCCCTATTAGTGCTTGACTGCAATCCCGCCTGATGGTAAGCAGTGATGCAATCGTTGATGGTAAAGCGCACTAGTTTATTAAGCCTATTCACTTAAAAAACTTAGGAATAGGAAGGATGACGGCAGTTGATCGAGGTGATGCAATGTTAAACCCAAGACCAACACGACCAAACGATGCTGCGCTAGAGGGAGATTGATCTGGAGACTCTTCACGACCAAACTCCCGACACAACAACATTTGGCGCATCGTACCCGCCACACATCGCAACACAACTGCTCAGACCCGTCCTCCATACGGCTTCACTAGACATCATGCCGGAACACGGCGAATCGCTTGGCGGCAAGACTTTGTCTGGTGGGTGGTACTTAACTTCTGCCGGCAGCCGATGTTATGGCCTACCACCGAGAGATTTTGGTTTATTTAGGAAATATTTATAAAAAAGTTATATAGGTAACTATAATATTCATCAGCAGAATTAATGAACAGAAAAATTTAAATACATTCAACCGTTTTTAGATTTTTTTAATAGATTTAGCGAGCGTCTACGCAAGAATCGACTTTAAGTAAAGTACATAAATGTAAGGACAGTTTTGTAAGCGCAACGAGGCGCGGGGTCGATCCCCGCACAGTGCAAATATTTGTATGCATGAATATGAATATTTGCACTGGTCTGGTCGTGCCTCGGAAAGCACGTTAAGCCGTTGGTCCCGGTTGCCATACAAACATTTAGTGGCAGCAGTTACGGGTTATTGAAGCCCTCAAAAGTACAACAGTTGGTCTAGCTGCAAAGCTTCAATATCGCCTTGGGGTTTTATAGGTCAGACGGCAGTCGCTTCACGGAAAATGTCGAAGTTTCGCCAAAATCAGCAGCTAGACTGGTAAAGCGGACCCCAGACTCCAAAGCTGGAAGAAGCTTCGGATGCGACTGGGATTAAGGCTGAGATTATGATGATGAGTGAATACTATGTTATCTGATTTTTGCAGTTTGTAAAATCATTACTGTGTAGGTGCTGTGGAGGTATGAGGAACAGAGAGTAAAGTTCACTCATTCTCAATAGAAAAGGGAGGATCCTCCGACCAGACGGGTGTTATGTCTGGCGGGCACTTGCCCAATGGTTGAAATTGGGAAGTTGTATGTATGCTAATTGCACGGTAAACTCTGATTGCGAGATGTAGAATTCGTGTGTGACGTCATTATGAGGCGCTGTTCATTTTTGTGGCGTTAGTAGGTACTGCTACGGCACTTATATGACAATATTTATACTTACAAAATACAGAACCTGTCAATAGGACAAGAATGATCACAAACGTGACTTGTGACATAATATTGCCTCAAGGAAAGACTTTAATTACTAATTAATTTAAGTGTTAAAACGCCTATGCAACAGCAATCCATACTTCCATCCATACTGATATTATAAATGCGAAAGTAACTCTGTCTGTCTGTTACACTTTCCCGCTTAAACCTCTCAACCGATTTTGATGAAATTTGGCATAAACAATCTTTAGACTCTGAGAAAGGATATAGGCTATCTTTTATTGAAAAAAAAATGTTATTCCCGAGAGAAATCTAAAAGCGCGATATAACCGAATTCCACGCGGGCGAAGCCGCCGGCGGAAAACTTAATATGTCTATGAAATCTAAATGACAGAAGTAGTAGGTATTTCCTTGACTTGAAAACCATGAAAACAGAAATGATGGCAATAAAACTGCTTAAACCCGGATAATAAACACATTTTATTGCGATCAAAATACGTGAATCGATATATTTTGGTGAATCCAAAACAAAAAAAAAAAAACAAAACATAGATTAACTTATGTTTAAATAATAACAGATGCTTAGATAATAGTGTGTATATAACATAACACGCCTGCTAACCGTGAAGGGATCGACACAGGTGTAAGTACAGCAATTATAAACTATGCAGTGCTTGACTGCATTCCTGCCTGGTGGTAAGCAGTGATGGAATCGTTGATGGCAAAGCGCACTAGTTTATTAAGCCTATTCACAAAAAAACTGAGTGAATAGAAAGGAGGACGGCAGTTGAGCGAGGTGATGCTATGTTAATCCGTGCTCTTTTGCACGACAAACGATGGTGCGCCAGAGGGAGATTGATCTGAAGACCCTCCATGACCAAACTCCCGACACAACAACATTTGGCTCATCGTACTCGGTACACATCGCAACACAACTGCTCAGACCCGTCCTTCACCAGACATCATGTCGGAACAGAACGAATCGCTAGTAAAGCCCTTCAAGGGAAAAAAAAATCTTCGCGCGTTAAACACGGAGGATAAATAATTATTGGGTGGGGGCAACAAAAACTTCCCATTGGGTTTTAGTACAAACTATAAGTACAATATGTAAAGAAAACCCCGTCCGACCCGCAACGATAATAAAGGTTAGGTAAACACATGACCAAATAAAATACGAAATTTTACATAATCATCATAGTAACAATACGAATGAATTGTGAAATATTTCATTTTTCCGTGAATTAATTCTAATTTTCCAAAATTTGGTACTTTTTAAAAAAGTGACAACTCCATTAGTTACGGTATTATTATGAGCGAATAGCGATGCGACCGCGTGCCGCGTGCCCTGCCCCCTTCGCCCGAGCATGTATTGTCTACCGCACGTGTATCAATTTACCTCCTTTTGCGAAATAATAATTATATTTTTAAAGGGCATTTTTTAAAGTTTAGCCCGGCTTTGTAGGCATTAATAGAATCAGTTATCGTTACCTAACAATTCCTTCACGGATCGGACAGGATTTTCTTTACATATTGTGTAAATAACAGGCAGTAATAAAGCATTGTATATTATGATATTTCTAAGCCCGTTCAAATACAAGGTGCATTTTATTGTTTGCCCAAGATAACTAGAATCTAAAGTAAATGTATACAACACATCTCAACTTATTTTGTTGCGTTTACACGTTTAGAGGAAGCAGCTGGTATTATATTGTTATACTACATTTACCTACCTTTACTGCCAGCATGCATTATCTCACTGCAGGGCAAAGATTTCTTCTAATTACCTACTTACCTACTGCTCTTTTAGTCCAGGGCTAAAATGGAAGACCGATCGTCTGTTTTCTCTAGGTCAACCCACCAACTTCCAAGGGGTCTGCCTCGGTGCTTCTTACGTTTGTCAGTGCTTATTTTGCGGAATAAATCACGTCAGAAGAATTTCGTATTTTTTTGCCCCTCCCATCCTTGTTACAGCTGGTCACATTTGTGAGACTTCATAGAATATACAGAAAAATACAAAAACAGTGGTTCTGAAATAAGGTTTATATCCTTTTAAATTATTTTTTAATAAGATTAACATCAAATAAAACAATTAACAATACAAAACACGATTGACTATGATAATTAAAGAAACTAACAAAACAAAATATAATTAATACGGTTATGTTAATTAAAGATACGCATAATACACACGCACACCCCACACACACACACACATGACAGTATATGTATTTTGAATCCACCTAGAAAAAAAAAAAATATCAGAACTTTTTGTTAACTGAACTCAGATTAGATATACTTACTCAGATAATTCAAATAACCGATAAACGCCTACTTTAGGTGAAACCTGGAATCTCAAAACAATTCATCTCTCAATACATTTTTCAAGCAGTTACACCTTGCAGACACTAAACTTACTCAGGATGCTTTCTTTACAGATATGGACATTATCAGCAGTATGGATAAATATGATCGCACAGGGCATAATGATCAGCTACACCACTAGCCTCCTGCCAGGGCTACAGGCACCAGACTCGCCTATCAAAACTGATCTGCACACCTCATCTTGGCTAGGTAAATCTTCGTGTCTTTTATTGACTAGAAATAGATGAGTATAGGCAAATTTTTCCAAGGCCATATTCAATGGAACTGCTAAATCGTAAGAGAGTCCATGTGTGTGAATCAACCACCAAAAGGATAACAATAGGTGATCCTGTGGTGATTACTGGATGTTCAGCACTCTGGATGCTAAACATCCGTCCCTGAGAGGTGTCAGCTTAGGCATATACTGGCACCGAAGGTAAATATTGGTACTGTATTTATACAATATCTAAAGAAAACCCTGTCCGACGCATAAGGATAATAAAGGTTAGGTAAACACTTGACCAAATATGATATAAAATTTTACGTAATCATCATAGTAACAATAACTTCCCCGATATCTGGTAATTTTTAAAAAAGTGACGACTCCGGTATTTTTAAGAGCGAATAGCAACGCGACCACGTGCCGCGGGCCCTGCCCCCCGCCGCCCGCGGAAGGGTTGCTTACCGCACATGTATTAAGTTACCTCTTTTTGCGAAATAATATTTATTTTTTAGGGGGATTTTTTTTTTAAGTTTAGCGCGGCTTTGTATCCATTAGTAGAAACAGTTATCGATACCTAGCAATACCTTCACGGATCGGACAGGGTTTTCTTTACATATTGTATAAGTACTCGTCGTATATTGCCTTTTTTTCAGACGTCTAAGCTGTCAATGGAATATCTTAATTTGAAAGGATTAAACTAATATTTTATCTTTTGTTGTTTTGATAATGAAATAGAAAGAGATGCTTGAAACTGTTGTTTAGTTTATGAACAAAAGATTCAGCGCCAATAGTGGAGAGGCATCGTCATTTCAAAAAACTGCTATAACAATAATCAATGACAACGGTCGTCGTGAATAACTTTGGGGGTGGCCAATCTCTAGCAGTGGACGTCTTCTGAAATGATGATGATGATATAAAGCTAAAGAATTTGTTTGTTCGTTTGTTTGAAAACGCTAACCTCAGGAACTACTGGTCTTATTTAAAAATTGTGTCCTTTTGCGTTGGATAGCTCATTGATCCAGGAAAGCTTCAGGCTATACAACATCACGTTGCGACTAACAGGAGCGTACCATATAAAAAAATAACCATATCGTAACCTAAGCGGCTGAAACCGCGCGGCGCAGCTAGTTCTTTATATTTTGATCTTATCTATGGTCTGCCTCCTACATTCTAACTTTACGAAATCTGTGAACAAAGCGAACAAGATAAAGAATATTATTCTTTGACACATTATTTCCAGTTGAGCAAAAATGTATAAAAAGTCTATACCAACACCTACGTATTGCTTGAGATTTTAACTCACGGTATGCTAATTCCTGGATCTGTACCTGCACGTGCCTACGACCTAACCGCTAGGTCATCTTGACTCATATCTTAACGTTGAAATTATGAACTGCTACAATGATACATGTGTATAATTCCTTGAATCTAACGGATTTAAGTCAAAATAATCGCCTAGATATTGCTTACTGAGATTGCCTATGGACTTTTGGTCAACACTGTAAATACCCTCAACGAACTAAAGAATAATAAAGTGTTTTTTGTTTGAACTAATCAAAAATTTATACCCGATGTGGGCTTAAACAAAACATTTCTTTTACAGCATCATCATGTGGTCTAGCTGGAGTCCCAGGTTTCTTTATATCATCAGTACTTATGGACTTCTACGGCCGAAGAATGGCTCATTTCATCGTCATTCTACCAGGTTTCGTCGGCTGGCTCTCCATATACTTCGCTCGCGGCATTCCAGCGCTCATGATAGGGAGGCTCTTGGGTGGCTTCACTGCTGGAGCGACGGTTTCTTTAGGAGCTATTGTAATAGGAGAGTACTCCGACCCGAAGTTTAGAGGAGTCTTCCTAAATCTAAAGACAGTGTCAGTATGTATAGGAAACGCTTTACTCCATTTGATGGGGTATTTCTATGACTGGAGAACAATAGCCTTGATCAGTCTAATACCGTATTTCTTGGCCCTTTTCGTCGTTTACACATGGCCTGAAAGTCCAGCATGGTTAGCATCAAGAGGAGAGTACGGGAAAAGCGAGGATGCGTTCTATTGGTTGAGAGGGAATTCAGAAGCATCTAACAATGAACTGGATGAATTAATCAGAGCACAGATGGAACGGAAATCAAAAGCAGTGCAGAAAAGTTCATGTAGCGACAAGTTAGCGGATTTCTTTAAAAAGTTTACGCAAAGGGATTTCCGAAAACCTCTCTTCATTATCTTCATCAGTAGCCTTTTGTTAGAAACCAGTGGAAGACACATCTTCCCCGCATACGCGTTACAAATCATTAGTCAAGTGACTGCTGATAAATCTCAGCCTTTTTACTACATTATGGCTATTGACATAATCATCACTTCGAGTGCCATCTTTTCATCAATACTCGTCAAGGTCATGAAGAGAAGAACTTTACTCTTTTCCACTGGGTTTGCTGCATGTGTAGTTCTAATGGCTGCTTGCACTTACCTCTTTTTGGCTGCCAAAGGACACATTCCTGATGACAAAAATTGGATTCCAATAGGAATTTTCGTAATATACTTTATTCTCGCCAATTTGGGTTGTACTCCCATACCTCTAGCTTTGTTAGGAGAAGTGTTCCCGTTACGTCATCGAGGGGTTGGATCTGCCATATCCGGTACCTTCATATCCTTTGCAGTCATGATATCACTCCAGATTACTCCATACTTACTCATTAACTTAAAGGTGTACGGTACATTTGCTGTTTTCGGCATTACAATGGGACTGGCTTTGGTGGCTTTATACTTCATGTTACCTGAGACTAAGGATAGGACTCTTCAGGAGATTGAAGACTACTTCAATCATGGAAAGTTCAAGGAAGATAAGGATGATGTAGATGAAGAGGTAACGGTTAAGATGATACTCTGAACTGTGATCGAAGTTATCGTATTTATAGTGATGTATGAAATGTTGAACTTGAAGAAAGACTGGATATTTGTAGTTTTAATTATTAACCTCATAAGTTTTTGGATAATATTGAAAATATAACTCTTTTATCAAAGTGAATGGAAGTCGTTTGATATTAAAATAGGTATTCTAGTAATTTAGACCAATTTGATGAGGAATAAGAACCGAGGAAGTTATCTGTATTGTCATCTCTGAATGTGATCGACGTAATCATAATATTATGATAAGATTAAGTTTTAAAGTATTTTTCCTGTAACAAATAAATTTAAATATTCTTTATATGTGTTGTTGTCTTTTTATTTATCATCGTCATCTAGTATTTGGGGGAGTTGGAATTAAATAATGAAATTGCAATCTGCATCAATATCCACTGTCCATGTGACCACTTACTACAAGCGTTCACACTAGACTATGTACATGACATAATTAAATATTTAATATAATACACAGTAGGTATGATATTTTGTCAAACGTAAAATCTTGCTAAGCAGGGGTGAATTGATGGAATAAAATACATGTGTGAAGCATCGATCACTTAAACATTAGATACACAGTTTCGAACAAAACTCTTATCAAAAATGGCGACAGCAAGCAGTCTAGTCAAAATAAATATAAATTAATTTAAAATCAGCCTTAAGTACAGTGTATAAAGATCTTATCACAAAGCAGTACAAAAAGCCATTATGTTTTCAGACAGAATTTTATAGTAAGTACTAAATGAAAGAAGCAACCAAGTGCTGCGTTGTGTGCTTGTTCAATTCAACCATTTTTTTACACTGATTGTGAATCTAGTGAATGGTTTGAAGCCGTTTTTTTATGTATGTTCACCGATTATTCTAAGACGCTTGGACCGATTTGCAAAATTTGATAGGGTATACTTCCCAGGTCAAGCCAGTATCTGATGATGGAAAAACCAGAGAAATCAAGGAGAACTTTCAAAAATTATAGAGGCGACTAGCGCCTCTCTAATTTTTTCATTAAACATTTTAAATCACTACAATTTACCAAAGGCTAGGAGTAGATCTGACGATGGAGCCGGAGGACACTCGTAGGAAGTCCTCAACGATTTACAGCAGCTATCTTGTGTTTATGCTTGATTAATTTGTATTGATAAGAACTTTACACATAGATGGCTTGTGACTGTCATTAGAGCTCTGATGTTGAAGACAAAGGCCAGTTTAGGGAACTGCTAAATGGTTTACAGTAGTTACCTTGTCATCATCATCACCATCATCTCAGCGTTTGTCCCGGTTGCATCCGCGGCTTTCGCGTTGAAGCCCGGGGTCCGCTTTCCTCCATTTCGTTCACATTCTCCTCCATTTCGCACGATCTTTAGCATCCTGTGGTAAGAGCTTGTTGGCACGCATGTCATCTCTTACAACGTCAAGCCAGCACTTCTTTGGTCTACCCCGCTTGTTCCGGCCCGGCGGAGGCGCCATGGCAAGACATTTGTTACCCACGTAACATGCCGGTTTGCGTAAGACGTGGCCGTACCAGCGTAGGCGACCCTCCTGCAGTTTGTCTGCAATGTCACGGACACGAAGGCTGCCCCGGATGCGGGAGTTCCTGATGCGGTCTTTCCGCGTAACTCCACACATCCACCGCAGCATATTCATCTCCGTGACACGCAGCTCCTGCTTGTGTCGCTCAAGCACAGGCCACGCCTCACTGCCATACAGGAGAACAGGTCTAATGATGGTTTTATAGACCTGCCCCTTAAGCTTAACCGGCATTTTGGGGTCACAAATGACACCTCTCACCTCACGCCATTTCGCCCAAGCTGCGGAAATACGTGCCCTGACGTCGCAATCAATGTCGCCGGACGCGTGGAGCAAAGACCCCAAGTATTTAAACTGGTCCGTGCACTCGACCATGTCTCCGCCTATGCGCACAGACATGGGATCTGTCGTGTTGCTGGCCAAGTACACGGTCTTCGCCACGTTGAGTTTCAGACCTCCGTTCTCAAGCGAGTCCTTCCACGCATTCACACGCCGCACCAACCGTTCCCTGTCCGCGTCCGCCAGCGCGATATCGTCAGCATACATGAGTAGCCAGGGAGGCTGCTCATGTGAGTCCTTGATGCTGTCCGACAAGACGTCTAATATCACGCTGAACAGAAACGGACTAAGGACGGATCCCTGGTGCCTTTAAAGACTGGAGTAATGATACTCAGCCTCCATTGGCTCGGGATTTTGCCGGTCAGGAGCACGCGATTGAAAAAGTTAGTTAACATGCCCACACCGCGAGGACCCATCGCCTTCCAGGCCTCAATGGGGACTCCGTCAGCTCCGACAGCTTTCCGATTCCCCATGCGACGAAGAGCCGTTTGGACTTCCTGAGGCGTTATCAGAGGCACTAGTCCAAGGTTCGGAGGGAGTTCTGGTGTCTGCACCTCTTGATGCTGCTTGTTCAGCAGCTCGTGAAAGTACGAGCGCCATCTCTCCTTCACCGCGAGGTCCTCGCATAGCAGGTTGCCATTAGGGTCCTTTACACAACGGCACTTGGATATATCCTGTGCCGCTTTGACCCTGGAACGTGCCAACTTGTAAATGAGCTTTTGCCCCTCAGACGATTCCACCTTCTCGTAGAGAGGTTGCCAGTGGTCTCGTCTGGCTCTGGCTACAGCTCTTTTAGTGGCACGTTTGGCAACCTTGTATGCGTCGCGATCTTCAAGAGATCCGGTCGCTTGCCACGTTTTGAAGAGGGCTTTCTTCACCTTAGTCTCCCTCTGGACTGTGTCGTCCCACCACCAGGTTTCCTTGTCACTTTTGCGGCCGCCCTTAGAGACGCCGAGTACCACCCGCGCCGCCCCCGTAATAGCTGCCTGGATCCTGTCCCAGTGGTCTTGCACAGGTTCTCCGTCGGTACCGACGCACTTGTCGCCAATAACCGACGCAAAATCCTGGGACCTGTTTTCATCAAGCAGCCACCACCGGATCTGGCGCCGACAGTCCTCTACACGTCTACGTTGGGCCTTTACGCAGAGGTCCATGACAAGGAGACGGTGTTGTGCAGTGAGACTCTCACCGGGTATGACTTTGCAGTTGGCTACTTTGCCGATGTGGTGCCTCCTAGTTAGTAGAAAATCGATCTGGGTAGCGCTTCGCCCGCTCCGGTAGGTGACAAGGTGCTCCGGCTTCTTTTTGAAGTAGGTGTTTACGATTGCAAGGTCCGCGGCCGCATACATTCGGAGAATGCTGTTCCCTTCCGCGTTGCGGCTACCGTACCCAAAGCCATCGTGAACACGCTCAAACTTGCCACACCTCTCACCCACATGACCGTTCAAATCACCACCCAGAACGATTCCCTGGGTTATCCCAGGGAATCGTTCTGGGTGGTGATTCCGTTCCGTTCCTTCTGATTCCGTTATCGGAATCCCGCGAAGCAATCCTTCGAGCTGGGTCCAGAACAGCGTCCTTTCGGCTTCACCGTACCCGGCCTGCGGAGCATAGGTACTTATCAAGTGGGTTATAACCCCATTGACAAGCACCCGCACCGACATTAGCCGATCGCTGATGCGATTCACCTCCAAGACGTCATCCTGGAGCTCGTCAGACAGCACCACGGCGACCCCATTTCTCCCACTAGGTGCACCCGTGTAGATCAGCTTGTAGCCATTCCCAATAAGCCGGGATCTGCTGCCTTTCCACCGAGTCTCCTGCAGGAACGCCACGGCCACCCTCCGCCTGTGGAGAGTTTCGGCCAGCTCTCTCGCGCGTCCAGTTAGCGCGCTAACGTTCCACGACGCGAAACGGATTTTCGTGGTTTGGGCTCGCTTCTTCAGCCGTGTCCGCCTCTGACACGGTAGCCCTAGCCCTCAGGTCACAGAAGTCGGGCGAGGCTCCTGCGCACCGTTTTGCGGCGACGCCCTAACTGTGACTCGTGCATTTCTTCTTTTTCCTTTAATGTTGGTTTGGCGTTTATGGTTTTTACGAGTGCGACTGCCGTCTGACCACTCAACCCCGAAGGGAAAGCCGGCGTCAGAGCCCGGTTCGTGAGTCAGCAGGTGCACCTTCTGGCAGGTGGGGTTGACTTGGGTCCCAGAGATGGAGGTGGGACCCCAAAGCACCCAGTAGTTACCTTGTGTTTGGACTTAATTCATTTATATTGATGAGAACTTTTCACCGATATGGGTTAACATGAAGGTCTGCAGTAGATTTGATGATGAAGACCATAGACGGCCGAGGGAATTCCTCAACAATTTACAGCATTGAAGTTTAATATAGGATAACCAATACCTAGTCATCAAGATACTTTTCAATGCTACAATCAATTAAAATCAAGATACTTTTTCTCCGGGGTGGAAAATCCTCATGGATGTCAACATGGTGCCCTAGGTGGGCGGCGGACATACATGGGGAATTCAGACTCCTACTGACTAAAACTCACCCCAGTATTACATCTTACACCTACGCCGGGGGCTGTGAGAACTAACATTGCTTGTGCAGCCAGCGATTAATGTCAGGTCGGGCCAGGGGGGGGGGGGGGATGAGGTATTCGACTCCCCCGTGACTTCTTAGAGTGGCGCGCGTGTAACACTTTGCGCCGCTACTTCGGGTCCTGATGTTTGGGGGGTGACAGGCGTCCCCGAGTCTATCACACCTGGACCAATTTAGGGGGCTGGAAGAGGGCGTAACGCCCTCCCCCGGCGCCCGGAGCGCCTGCCGCGGACCGGTTGAGTGGACGAAATCTCCCTCTGCCTTTCCACTGCTTCCTTCTGTGAGACGACTTTTTCGCATAAGGAAACCACCGGACTCATCGTTCCCGACCATCGACTCGATTACAGCCGGCAGCGAAAAGTCACTGCCTACTTCAGAGATGAGGGCACGGCGCAGCTCCTCCCAAGCGGCACTATATACTGTAATATTGGTTAAGTGAAGTTTAAATAAATACTTAAATAATTCAGTTGTCAGTGGAACATCACGGTTCGGAAAAGTTCACGGCTTGAATTTTGCCCGTGACAGTTGTTTTTAAATTTCTTAAATTATCCTCCTTTTTATTAGCTTTGATAATGTCGATGTAATGATGTAGTCAATGAAAATATTTCAGAAATTATAACGATAAGTGATGTCAATAAAGTAGGTATGCCATATTTCATCTCACCAGTACAATTGGCAATTGGGCGTCAGATTCGTGACATCATTATCACTGGACTGTATGTATACTACTAAAAAAATACAAAACGTTGTCACAAAACTCAGTTAATCATTATTGAATAGAATAAACCTTTATTGTACGTCAAAAAGTAACATGACATAAACCTAAATTACTTAAATCTATGGTTACAATATATATCGTATGCACCAGTTTAAATAAACAAAAAACAAACACGCGTCAACCCTTGATAATATATACCGAACTACGAACACACTATTGTTCGCAGTTCGGGATCCGCTTACCCGCGTCTCGCCCCTCACACCCCGCACGATTGCTCTGTCTAGACGTCTTCGTTGGACGACTGTATGATTTTTAGACTGTGGTGTTACTGTGAGCCGAGTTGTATTGTGGTGGCTAGCGCGCTGGCTTTTTCCATATTAAGCAAATGATTGAAATACATATGTATACTAAACTAAACACGATGCCAGTTTGGAACGGTGCCGTAACTCTGATAGCTAGACAGTTGCAATTTTCCAATACTATGTATTTCTGCTATAAGTCGTGGTGGTCTAGCGGATAAAACACCAGCCTCTCAAATATGAATCGCTCACTTGACCGTCAAGATGGTTTTGGCGCCCCCCTGGTATGGCATCCAAGGTGACCATCTCCTTTGTATCCTTACACAGTTCCGACTAGGAGTAGATTTGAGTGTCTGTCGTTGCGAAGATTTCACTTTACGTTTTACTACAAAAATACGCCTACGGTTTTCTTTTTAGCAATCAATAGAATATTAAACACAATACTTATCAATATCCGGCTAGGCGTTATAAATTCATCAATTTTTGAATATGCTGTATGCATGGGAGCAATTAGAGTTATACTTCTACTAGCGGCCGCCAGCGACTTCGTTCGCGTGGAATTAGTTATGCTTCGCTCCTATTGGTCGCAGCGTGATGTTATATAGCCTAAAGCCTTCCTGGATTAATGGGCCATCCAACGCATTTTTTTTTAAATCGGACCATTAGTTCCTGTGGTTAGCGCGGTCAAACAAACAAACTCTTCATCTTTATATATTAGTATAGATTACTTACAATATGTTTACCTTTTTTCTTTTATTTAAGCTTAGGCAATTTACTTTCTAATCAATGTTCAAATAAATATCTACCTAAGGGTTGGCTAACTCAAGCTTTAGCAAAAGATCGGGCTTTGTAACCACAAGCTCGCTAGCCCATCCGAAAACCCAACCGCGTCAAAGTAATTTCACCTCACCCATCAATTGATACACGTGCCAACCAATTAGAAGCAAACTTAGAAAACTGCGCTTTGTAAAATGGAACTAATTGAACCAAGGTCAAACCAATGAGAAGCTTATATTCAGTTCTTACAATATTTTGCATCTGTATCAGTATCATTACAGAGGTTAGGTGTGCCTCTATCATCCGGGAGAGTTTCAAATATGTGTCGGAACTTGAGGACAGAAGTCGTGTGATAATGTTGTTTAAAGTGTGAAGATGGGAAGCTCAGAAACATGGATAACTCCATTTATGAAGCAGGTTTGTGTTTTGTTTTTTATCTGTTTGCTAATCTTGAATGGGCCATGTTGGTCTGTGCGGATTGGCGGGTTAAGGCCTATTTTTAACTCAATGTTTGTAAATAAATAACGATTAATACTGGCACGTATTTAATCTGGCTTCGTTTTATCTCAAATGTACTTAGCCAAGAAATGTTTTTTTTTTTTTAATAATCGTGGAATATAATAGGAAAACTTTAAATTTAGGTAAAAAGTTGTTTTATAGAGAGACCAGCCCCCTAATCGGCGAACACATTTTTGTCAAATGATTGCGACTAGTTTGGATCAGTTGGCATCGTTTAGACCGCCCATTGGTCCGGTCGGTCCAAACGTGCTGGTATTATCCAGTAACAGAGTTGTGCAGGTCAGAAAGATAATCACTTCATCTATACTAATATATAAAACTGAAGAGTTTGTTTGTTTGTATAAAAACGCGCTAGGATCGGAACATAACTAACTTCACGGGAACGAAGTCGCTGGCGGCCGCTAGTGTAAAATAATACCTACTTCATCTAGTCAGACTGGCAACTCACCCCAACATAGTAGGGAAAAGGCTACACATACCTAATGACAATGAGGTAGTCAGTACTCCAGTAGTGATCCGTGGATCACGTGGATCCTACTACTTAACAAAATATTATTTAATAAGAGTGTGCGTATGTGTTTGTACTACAGTCTACTACGCTGAAATATGGATTGTAAGTAGTTGATTTTTCTGAGAGATAAACTTTGTAATAATAAATAATCAAAATAGTTCTGAATTGTTGTTTTTTTGTGTATAGCGCAATAAGAATACATATTTTATCACATAAATGGTAGCACTTATAGAGTGCTAAATAAAGCTTAATAGGTTATATAGTATACCGCCAATTTATGTCGACTTTGAAATTTTTAATATGGAACTCATGACGTTGCGGTTTATTCCGCTCAAAAAAGTTTGCGTTAAGTTCACACTGGCTGTTTAGAAACTCACATGGCAGCAGCATTTTTTAATTAGTTTTTTTTTTTAAATCAAATGTCATTTATTCAAATTAGGCTGAGAGTCAGCACTTTTTGAACGTCAATAGTGGGAAGTAGAAAAGTGGGAAATAATTAGCATGAATTTTTCCCTCTCTAGGGTGGGAAGCAGCATTTTACACCCAATAATTAATCAGATCAAAACAACACTAAGTACTTTCGGAGTATGAGAAATGAAAATTAAATGTTTAAAAACATATTGTAGGTATAAGCCCCGCACGATGATATTGCGATTGGCGGCCATCTTGGTGACGTAGTCGAACTCGCACCGTCGGTACCGTTCGCAAGTTCAGTCCGCGTTACCCACTTACGCACATCGAATATTTTTGTTAGCTTTTTGTTTTTGTTATCCTGTTTTATTGTTGTTCTTGAGTTTTGTTGTTTAGTTTTGTTAACTGTTACTCGTTAAAATGAGTAAGAAATTAATTAATAGTCGTGCTCGTGAAATTATAATTAAAGTGGATTTTGTTAAAGAGAAAGAGGATTGTAAGTTAGTTCTTGAGAGTATAAACCGTGCTTTAAAAAGTGCTTCGGACATTTTAATACTGAAGCAACTGTATACAGTTATTAAAAAAAAATTGGTTGCCTGTAAAGTCGGTATACGGGCGAAAGTTTTACGTAACAACGACTTTGAGTGGTAAAATAATGATTGAAAACTACCACAACATTGTGATTACTACAACATAACCTATTCACTTATGTCTTAGTCATTTATTTCATCATGTTATATTATCAGTCTGAAATTATTTACCTTTGCTGTTTGAATTGTTGCGATGGACGAAACTACCTTCACATTATCACTACACAATTGTTTTACAATAAATTAACTGGCAACGTGTAAACTTGTATGCAGGCGCCTAAGCGAAATAGAAGCGCAAGACATGAACCGGTGTGTATGCCTATCTCTCTCACTCTCTCTCTCTCGCTCTGTCTCTCTCGCTCTTAGGCGGGCTAACTGTGTTCGAGTGGAAGGGACGCGTGCCTTTCACTTTTTATTTATGTCTGTCTCTCTCGCTCTTAGGCGGGCTAACCATGCCAGAGTGGAAGGGACGCGTGCCTCTCACTCGCTCTCATTGTGAGCGCATAACGTGAGCGGAGCGTAACGCAGTCTCTTGAAGTGTCAACCAATTTATAAGACGTTGTCACGTCAAAATATTTTGCAAAATTCTATCAAAGTCACGGAGTGTGTGGCATGTGCCACAGGCGTTGCAGAAAATACTGTGACGAAATTGAGACGAGAGCATGAGTCAGCAACAGCCAGTGGCAGCAAAATGAGAACTCCTACTAAAGCAAAAAGACAAAAGAAGAAATATTTCGACGGGTTTTCCTTAACAGCTTTAAGAAATATTATAGATTCAATGTGTACGGTGAGGAGAGAAATACCCACAATGCGCAAAATCTTGGCGGCTTCAAAAGTAGACCTTAATTATACTGGTAGTGAAACTACATTAAGAAAAATAATTAAATGTGATTTAGGCTACCAATTTAAACGATGCTACCAAAAAAGACTGGCCCTAATTCAAAGACCCCAAATTCAAGCGTGGAGGGCTAAATATTTACGACGTATGAAAGAAATCGACTCGCTTGGTAATAACAAAAGACCCGTTATTTATCTCGACGAAACGTGGATACATGCACACTACACGGTAGAAAAATGTTGGCAAACAGCAACCGATGGAGTGAGACGGAACGACAGCCCCGGCCGCCGATGGATAATAGTTCACGCGGGAAGTTAAAGCGGTTTTGTTGATAATGCCCTTTTAATGTTTAAAGCAGACACCAAAACGGGGGATTACTATGATCAAATGAATGTTGAGAATTTCACCAAGTGGCTTACAGAAAAAATAGTACCCAACATACCACGCAACTCCAAAATTGTGATGGACAACGCCCCTTATCACAGTTATAGGGATGAGAATAGGCCACCAAGTATGAACAATAAAAAACAGTTGATTGTTGAGACTTTCCCAACGACAGTACAAAACCTGAACTGTATTTATTAATTAAACGGCACAGACCGCCGAAAAATCATAAAATTGACAATTTATTAGCTGGCAATGGCCATGAAGTCGTTAGATTACCACCTTAAAACTGCGACCTCAACCCCATTGAGTACATCTGGAACCTGATAAAGATGAGGGTGTCAGAAAAGAATGTGGAGCAGTTGGAAAGTCGCATTGAAGCTCTGACGTTGGAGTGGTTGGCGTCAATAACTCCAGATGACTGGCGAAAGGAAGTCAATCATGTTAAACGGCGTGAAGAGGAATACCTATTGGAATAAAGATCGAATAATTGACGAGTTATTTGTCATAAATACGGCGACGACAGTGAATCGGAAACGACAGACACAGAAAGCAGTTATGATTCGGAAGACTATATACATTTTTTTACATATTATCCTGGTTTTATTTATAAGCTGATAGATATGTAGGTAGTAATTAAAACATGACTACTACACAGTGGACTCTGGTTCAATTCCCGCTCGCAAATTAACAGGATTGTAGTTAGAAAAACATAGTATACATGTAAGAAAGATATAAGAATAAGTATATTTTTTTTACGTCTACAAAAATTATTTCCTTGAAATTTTTAATAATGAAAGTTTATTTGTCAGAATATGGGTGAGTAGGTATACCTAAGAAAGAATGTTAAATGCAAAATTAATATTAATTTTATTATACATACACTATTTATAAAGAGTGTAATAAAATTATAAAATACAAATAAACCCTTAACCCTAATATTAATTTATACATACACTCTTTATAAAGAGTGTAATAAAATTATAAAATACAAATAAACCCTTAACCCTAATATTAATTTTGCATTTAACATTCTTTTGCTAGCTGTCCTTTTGTGTGACAGATGACGTCACAACGCTGTTATTGTGACAAGGTTCCATCGCAATATCATCGTGCGGGGCTAGTATACAATTTTATTTGTTTTTGTCTGAATATTCTAGTGTTTCGTGACGTCAGGCGTATCCCTGAACATGGCCGGGTCTGGCCTGGTGATGGGATTCACCACCGCCTTGCTACAGCAGCTCAGGAGCCCAGGGTCTATCATACCCATAGATGATACATCTGGCTCTTGGATAGGTTGGTATCCATTACTTCGTTATATTATTGAACTGGGGCAAAGAACATTAATACCCATTGCGTAGTTCAAAACAACAAACCATACCTACTATTATTATAAATGCCTGTCTGTTACGCTTAAACCTCTCAACCGATTTTGACGAAGTTTGGCAGAGACAATCTTTAGACCCCGAGAAAGGACATATATATATACCGTCACATCATCATTTTCTCGGTGGTAGGCCATAACATCGGCTGCCGGCAGAAGTTACCACCCACCAGACAAAGCCTTGCCGCCAAACGATTCGTCGTGTTCCGGCATGATCTCTGGTGAAGCCGTACGGAGGACGGGTCTGAGCAGTTGTGTTGCGATGTGTACCGGGTACGATGCGTCAAATGTTGTTGTGTCGGGAATTTGGTCGTGGGTCTCCACATCTATCTCCCTCTGGCGCAGCATCGTTAGTCCTGTTGGGTTTAACATTACATCACCTCGCTCAACTGCCGGCTTCCTTCCTATTCACTCTGTTTATTTTAGTGAATATGCTCCTAATAAACTAGCGCGCTTTACCATCAACGATTGCATCACTGCTTATCATCAGGCGGGATTGCGGTCAAGCACTAGTTTATAATGATAAAAAAAGATTATGTGCAGCTTCCCGAAAGCAGCCCATCCGAGTTAAATTTAACGATTGACCTCTTTCTCTTTCTCGGGGTGGTCTATGTCCAGTAATGGACGTCTTTCGGCTGAAATGATGATGTGACTCACTGTAGAATAACAATAACCTGATTGAGATTTCTATTTAGTTTAAGTTTTCACGGTGAGATCGGCTGATCTTTTGAGTTTTGCTTTTTTTTTTTACATATTATAAACTAGCGCTTGACCGCAATCCTGCCTGATGGTAAGCAGTGACGCAATCGTTGATGGTAAAGCGCACTAGTTTATTAAGAGCCTATTCACTCTTGCCTTGAAGACACTCAAATTGTAGTCTGACGGAAACACCGCTGCTGGCAAATTGTTCCAGTCCCTCGATGTACGCGGTATAAAGGAGGAGGCGAAACGCTTCGTCCGGATCGTAGTGGTGTTAACAACGTAAGGGTGGAAACCAGCCGTACGACGGGTCGTCCGCTGGTGGAACGGAGATGGGGGAATTAAATCATGCAATTCCCTCGCACACTCCCCGAAATGCATCCTATAGAACACCGAAAGGCTGGCTACTCGACGTCTGTGCTCTAGGCTTTGGAGACCAACTCGAGTTAGATCAGGGTCACCAATCAGCCTCTTTGCACGTCTCTCCACCAGCACCAGCCCAAATGTGGCTGCAGTACTCCACACACGAACGGACCTGTGCTTTGTATAACATAAGAAACACGTCCCATTTGCTCTATTGTAGATATCGGTAGTTGCTGATAAGTACGGCTAAGCACCAAAGCACGGCAAACGTAGCGTGGGACGCCCTTGGGCGAGATGGAGCGACGACATCAAAAAGGTGGCTGGTAGTGGCTGGCGGAGAACTGCTCAGGATCGAGCTTGTTGGCGTGCCATGAAAGAGGCCTATGTCCAGCAGTGGACGAGTAAAGGCTGATGATGATGATGATGATGACGGCTAAGCACTTGTTTATAAAGTTACAAAAATGTCTACGATTGAATTTGTTTATAAACAAAATTTATGTTGTTGTATTTTATCATATTGCAGTTAAAACCAATGCATAATGTTTTGCGTTTTAAATATCTCTGCGTTCGCCCTGACCCCTGATCTTTAGCTGACAATGTCATTGATTTGCATACGCCATGAGAAGTCAGAATTAATAGATAATTGTTAAACAATTCTTTTGTATTAATTTAAAGTAATTCTATGATCAAAATATCAAATGTTATCTATCTAATCGATACCCGTAGGTAGGTACTGTTAGTGCAGGCTTTTTTGACAAACGCACTGGTTGTACGCTTTTTTTTTGTTGGGATGGAAAATCATCAAATAACTTCTCCCGCTCTGGGCGGAGCGCAAGGGCGTGTCAGACTTTTACTGACTAAAACCCACCCGTGTTTCTTCACTTGTCTGTGCGACGGCGAGGGCCACGGTTTCTTGTGTAACCAACCCGCAACCTTTTTTTTTTTTTGACGCTGTGGGAATGCATTTACGCACCTTACCCCGAAGGGCGTGTGTGGGACTCGCCCAGCCGAAGCCGGGAATACCCACTAAACCCACAGCGGCACTCCGGCATCGCCATAGTGGCGGGGGAGTGGGAAACTAGCGCAGCCTGAGCTACCTCTCCCCCGCCGGCGAAACCCGCCTAATAAGGCGGGCCCTCAATTGCCCCTCCTAGGGAGGGGCCGTGGCTCCCGCATGGTGAGCGATGTAAGGCGGGCGTCGGCCTCACGCCCGCCGCTCACCTCAGGGAGGGAGAAAGCGGGCGAAATCCCGCCTTCTCCTCCCCCTACGACGCCTGCGGAGCGCCGGAGCGAGGGGATCCTCCTCCCGCTCGCGCTCCGCTGCCTCCTTCTGCGACATCACGACCTCGCAGAAGGAGGCCATCGCCACCCAAGCCTCCTCGCTCCCCACCATCGCTCTGACGATGGCGGGCAGCGAGAGGTCCCCTCCAACCGCCGTGACAAGATCGCGGCGCGGCACGGCCCACGACGGGCACACCGCGAGGGTGTGTTCCGCCGTGTCCTCCGCCGCGCCACAACCGTGGCACGACGGTGTCTCCTCTCGTCCTATCCGGTGCAGGTACCTGCCGAAGCAGCCGTGACCGGAGAGTACCTGCACCAGACGGAAGGAGAGGAACCCGTGACGCCTGTCGAGCCAGTCCTCCAGGACCGGCCCGATGGCGTCGAGGGTACGGCGGCCGAAGACGGCGGAGGCGAGGTCCCGCGTCCAATGCTGGACAAGAGCTACCCTCGCCTCCCGCCGGACGGCCTCCCTCACTTCTGGGGCCGGACGCTCGCCCAGTGCCCTGCGCCCCGCCGTCCACTCGTACACTCTGGCGAGCACCCACGCCTCTAGCTCCCAAGGCGGGGTGCCCGCCAGAGCGCATGCCGAAGCGAAGCCTACCGTGCGGTAGGCCCGCGCTGCCCGCTGGGAACCAACCCGCAACCCTGACCCAACTGGTTGTACCCTGAGATGTGCAGTCAAATATAGCCGATTATGGCTTCAGAAGTCCACCCTTCAACAGCAGTATTTTCAAAATCATCACGCTTTGTGAACTTATGGTGATCAAAGCAATGATATTCACATTATGGCAATACAAAGCAATAGAGCGTAGCAATCTTACTATCTTACTAATATTATAAATCGGAAAGTGAATTTGTTTGTTTGTTAGTTCCGCTTTCACGCCGTAACTACTGAACCGATGGCTTTGAAATTTTGCAGACGTCCGGATTAAATAATACGGTACTTTTTATCCCAGAAAAAAATGAGGGTCCAGAGGGAAATCTAAAAAGCGCGATATAACCGATCTCCACGCGGGCGAAGCCGCGGGCGGAAATTAAGTATAATAATATCTTGTCATCATCTGTTATATGTATAATTATGTTCTTTTTGATTCCAGCGGCAATCCCTGGCATCTCCCTGGTCTTTGGCAACTTCCTAGCACCACCAATCATGTCCAGATATGGCAGAAGGATCGCCAACCTGGTGTCCATCGTGCCACTGATCTTCGGCTGGGCTGCCATCTACTTTGCCAACAGCATCACCATCCTCCTGCTCTCAAGATTTCTTCAAGGAGTATGTATGGGCATGTGCACTTCACTGGGTTCACTGTTAATAGGAGAATATACCAGCCCGAAGAACAGAGGAGCTTTTTTAATGACGATATCAATGTCTACAGCTTCTGCAGTAATGACTGCCCATTGCTTAGGATCCTACATGGCTTGGCAAACCACTGCCTTAATATGCGGTTGTGTATCATTAGTAGATCTATTCATTGTCATATATTCCCCGGAATCGCCCAGCTGGTTGGCAGAAAAAGGAAGGTACGAAGCTTGCAAACAGTCTTTTAGATGGCTCAGAGGAGATAATGAAGAGGAGGAACTAAGGAGAATCATTGAAGCCAGCATAATGCTGAAGGAAGCAAAAGCAGAAATGAGGCAAACGAAGTCTTGGATAAAGAAATTCAGACACAAAATAAAGAATTTTAAAATGACAGTGAACAAGAAAGAGTTTTTGAAACCAATCATCATAATGATACATATATACATTTTGGGTCAATGGAGTGGTATAAACATGCTCGTCGCATACCCTATAGATTTATTCCACAAAATTGTCAGAACAGACTGTAACATACCATTATTAGTACTTACATTAGACGTACATAGAATAGTAGCTAATACAACAGCTTTATATGTGATACAGAAAGTGAAAAGACGGACTATATTAGGTGTAACAGTCTGTATCAACATTTTAGCTTTATTAGCAATTGCTTCATATTCCTACATGAAGGAAAATGGGTTTATTCCTCTAGAAGAATTCCATTTAGGTATCTCTATTGTACATATTCATATGTTTGCAGTAGCTACTGGTTCATTACCGTTATGTTTTATTATAGCGGGTGAAATATTTCCTTTGGAATATCGCAGCTTAGCCGGCGGTATTAGCGTACTGTTTTATTCAACGAATTTGTTTGTTACTATTAAAACTGTGCCATTTCTATTGATTACCATAGATTTGTATGGGTTGTATATATTTTATGCATCTATGATGGTGTATAGTTTTGTTGTGGTATGGTATTTACTACCCGAGACTAAGGATAGGACCCTTCAGGATATTGAAGATGAGTTTAGGGGTAGACCGTTATCACCTGAGGAGTTAAAGTCAGTGCAGTCTTTCGCATCTTTGAGACTGTATAACACTGACAGGAGATGTAGCAGTCCTGTCGTTATATGAACATAACACCATGCCTGCTATCCCTAAAGGAGTAGGCAGAGACACAGTTCAATTAAGCAAAAGTGGTACTGAAATTACTTTTTGCACCTAGGATGTGAGCATATAGGCAATCACGGGGAAATCCAGAATCCGAAATCAGATTGCTACTAAGACTTTCTAATGGAGGAACGTTACTCCAATGGCAGCTTAAGTCAACGAGGAACAAACCCAGAACCTCATTTTTCGCCAGAACAACAACACAGGAGAACTACCCACGTCTGTGATAGCAAACTTAAGTAGATACTTATGTGCCTTATCTCTAAGGTCAGCACAGACCAGCGACGCGACGTGCCAACAACATAAAATCACGCGGCACTTAAAATTTATCTCGTTAAACGAATTTCAACCATAACTAAAAAGTATGTGGTTATAATTTTAATTCAAAATCAAAATCAAAATCAAAGCATTTATTTCAAATAAACCAGTTACAGGCACTTTTGAATTGTCAGAAGGTCGGTCAGTCAATAAGATGAAGCTAGTCGCCCATTCCAAAGAGTAGGTACCTATGGAGAAGAACGGGCAAGAAACTCCATGGACACTCTTTTAAAGTTTCAAGCTATTGTTACAAATATTTGATTACATCATTCATGTTGAAATCAACCGTGTGAGAACGATGCAGAAATAAATTGTACGCCGAGAGCGTCCATTATGAAAACACACAAAAATCAATTCAGAAATTAAAATACGCCGTGGCAGCTAAGAGATGACCAGTCCCCTCCGACGGCGTCCGTTCACGAACATGACGAATGGATCAGCATCATTCAGCTCAACCATATTCAAGGGAACCCAATGACCCAACACACACGCCACCATCAGCGAGACATTTGAGTGAGCATGACATACTCTCAACAGCCAGAGCACTATCAAGTCAATAAAAAAGACTAACCCAACAAAAAAATGCCTTACAGCACATTCGTACATTGTGCTCACACGTTTGCCATGCAATTATACAATACTAAGAAATTGAATCTACACAATGCTAAGATAGTTTTGTCCAAGGTTCAGCAGCTCCAACAGTGTTCCCGAATCTGTGGAAAGTTTAGCTCCTGTGTAGCTGTAGAAGTGCCGAACACCTCTGTCAGCGATACAATTCCGTAACGTACAATATGCTTGGCTACATAGTGTGTAATACAGGCTTTGAATTAGTAACATTAACAGTTACATATTAAAACTACAAGAGGAAAAATCAGAGAACAATCAGTGTATAGAAATCGGACGCAGCTCAAGCCCAAGCCTTTTTGTCCTCAATATAATCCTTCACACTATAAAATGCTTTCTGACACAACTTACGTTTAATGAAGGATTTGAATTTATTCAGGCTCAGATCTTGAACCACCTCTGGAAGTCCATTGTAAAAATGTATACATTGGCATCTGAAGGAGCCACCTATTTTCTTGAGCCTTGTTGTAGGTACAATAAATTTGTGCCTGTTCCTAGTATTTATATTATGGACATCACTGTATTTTTTAAACAATTTTATATTTTTATGAGCATACAAAAGATTTTCATAAATATATTGAGACGGCACGGTCAGTACATTAATCTCTTTAAATTTTTCTCTGAGAGAGTGTCTCGGACTTAATTTATAAATTGCACGAACAGCTCGTTTCTGCAAAACAAATATTGTTTGAATATCGGCAGCATTTCCCCACAACAGAATGCCGTACGACATTACGCTATGGAAATAGCCAAAGTACACTAAACGGGCCGTCTCAACATCAGTCAAATTACGAATTGTTCTAACTGCGTATGCAGCAAATTGCTATTGCATTAGTTGGTTCGTCGCTACGGTTAAAGTTTGTAGGTATTGTTATAACATAGACCGTATCTAATGAGATTAGTGACTGCGATATTCTGCTTTGTGGACACAATTGGTTATGTTTGAATTCATTGATGTATTTGCTGTATTTCTATGGGGGAGGGCAGGTGAGGACAGCTGCCCCCCCCAATGTGAATGATCACAAACATGTATCTTCTTCTTCTTCTTCTTCAGCTTATAGATATCCACTGCTGGACAAAGGCATCCCCAAGGCTTTCCACGATGACCGGTCTTGTGCTGCCCGCATCCATCGGCTTCCCGCGACCTTCACCAGGTCATCGGTCCACCTTGTTGGGGGCCTCCCTATGCAGCCTCCAGAACCTTACTGCCCCATCTGCCATCGGTTCTGTCACAGACAGTAGGTGTCGTTATTTTTGTGTATTCGTTTTTGCCACCGACTTCTTCGACAGAAGAAGTCGCCAAGTCTCGTCGTCAAGTCGTCAAGTTTCTATTAATTACCAGGTAGGTAATTAATAGAAGAAGTCGCCAAGTCGGTGGTTATTTTTCACTTTGTAGTATTTTTTGGAAGTCGTTTGAATTTTTGTTAAAAATGTTTTTAAATTGTAAACGTACCTACTTAAGAACGGTTAGGTACTTAAATGTGGTTGAATAGATAATGTGAAAAAAAATGTAAATATAATTTATTATCACAATATTTAGTACCTAATAATTACCTAGCTTTAAGTTTTAATTGATTATTGTTGTAAAATCGACGTTATAGCAGGAGAAATACAGGACAAAGTGAATGTATAAAAAATTGCTTTTTATTTATCAAGCTTGTAGCAGCTGCAAGCCACCTAATTAATTCTGTCGCCGTCTTGGAAGGCGCCGCTGAGACGGTGGCCTCTCTACACCGACCGACCAATCACACGGCGCGCTCTCCCTCGATCGACGAATCACACATCGAGAACGCTCCCGCCAACGCGTGGGTTTCTGCAGCAGAGCAAACTGTATTCCTGTATTGACTAACATTTAGCCTTCTAACCACGAAGCAGCGCGATAATTTTGGTAGCTTTTACCACTTCATCTACCATTTTTGATACAGCCAAACAGCAATAAATAAAGCTATGACAGTCAAGGATATGAAATTAATCGATAAAAATTTAATAAAAGTTATGAAAATTTGAATTTAGAACGTACTTTTTTAAATCAAATCAAATCATTTATTTCAGAAAATATCCATAGTTAACAACAAAAGAGTCTTATAAATAAAACACAAACTTATAAACTAAAACAAACAAGAACCTCACACGGCAGTAATATGTCTGCCGCAGCATTGCTGGATGTACAGACAATCCAGTCGGTTGGCAATCATCGCGAGGACGGTGTTGTCGCTGCCCCGCACTCTGTGCACCAGAGACGCGCACCGCTTACGCATTGTAGCGTGAAAGCAGTCGGTACCAGCCTCTGCCTCAAATACCACGGCATTTTTAAAACCGGTCAGTGACGTGTACAAACGATTGAAACCTTTTTTGTATTGTATTTTTTTAAAGATGAATGAGAATCAAAACTGCCAGTTTTTTTTGCAAATTTGTGTGTTTCCGGGATGTGCTTCTTTACATCATCTGATGATGTTGATGAACTTCAAATGAGATATGACAGTAAAATAAATGGAGAAGACTATGAACTCTCTATATTATTAGGTATATATTCTATATATACTCAGAAGAGAAGCAAGAGAAAGGAGAACGAGAGATATAAGTAATATCAAATGTATGAAAGACGATGCTGGTAAGGTTCTGTCCAGGGATGACGAAATAAAAGAGCGATGGAAGGTTTATTTTGAAAAGCTAATGAACGAAGAGAATAAATGGAGTGGCGTGCTCAAAGAGGTACAAGAGAATATGGGTTTAGTAAGAGAAATTAGCATGGATGAAGTAAGAATAACAGTTCAAGGTATGAAAAATGGAAAAGCTATGGGCCCAGATGATTTAAAAGGAGATAGATGTATGTGGCTGACTTTATTCTTCAATAAGTTGTTGCATGAAGGAGAGATCCCACAAGAATGGTGCAATAGTTCACTAGTGCCCATCTTTAAGAATAAAGGTGATGTACAGGACTGTAACAACTATCGAGGGATAAAGCTCATGTCACATAGTATGAAGGTATGGGAGAAAGTGATTGAGAAAAGATTGCGAGAGGAGAGTGAGATTACCCCAAACCAGTTTGGGTTTATGCCAGGAAGAGGAACAATGGACGCCACTTTTGCACTCCGCCTAGTGTGCGAGAAGTACAGACGTGCACACAAGAACTTGCACATGGTGTTCATTGATCTGGAGAAAGCGTATGATAGGGTACCTCGTGATGTGCTGTGGTGGGCCCTGAAAGAGAAAGGTTTGCCTGGGAAGTATGTAGAGTTAATTCGTGCTATGTACAGTCGATCTCGTACCTACGTCCGGTCGGCTGCTGGCAATACCGACGAGTTCAGTGTGGCGGTAGGCTTGCACCAGGGATCGGCTTTAAGTCCGTACCTCTTCCTGTTGATTATGGACGCTCTTACGTCGGACATCCAGGAGGAGGCACCCTGGTGCATGCTGTTCGCCGATGACATTGTTCTCGTCGGTGAAGATGGACCTGAGATCCAGAGCAGATTGGAGAAATGGCAACAGAAGCTGGAGAATGTTGGCTTGAAAATCAGCAGAACCAAAACCAAATATAGGTATGTTCTGCGATTTCGGCGGTCTCTCCACTTTTGGAGCCATAGCGCTTGATGGTGCACTCCTACCAATCTGCTCCGACTTTCGGTATCTCGGTTCACTCGTGCAAAGCGATGGCGAAATAGATCGGACGGTTAAGCACAGAATTAACACTGGGTGGATGAAATGGCGGCAGGTCACGGGAACAATCTGCGACTCCCGCATTCCCCTTAAACTTAAGGGGAAAATATATAAAACCATGATCCGACCTGCTGTCTTGTATGGATCAGAATGTTGGGCTACGAAAGGGATGAATGAAAGGCAATTGCATGCAGCCGAGATGAGAATGCTAAGAGGGATGTGTGGTGTTACAGGAATGGATAGAATAAGAAATGAGTACATAAGAGGAAGTCTGAAAGTGGCACCGGTAGCTGAAAAGTTGTGTGGAAATCGGTTGTCATGGTACGGGCATGTGTTACGGAGAACTGAGGAGAATGTCGTGAGGAGAGTCTTAATTATGAATGTTGATGGCTATAAGAGTAGGGGAAGACCAAAGAAACGATGGATGGAATGTGTGAAGGATGATATGGCTAAGAAGGGAGTGACTGCGGAGATTGCTTCTGATAGGGATGCATGGAAGAAAAAGACATGTTGCGCCGACCCCAAATAAATTGGGATAAGGGCAGGAGAATGATGAATGATGATATACTCAGAAGAGATTGAGATGTTTGCAATAATTATCTTGGGTGGACTTCAGAGAGGCCTTTGTCCAACAGTGGACGGAGACAGTATAGGATAAACAAAAAGAAATCTCCAAGCAATGTTACTCTTTTTTAATTAACCGACTTCAAAAAGGAGGAGGTTACTCAATTCGACCGTATATATGCTTTTTTTTTATGTTTGTTCGCGCGTAACTTCGTCGTTTATGAACCGATTTTGATAATTCTTTTTTTGTTGGAAAGAAGACATTCCCAAGGTGGTCCCATGATAAGGACATCAGGGTCTGATGATGGAAGACCAGAGAAATCAAGGGGAACTTTCAAAAATCGTAGGGGCGATTAGTGCATTTCTTAGTATTTTCATTAAGTATTTAAAGCACTACAATTTGATAAAGGTCTGGAGTAGATCTGATGATGGAGCCGGAAGACAGTCGAAGGAACTCCTCAACAATTCACAGCAGCTACCTTGTGTTTGGGCTTGATTAATTTGTATTGATAAGAACTTTACACCTAGATGGGTTGTGACTGTCATAAGAGCTCTGATGATGAAGACAAAGGCCAGTTCCGGGAACTCCTCAACGGTTTGCAGTAGCTACTTTGTGTTTGGTTTTAATTCATTTATATTGATGAGAACTTTGCACCCATTGGGTTAAAATAATGGTCTGCAGTACCTAAATCTGATGATTAAGACCATAGGCAGTCGAGAGAATTCTTCAAAATTACGGGTAAAAATTAAAGTGAACAAAATTACGTCATTTCCCAATTATATTTGCGTCAGCTTCCACTTTTTTACAAAAAAACAACCGACTTCTAAAAACCACTACAAAGTGAAAAATAACTAATTTCGGAAGTCGGTGTCAAAAACTAATACCTATACAAAACCAAAGACACCGACTTCCGAAATTAGTTATTTTTCACTTTGTAGTGGTTTTTAGAAGTCGGTTGTTTTTTTGTAAAATAGTTTTTTATAAACTTGCGCTTGACCGTAATCACGCCTGGTGCCGAGCTGTGAAGCAATCGTTGATGGTAAAGCGCGCTAGTTTATTACGAGCCTATTCACTTTAACCTTGAAGCCACTAAAATTGTAGTGAAATGAAATGAAATGAAATCGTTTATTAAGCAAGTAGGATCACTGATCACTTTTACACGTCATGTTTATTTTTTATTTTATTTTTTTTAACTAGATGAAGCCGGCATTTCCTAACTGACTACCTCTGAGAAGAAATAGCCGAAACAAACTCAGGGATCATCGTCTTTTTTCAAGTCCAGACATTAAAAATGAAAATGTTTACAATAATTTAAGTACCTTATAATTACGCATATTGCTTAATAACAATTAACAATGCTTAACAGAGCGAGCAGCTCAGTCCCAAGCTTTTTTGTCTTCTAAATAATCTGTGATTTTATAATACCCCTTTTTGCAAAGTTTGGCCTTTATATGGTTCTTAAATCGTTTAATGGGTAAGTTTCGAACATCCATGGGAAGCTTGTTGTAAAAGTGTATACATTGACCCATGAACGAGTTGCCTACTCTGTGGAGACGAGTGTGATGTACAGCAAGATTGTGTTTGTTCCTGGTATTTATATTCCTATCCTATCCAATGTTATGGTCTCTTCCGAGGTTCTGGATTGGTTCTCCTCGTATCTTCGGGGGCGTCAGCAGACAGTTCTTGCGAGGGATTCGTCTTCTAACTGGTGTGAGCTTGTTTCTGGCGTCCCACAAGGCGGTATATTATCCCCACTTTTGTTCTCAATCTTTATTGATCTCATTACTACTGAACTTCAGTGTGCGTATCATCTTTACGCTGATGACCTGCAGCTCTACACTCGGGCAAGTGTTGACAACTTATCGGATGCGGTTGAGGAGCTGAACCGGAATTTGGAAGTGGTGAGGGATTGGTCTAATCGTTTCGGGGTAGCGGTTAACCCTACAAAATGCCAGGCCATTATCATAGGGAGTACTTTTAGTCAGCGTAGGCTGAGTGGCTTAGTGGTGCCACCGGTTATTTATGATGACAGAGTCATTCCGTTCAGCTCCGACGTCAAGGATCTGGGTCTGCATGTTGACACTTGCCTGGACTGGCGTAAGCAGGTTGCAAGTGTGAGCAAAAAAGTCACCGGGACGTTGCGGTCGCTTTACAGGCTAAAAAATGTTCTTCCTTCACATATAAAGGCAATGCTTGTTCAATCCCTTATCTTCCCCATTATTGATTATGGTGATGTGTGTTATTACGACCTGAATGCAGATCTACTCAATAAACTCGACCGACTTCTAAATAACTGCATTCGATTCGTATTTAATCTTCGTAAGTACGATCATGTATCTACTCACCGGTCCATCTTAAAATGGCTACCCATCAGGCAGCGCAGAGCTCTAAGAGCCTTGACGACCTTGTTTTCACTCCTACACAAACCCTGTTCTCCTTCTTATCTTACTTCTCATTTTCAATATTTATTCACTGCGCATAATAAGAATCTTCGTTCTTCCAATAATTGTCTTCTACGATGTCCTTCTCACCGCACTGGTTTTCTTAAATCTTCATTTCTTGTCCAGGCGGTTTTCCTTTGGAATGATCTTCCTCAGAATATCAGGACGTTGACAAGTCAGTACACATTTAAAGTTAAAGCTCGGGAATATATACGTAAGAAATTGGCAGATTCATCCCACATATAATTTATTTATTTTTTCTCTATCTATTATTTTTATCTCTCTCTACTGTTTATATTTTGTATGTATGTATTTATGTATTTATTATAATATTTTTAATACTTTTTTTTCTCTCTTTTAATTTTAATTTATTTGCACCTACCATGTTTGTCTCTGCATCACCTCAAGGTAGACTGGTAGAAAATGCCTGAGGCATTAAGTCCGCCATTGTGCAATGTTTGTGCATAAAGTTTTAATAAATAAATAAATAAATAAATAAATTATATTATGAATATCGCTTATTTTCTTAAAATTCGAGATATTTTTATGAACATACATAAGATTTTCAAATATATATTGTGAAGCTACAGTCAGAATGTTCACCTCTTTGAACTTTTCTCTAAGAGATTCTCTAGGACCAAGGTTGTAAATGGCTCGAACAGCCCTCTTCTGTAAAACAAAGATGGTATTGATGTCCGCACAAGTTCCCCAGAGAAGAATCCCATAAGTCATAAGACTATGAAAATAACTAAAATAAACAATTCTGGCTGTATCCACATCAGTTATCTGTCTAATTTTCTTAACAGCAAAGGCGGCAGAACTGAGTCTACCTGACAGCTTCTCAATGTGAGGACCCCATTGTAACTTGGCGTCAATAGTTAATCCAAGAAAAACTGTCGACTCGACAGGGATCAACTCTACTCCATTCAGTTGAACATTGGTACTTAGCTGCCTGACATTTGGCGTAGAAAATTTAATGAGTTTAGTTTTTTTCATTTAAAAGCTTAAGTAAAATCAAAAGTCATTTATTCAAACTAGGCTGAGAATCAGCACTTTTTGAACGTCAATATCCTACATGACAGTCCCCCAAAACACCCACCCATCGACACTTCCTAAGTACTTTCACTGGGAAGAAGAAGTGGCGGAAGAAACTCCCCAGCAGCACAGCTGTCTGTTCATTTAGAAAAAACACAATAGTTTAGACAATACTATGTAGGTATAGTAATACAAGAAAAAAAATAATAAAAATATACAAATATGCCAGCTAGCCACGCCAAAATACCTGAAAAGTAAAACAAAAAATAAAATATAACTGAAATGTAAAAAGTAAAAACTTATTACATACCTAAATAAAAGCCCCTGGCATAAAGGGCGTGACAGCTCACATATTTGTGCATTGTAAAAAGCAAATTATATGAACTCATATAATGTGTCAGTAAGCTAATTCTGGAGAAGGAACACAAACATTGTCTTGAGTTAATCAGAGCGACCAGCTATTCTTATCATTTAAATAGTCATTTACAGAATAATATGCCTTTGAACAAAGCTTGGATTTGATTTGTGCTTTAAATGCATTGTAAGGCAAGTCTAGCAAAGCAGAGGGTATCTTGTTATAAAAAGTTATACCAAGCCCAACAAAAGAGTTATGGACCTTTTGAAGTCGGTGAAAAGGGGCTCGCAGTTTGTCCTTATTTCGGGTGTTAACATTATGGATCTCATTGTTTTTGGTGTACATGTGAATATTTTGCCTAATATATAAGATGTTGGATAAGACAAATTGCGAAGCAACCGTGAGAATGCCAATATCTTTAAAGAAATCTCTTAAAGAAACTCTTACACCAAGCTGGTTAATTGCTCGGACAGCACGTTTTTGGAGAACAAATATATTTTGTACGTCAGCAGCTTTGCCCCACAGTAGAATACCGTAGGACATAACGCTGTGGAAATAACTGAAATAGACTAAACGAGCTGTATCAACGTCAGTGTATTGTCTTACTTTCCTGACGGCATAGGCGGCCGAACTGAGTCTTCCTGCTACGGCTGATATGTCTGGTCCCCACTGAAGTTTTGCATGTCCTGTTATTCCCAGAAAAACTGCAGAGTCCACAGTTTCAAGCACTTCTTTATCTAATAATATATTGGGTCCCAAATTTCTAACGTTTGGCAAGGCCAACTTTACACATTTCGTTTTCTTAGTATTTTGAACTAGGTTATTTGACGTAAACCAATCCGTAACTATTGAGAGTGCACTGTTTACTTCGTCAAAATCTTGTTTATTCCTGTCTACTTTAAAAATAAGAGAAGTATCATCTGCAAACAGCACAACGTCACAGATGCCCTTTAAATAAAATGGTAAATCATTAATATATACTAAAAACAAGAATGGACCCAGTATTGAGCCTTGCGGTACACCTAACTGAACTGGTAGCCCGGAAGATTTCACACCATTAATATCTACACACTGGAATCTATTATGTAAATAAGAACTAATTACGTTGAGAGCTTGATTTTGGACACCGTAATGGCGTAGTTTATGCAAAAGTGTATCATGGTGCACGCAATCAAAGGCTTTGGAGAGATCACAAAAAATTCCAATAGCATTTTGCGACCTCTCCCATGCGTTAAATATGTGTTTCAGTAGAGCAACACCCGCATCTGTAGTCGAACGACCCTTTGTAAAACCATATTGCTCACTATGTAGGAGATTATTTAAATTAAAATGTCTTAGCAACTGCTTAAGTATTAATTTTTCAAATATTTTGCTGAATGCAGGTAAGATTGAAATGGGTCTGAAGTTGCCAACGTCAGTTTTATTACCTGATTTAAACAATGGTATTACTTTACTACTCTTCATTAGATCAGGAAAAATCCCCAAGTCAACACATTTACTAAAATTAACAGCTAGATAGGGAGCCACAATGTCTATTATATTACTTAATACTTTAATGGATATGTCCCAGTAATCACCGGTGTTTTTAGACTTAAGTGTGTTAAAACATTAATTACATCACGCGGGGATACATGTTCAAATTGAAATAGACGACTACACTTAGATACACTACTATGCAAAAGATTTTCAGCTTTAGATGGGGATGAATTTAAGGAGCGAGTTGTAGTTATTGGTATGTTAGCAAAAAACTCATTAAATGCCTCAGCTACGTAAGCGGCTTTATAAACTACTTTGTTGTCAATCATAATCTCAAGTTGTTTAAGACGGAAATACTGCCGCTGGCAAATTGTTCCAGTCCTTCGATGTACGCGGTATAAAAGATAGTGGTGTCAACAATTTAAGGGTGGATACTCGCCGTACGACGGGTCGTCCGATGAAACGGAGATGGGGGAATTAAGTCAAATAATTCCTTCGCACGCTCTCGAGGATTGAAAAATAAAAAACATTAATTAAAAATAAAGTCAATGATTTATTATCATATCACATTTTGTCATAAAATACTGCTTTTAAAATTACACTTAATTATAATAGACGTAGTAACTAAGGTCCGTATTACAGAACGTCACTCAAAACTTGAGTTTTGAGCTCGAGCTCTACTTAAGTCTCGTTTCAAGCCATTTGATTGGTTGAAACTAGTTTTAAGTAATGTTTAAGCAGAGATCAATGCATGACTTTCCTTCTGGAATACGTACCTAAGATATACATAAAAATATTATATAAAAAATAATTTGGGTCTTCGTTTGTGTGTGCACTTATATTAAATATGTGTGATATACAGCTATCTAGTTTAAGAAAGTAATTAAAAATAAAGAAGAAAAACACACTGAATAGAAGCGAATGTTAAGTGTTTAATAATTTGATCGATACTTCATAAATGTTATCATTAATTTCTTGCACAATAAAAAAAAAAAAATATATAAACATTCGAGCATCATAGGTAAAAGTCTGAAAAATCACAAGATTATTATAAAAAATATATTAATGTGTCACTTAGTTTCAAAAATTTTATACTAGAAAATATTACGATCATAAAATAATAATAATCATGTTAAAACTTAATATAATGGTAAATACTTGTAACTAATTAATATTCATTTCAGGAATAATAAAACTTTAAAATTAATGTTTTAACCCAAAAATGTCGTATCTATAATTTATATTAACATTTTTTATTCAATGGTTAATGGACATTTATGGGTTATAGAGAAATATCATCAAATGAGAGATGTAAATGAGGATTTACATATAACCTTTTATTCATAAAGGTTGCTTAAAGTTAACTAGTGATAAGTGACTGTATACCCATAAATTTTTGACTTCCTAACGTAATCTAACTTTAATCATCGTTTATGAATAAACCCCTTAAACACCATAGTGTTTATTCATAAACAATGATTACCTAAAGTTAGATTACGTTAGGAAGTCAAAAATTTATGGGTCACTAATCACTAGTTAACTTTAAGCAAAGTTTATGAATAAAGGGGATAATTATTAATAAATTTCTATCATCTGTAATTGTCTATCGGATATGGGGACCTAATCGTGGACCTTTAGGTCCCCTATACTATATGGTAAAACAGGATTATAACAAATCATGAAAATATCCTTCAACACAGACAACACACGTACGCCACAAAAATGATCTAGCTAATATGAACCTTATGCTTAAGTTTATAAGGCCTCATTGTTATAATATAATTTGCCTAATTTTCTTTTGGGTAACGTAGTTTAGACCGTATAGCTAAACTTATCCGATTTGTGTTTAAAATAAAATGAAAAAGTCATCCAGTGTTGTGTAGACACCATAATCTTTAATAAACTTTGAACCTTAGTGCTTACAGAATAACGTCGAAAATCTATTATAGGAATTTCACATGCTTGATTTGTTGGCATCTGGCGTTAACACATCTAGCTAATCTGTTCAGCTTTTATCCAATAAATACAACGATTTTGTATGGAGAGCGTACGCGACCGGAACGCTGAACAGAAGGCAAATGAAACCGTACAAAATAGTTTTTATTTGTGGTGATGGAGCTAAATAAATGTAAGTAATCCCTAGACAGACAAGGCCTCTATTTCCAAACGAACGTTCCCATGTAATTGCATCATTAAGTAATGACTAAGATGGAATAATAACTGAAAAAAACATACAGAGAAAATAGCACCGTTTTATATAAATATAAAATAAGAAAATGCAGATATCAAAATAGAACATTTAAATAAAAAAGATTTAACAAGCACGTAAAATTCGTTTACTAAAACACTACTCGCTGATGGATGGATTGCTTTTTACAGAAACCGGTAAAACGAACCTTTGAACCGGGAAATTATTTGTTCTGGAGTTAAATCCGTATTTTTGGCGGTCCATTCTTTCTGTTCAGGATCTTCGTCATACCGTTAAATGTGTATACAATATATAAAGAAAACCCATAAGGATAATATAGGTTAGGTAAACACATGATCAAATACAATATGAAATTTTACATATCATCATAGTAACAATACTAATGAATTTTGAAATCATCTTTCTTCCACGAATTGGAAAAAAAAAACTTCCCTAAAATTTTCTTCTTAACTCCATTTTCGTCGGTATATATGCGCGATGTGACCGCGAGCAACGTGCCCTGCTCCCTTTCACCCGCGCATGTATTGCCTACCGCACACGTGTTAAGTCCTGCTTCTGCGCAATAATATTTATTTTTTTAGGGGGATTTTTTTTTAACTTTAACCCGGCTTTGTAGGCATTAGTAGAATCAGTTATCGATACCTAACAATACCTTCACAGGTCGGACAGGGTTTTCTTTACATAATGTATTTCAATTTAAGACCGAATGTGTCTGAGAAATTACCTATTCAATGAAACGCACAAACTGACGTCAAATTTAAATATTGTTGTGTATGCACCCTTATACAATTGGCTATAAAATTGAGTATGTTAACAAATTGGTCCAAATAGTTAGAATGTAGATCATATATTTAGGATAGAGATCGATCTAATAAATATATCACAGGCGATCCCCTGTTATAACGCGGTCGAGGTGACAGATTTCAAGCCCCTCACTAGGATTGTAGGGGGGAGGTCCTTCGTGAATTCGTCTAGTACCTGAAAGCAGAAAACCAAAATCTTGTTATACTAATACTCATCATCATCTCAGCGTTAATCCCAGTCACAACTGAAGTTTTTTCAACTTTTGGAGCCAGAGATCCGCTTTACCAGTCTAATTGCTTATTTGGCTAAACTTTAATATTTTCCGTGAAGCGACTGCCGTCTGACCTCCACAACGCGAAGGCGATATCAAAGCAATACAGTTAGACCAATTGTTGGATTTTGAAGGCTCGAACAACCCGAAACGACTGCCACATGATGTTCGTATGGCAACCAGGACCAACGGCTTAACGTGCATTCCGAGGCACGACCACACCAGTGCAAATATCCATATTCATGCATACAAATATTTGCACTGTGGCCGCGTTCGCTACGGCTACGCAATGGAGACTGTCGTCGGAAATCGACTTAAAAGTCATTGACATAAAGTTAATAATCTTTAATTTGAAACAGGATGGGAGTGTGTTGCACTGGACACAGTTATTATAACGCATATAGTCGCGCGGCGAATTTTTCTTGTGCGATGCAGGACTTTTTGTGACGTCATTATGGTCGCATGTCGCGTTGTAGATACTGCTACAAGGTCATAGTTGGCATGGGAACTAAATAAATGAACTTTGAAGAAGTGATTGTTTGCGAGTCACTTGCATCAAGACTATAAGGTAATGAAGTCCATAATATTAGTAAGATTTGTTTTTGGATGTGTTTTGCACTTATACTAGCTGTGTCCCGCGGTTTCACTCGGATGATTTCGGATCCCGTGGGAAAATCGGGATAAAAAGTCTCCTGTGTTATTCCTAGTTCAAACATCTACCCATCCATATAATAATAGTTGGATTAATAGCATAGTTTTATTTTTAATATGCTCAAGCGCTTCGTCTTTAATAAGATCCTTTTAGCTCTGGAATCTTATTCCTTCACACGCTCAAACAAATCCTTTTGAACATGTTTTGTCATAATGTCCACATATAATTTTACTAAGTAAGAATCAAATACCTACCAATAATAGTGTCTTTAATTAATAATAATAAATTAATTGAATTAATAATTAACATTTAAAATTACTGTGGAGTATGAGGAACACAAAGATAGAGGACCAAAGTCACTGACATAGCTGAGAGGATTAGCAAGCTGAAGTGGCATTGGGCTGGTCACATATGCCGCAGGACCGTCAACCGTTGGGGTAAACGAGTGGAGACCGCGTCTCGGCAAACGTAGCGTAGGGCGCCCTTGGGCGAGATGGAGCGACGACATCAAAAAGGTGGCTGGTAGTGACTGGCGGAGAGCTGCTCAGGATCGAGCTTGTTGGCATGCTATGCAAGAGGCCTATGTCCAGCAGTGGACGAGTAGAGGCTGATGATGATGTATGCTAATTGCACGGTAAACTCTGCTTGCGAGATGTAGAATTGTAACGTCAGTAAGACGTGTTGTTTTATTTGTGGCGTTTGTAGGAATCGCTACAATTACTGTTAACATACCTTCAAGTAATGTTCACACACGGAATCATCGGCGGCGGTATTGGTAAGTTTGGGCGGCGCTGGCAACTGGACGAAGGTCACGGCTGTGGCTTCAGAACTACGACGCTTTATTATACTGTTTACACTGCAAGAGAAATAGAATAATACAACAAACCAGAAGAACAGTGGTGGTGTTGAATATCTCCTCTGATTTTTATTTTTATCGACGGTGAACTCTGCCGAAAATTTAAAGGAAACAGAATGCGACCATAGTGGACCGCGTTCTTCCACCACACTTCGAACTGGCAAGCTAGCGCGAGTCATGGCCACGATCTTTTAACGGTCATAAAAATTTCATTATATTCGCTCCCTAAAGAATAGAGTTAAACAAACCAATATCTCACCCGTTAATCACGTTTTACAAATCTCCTGTTATTTACATGATTATCGACTTTTACATGCTAACTATTTATTAACAATTACTATTGCGGCATATTGCAACAGAATCACTAAAATAACATGCATAATAACTTGGTATTTCGAAAAACCATTATAAAGAATTGATTGAAAACATCTTGATGAAATCTGGACAAAGTCTGAAATCACCAACCCGCATTGAGCAAGCGTGGTGATTACACTCAACCTTCACGATATGAGAGCAGGGGCGTGCACAGAGATTTTGTGGAGGGTATGCACTACCCAAATATCTGTGCTTATACAAGTGCCACTAGATGTTCGTATGGCAACCGCGACCAACGGCTTAACGTGCTTTCCGAGACACGACCAGACCAGTGCAAATATTCATATTTATGCATACAAATATTTGCACTGCGCGAGGATCGAATCCGCGCCTCCTTGCGCAGCGGCCGCGTTCGCTACCGCTACGCCATGGAGGCTGTCAAAATACAATGAAATGTTATTATTAACGCAACTGTAAATAAGTAATAATTTATTTCTCAAAAAACTGAAAAAAATATTTTACTATCTATAAATTACATCAACGCGCCTATCTTTTTTAAATAACTCTATAAAAATTAAATATGTGATCATTTTAAAATCGCTAAAAGTTCTTTTTCAATAGAAATATAGACAAATCTGGGAGTCTACTTTAACCCTATGTATTTCATAAATATACGTGATGCGCTACTCATTGGAATCATAACTATTAAATTTTGCTAATTTGTAAACTTCAGGAAAATTATTACAATATAAAGTATAATAGTATTGAAATTCATAGCAAGTAGGTTGAAAAACTTAAGGTCTTTTAAGTTTTTATAACAACGAATTGTCAATACCGCGTTTTAAAATAATATAGGTACCTACACGGGAAACAAAATAATAACGTTAACGTTGAAAAATTCACCGTTTTAAATTTATCTAAATATACATCAACAGTACAGATCTTTCTTAAAACAATCAATATATTTATGTTACCAAATACACCAATAACCAAACAACATAAGCTGATAAAATAAAAAGGTATTTTCACAAACAACAATTGTGCTAGTTTTGTCAACATCTTGATTCGGCCGCGTAAAATGAAGCACTGCATATCTGGGCTTATAAATCGAATGAAATTACAAGACAACACACGGAAAGTTTACACATACAATCAAATAATTTTATTCACACACGCGAATCAGAGACACGTCAGAGAAGCACATTTCGTTTCTGCTTACGGCCGCCACGCGAATGTGGCGCGGTCGTCGCGACAAACAGAGTTGCGCGGGCCGCATTGTAATATGTGTTAGTAGTTTGCACTAGCCCCAATAGATGGCAGTATTATCAATAACTGATTAAAGAAGTCTTTAAGTTTGTAGTGTATAAATTATTTTATTGTACTATATTATAAATTATTATATATTTTTACTGAAAATTATTAGGGTATGCAGTGCTTATCTGCCTCTATGGAGCGCACGCGCCTGTATGAGAGGAGACCTATGCCCAGCAGTGGGACGATAATAAGGTTGTTGATGATGATATTGCTATATATTGCTTTCGTAAATAACGAAATTAGTGTTGTTGAACTGTCAAAATGAAACCCTTTGCATTTCACAATAGGGGTGTTCCCAGGGTAAAAAAAAATGATTCTAGTCCGTCAGATTATAGAAAAATATTGGATACGTATATTTTGTTTTATCAAATCAATAAAAATTGACAAATATAAAAGGCATCAAAGATCAGGAGCGGTGGTTGGTGACGTCACACGAGTTTTCAACGCGCTGTGTCGTCTCCATTTTTTTTTTATAAGAAAAAAGAAAAAATACGTGTCTAGTATTTTTTGGAAATCTAACTGACGGAATAATTAGTTTTTTGTTAATTAAATACCCTATTGTCATGCTAACCGAGTCTTTAAGACTCCGAGGCCCCTAATGGGCTAAGCATTGAAACCCAGGTCACCAGGTCAGGTGGAGATTCAGAGACAATGGGCAAAAAGTAAATAATATAGAACTTACATTTGTAAATATGAGAGAGGCACTCGTTGATATATGTTGTTCTCATCCTCATTAGAAAACCTGCTGTATGAATCCTCTAACTTCGGCCATTCGGTCACCTGTAGGAGAAAAAATAATTTTGATACTTTATCTACAAAATATCCAATATTCGTTCATCATCATCCTCTCAACGTCTCAGTCGGTACTAGATGTTCGTATGGCAACCGGGACCAACGGCTTAACGTGCTTTCCGAGGCACGACCAGACCAGTGCAAATAGTCATATTCATGCATACAAATATTTGAACTGTGCGGGGATCGAACCCACGCCTCCTTGCGCAGCGGCCGCGTTCGCTACCGCTACGCCACAGAGGCTGTCAAATATCCAATATACGTTATTTTTTCTTAGAAAACCTAAATATAGTTGGTTCAGAATAAGCAACTGAATCGATACGAATAATTTTTACGCCAAGTTATATTTTTTCCCAAATACATTTAGAAATGTTTGGTTACCGAGCGCACAACAACACAGTTGAGTTGATGTGAAAGTCAGATGAGCAGTCAATCCTGGTATACCGGTTAGACTGGAAGCCGAACCCAACATACGTACCTAGTTGGGAAACGGTCTCTAAAGCTTTGACAGGCATAGAATAGCCAGTCTGTCGGTGTTCTATATGAAGCATTTTGGAGAGTCTGCGAGGGAATTGTTTGATTTAATTCCCCCATCTCCGTTCCATCGGACGAGCCGTCGTACGGCAAGTATCCATCCTTACGTTGTACGGTCCGGACGAAGCGTTTCGCCTCCTCCTTTGTACCGCGTACATCGAGGGACTCCTTCGTGTGGTACCGAGCTTATTAATAGTACCAACCCATATCCTCCTGTGGGTGTCGTAAGAGGCGACTTACGGAACTCTCACCAGGGAAGCGGGCAGCAGCGCATCTGCAGTGAAATATCAAATAACTGCGATCCCCAATCTGCTTGCCAACCGTGGGGATTATGGCAACCCCTCAGTTGTAATGGAATAACTTGGGGGAGTCCTTTGTCTAGCAGTGGACCTGTATGGGCTGAAGAAGAAGAAGTCATCGAGGGACTGGAACAATTTGCCAGCGGCGATGTTTCCGTCCGACTAAAATTGAAATGTCTTCACGGCGAGAGTGTGAATAGTCTCTTAATAAACTAGCACGCCTTACCATCAACGATTGCATTATTGCTTACCGTCAGGCGGGTTTGCGGTCAAGCATTAGTTTATAATTATAAAAGAAAGGTTAGGCATATGATGATGTACTTTGATGCGACTTACAATATGTGTAGTAGCGTTAATCCTGAGCAGCTTGAGTAGCTTGTTAAGCCTCTCCTCGAGCGGCCGGCCAGCGCCCAGCGACTCCAGCGCAGAATGTTCACCCACTGTCACCGTACGACCCGCTTCTAGAAAGAGACAAAAATATGTATTACAAATATTTGCACACACACACAAAGATAAAGACAGAAATAAAAGTATATAATGCTAGTAATATAGTGCTAGTGTTGCCACACTTACCGTGTACAGTGCTAGTGTTACCACACTTACCGTGCACAGTGCTAGTGTTGCCACACTTACCGTGTACAGTGCTGGTGCTGCCACACTTACCGTGTACAGTGCTAGTGTTGCCACACTTACCGTGTACAGCGCTAGTGTTGCCACACTTACCGTGTACAGTGCTAGTGTTGCCACACTTACCGGGTACAGTGCTAGTGTTGCCACACTTACCGTGTACAGGGCTAGTGTTGCCACACTTACCGTGTATAGTGCTAGTGTTACCACACTTACCGTGTACAGTGCTAGTGTTGCCACACTTACCGTGTACAGTGCTAGTGTTGCCACACTTACCGTGTACAGTGCTGGTGCTGCCACACTTACCGTGTACAGTGCTAGTGTTGCCACACTTACCATATATAGTGCTAGTGTTGCCACACTTACCGTGTATAGTGCTAGTGTTACCACACTTACCGTGTACAGTGCTAGTGTTGCCACACTTACCGTGTATAGTGCTAGTGTTGCCACACTAACAGTGTATAGTGCTAGTGTTGTCACACTTACCGTGTACAGTGCTAGTGTTGTCACACTTACCGTGTACAGTGCTAGTGTTGCCACATTTACCGTTTATAGTGCTAGTGTTGCCACACTTACCGTGTAGTGCTAGTGTTGTCACACTTACCGTGTACAGTGCTAGTGTTGCCACATTTACCGTTTATAGTGCTAGTGTTGCCACACTTACCGTGTACAGTGCTAGTGTTGCCACACTAACAGTGTATAGTGCTAGTGTTGTCACACTTACCGTGTACAGTGCTAGTGTTGCCACACTTACCGTGTACAGTGCTAGTGTTGCCACACTTACCGTGTACAGTGCTAGTGTTGCCACACTTACCGTGTATAGTGCTAGTGTTACCACACTTACCGTGTACAGTGCTAGTGTTGCCACACTTACCGTGTACAGTGCTAGTGTTGCCACACTTACCGTGTATAGTGGTGGGGTGTTGAGCTGGCACGTGTACCGCGTGCAGTCTCAGCCGCAGGTGTTGCCAGCCTCTAGCGGAGCGCACCACTGCGGCCAACTGGAGCGCGAATAGGCCGCGCACTGTGAAGGGCTCGTCGCAGTTCGGGGAGAGGACCTCGACTAGCCAAACGTCGATATACTGGAGTGATGGGGACTTACTGCAAAGAAGAATACCTACATAAAATGGCGTCAGAGACAGATTGAAAGATCTTTACTATTATAGTATGTTGGCGATCCAGCATTTATTTGTCTATACATTAGATATGATATTTGAATAAACGTTTCCGCTGACAAATAACTTATTATTATTTTTATTGTGAAAAATCGCTAAATAAGGCAACGCGCAATATAACGCACGCAAACCTTGTGCTTATTGGTGGATATAACGGTCAAGAGGGATGGATGGGATATTTAGTTACAACATATCATATTCAATGAATAATAATGCTTAAAATGAAATTGATATTTTGTCCTTCAATATCCTTGTGACCAAAAGGCTTCCAAGTATAATCCAGTACTGTAAGATGATCAGTGAACAGTTGATGGCTTCGTCAAGCGTCTCTACTGTTTGTCTACAAGCTGTGAATCATAAACCGTGATAGCCATAGAATTGAAACCTTAACAGATGATATAATTCTGTTGCCGCAGGAACAACAAATCAAATCAAATCAAATCAAATCATTTATTTCAAATAAACCAGTTACAGGCACTTTTGAATTGTCAGAAGGTCGGTCAGTCAATAAGATGAAGCTAGTCGCCCATTCCAAAGAGTAGGTACCCATGGAGAAGAACGGGCAAGAAACTCCATGGACACTCTTTTAAATTTTTAAGCTATTGTTACAAATATTTGATTACATCATTCATGTTAAAATCAACCGCGTGAGAACGATGCAGACATATATTGTACGCTGAGAGCGTCCATTATGGAAAACATACAAAAATCAATTCAGAAATTAAAATACGCCGTGGCAGCTAAGAGATGACCAGTCCCCTCCGACGGCGTCCGTTCACGAACATGACGTATGGATCAGCATCATTCAGCTCAACCATATCGAAGGGAATCCAATGACCCAAAACACACGCCACCATCAGCGAGACATTTGAGTGAGCATGACATACTCTCAACAGCCAGAGCACAATTAAGTCAATAAAAAAAGACTAACCCAACAAATAAATGCCTTACAGCACATTCGTACATTGTGCTCACACGTTTGCCATGCAATTATACAATACTAAGAAATTGAATCTACACAATGCTAAGATAGTTTTGTCCAAGGTTCAGCAGCTCCCACAGTGTTCCCGAATCTGTGGAAAGTTTAACTCCTGTGCAGCTGCAGCTGCACAAGTGCCGAACACCTCTGTCAGCGATACAATTCCGTAACGTACAATATGCTTGGCTACGTATTGTGTGTAATACAGGCTTTGACTAAATAACATAAACAATTACATATTAAAACTACAAGAGGAAAAATCAAAGAACAATCATTGTATAGAAATCTGACGCAGCTCAAGCCCAAGCCTTTTTGTCCTCAATATAATCCTTCACACTATAAAATGCTTTCTGACACAACTTACGTTTAATGAAGGATTTGAATTTATTCAGGTTCAGATCTTGAACCACCTCTGGAAGTCCATTGTAAAAATGTATACATTGGCATCTGAAAGAGCCACCTATTTTCTTGAGCCTTGTTGTAGGTACAATAAATTTGTGCCTGTTCCTAGTATTTATATCATGGACATCACTGTATTTTTTAAACAATTTTATATTTTTATGAGCATACAAAAGATTTTCATAAATATATTGAGACGGTACGGTCAGTACATTAATCTCTTTAAATTTTTCTCTGAGAGAGTGTCTCGGACTTAATTTATAAATTGCACGAACAGCTCGTTTCTGCAAAACAAATATTGTTTGAATATCGGCGGCATTTCCCCACAACAGAATGCCGTACGACATTACGCTGTGGAAATAGCCAAAGTACAATAAACGGGCTGTCTCAACATCAGTCAAATTACGAATTGTTCTAACTGCGTATGCAGCAGAACTTAGCTTTTTTGACAATTTTTCTATATGTGAACCCCATTGAAGCTTAGCATCCAGAGTTATACCCAAGAATACTGTGCTGTCGTCAGATTTCAATTCTTCACCCTTTATCAACACTTTAGTTTCCACCTGCCTCACGTTAGGTAGAGTAAACTTAATGCATTTGGTTTTTTTCTCGTTTAAGAGTAAATTATTAACATTAAACCAATGGACTACTTTGGAGATTGCGCTATTTACATCATCAGTAACCTGCTGCTGACGTTTCAGTTTAAATAAAAGTGAAGTGTCATCTGCAAACAACACTATATCGTGGTTATCCTTTATTAGGTACGGCAGGTCATTGATGTAAATAAGAAACAAAAAAGGACCAAGAATTGACCCCGGTGGGACTCCCATTGTTACTAAAGATCCAGAAGATCTTTTTCCATTAACGTCAACGCTTTGAACCCTACCACTCAAGTAAGATGTAATAAGATCCAGTGCAGAGTTCCGGATCCCGTAGTGGCGGAGTTTCCTGATTAACGTATCGTGAAGAACGCAATCGAATGCCTTGGACAAATCACAAAAGATGCCCAAGGCATCGCATTTATCCTCCCATGCATTATATATATGACCTAGAAGTTCAACACCGGCATCAGTAGTTGAACGACCCCTTGTAAAACCGAACTGTTTGCTATGTAATAATTTATGTTTATTAAAAAAAATTAGCATTTGGTTTAAAATTAATTTCTCAAAAATTTTACTAAAGGTAGGTAGTACAGAAATAGGTCTATAATTTGTGGGGCCTGATGTACTACCAGATTTAAACAAAGGTATTATTTTACTATTTTTCATGAGATCAGGAAACTCTCCACAGTCAATACAAGCATTAAAGATAACAGCTAGAGTGGGTGCCACAATATCAATAACAGACTTAGCAACTTCCACCGAATGACCCCATAGGTCAGCAGTCTTTTTTACATTCAGAGTGTGAAAGATTTTAATTATATCTCTACTGATAACATGTTCAAAATGAAACTCCGAATCACAAACATTAACATTTTCTTTAAGCAAAGACTCAGCAACAGAAGGTGATGAGTTTAGGGATTTAGTAGTTGAAACAGGAATATCCGAAAAGAAATTTTCAAATGCCTCAGAGACTTGCGAGTCTGATTTAACAACGTACGGAAGACGGGTCTGAGCAGTTGCGTTGCCATGTGTCCCGTGTACGATGCGCCAAATGTTGTTGTGTCGGGAGTTTGGTCATGGAGGGTGCTCAGATCAATCTCCCTCTGACGCAGCATCGTTGGTCGTGTTGGGCCTTCCTATTGACTCAAAGTTATTTTTTCAGTGAATAGGCTTAAAAAATATAATAATATAATATAATAATATATTTATTTGCATAAAACACGGTATACAAAGATGGTAAAAATACAATTTAGACCAAGACATGTTTTGCCAATTTAATATAAGCATGCAAATTTTTCAAGGTGTACTAGACATTAACATTTTTTTGTCGAGGAAATCCTTAACACTATAAAAACTATTAACAGACAGCCATTCATACAATTTCTTTTTAAATAATTTGGTATTCACATTTTTGAGATCGTTTGGTAACTTATTATATAAATGTACACACATTGCAAGGCAACTTTTATTATATTTAGTTAGCCTTGGAATCTCACTTAGTACGAGCCTGTTGGGGTCTCGTCGGTTTCGGGCACAAATGTCATTTGCTTTGACAAATAAATTTTGAGGCTGCCTGACAAACATACATATCTCATAAATATAAAGAGACGGCAGCGGTAGCAAACCAAGTCTTTTAAATACTGGTCGACATGAGTCATCCGGTTGAAGGCCACATATTGCCCTTATGCATTTTTTTGAGCGACAAATGCTCTATTTACATCAGTACTATTACCCCACATCACCAGACCATAGCGCAGTAACGATTCAACATACGCGTGATATGAAATAATAGCAGTTTTTATATTCCTGACATTTTTTACTTGTTTCAACGCATAAACGAATTTATTAATTCTAGCGCTAACACTGTCCACGTGTTCTTTCCAATTAATGTCTTTATCTATTATTACACCCAAAAATTTGGTATACATTACTTCGTTGATTTTAGTGATATTCATTTTTATGTTATATTTATTATTATTTGATTGGGTAAATTGAATGTAAACGGATTTATCTAAATTAATAAAATAAAAAATAAAAAAAACTAGCGCGCTTAAAGGGTCCCATACACTTACAGTCCGCCTGCAGTTTCTGGTCCTAACGGGCGGCTCGCCGTCCAAGGTCTGTATACCTCACTTACTATAGCGATTATCGCCTGCCGGCAATGCCTGCCTGCCGGTTGCACAACAGCAGGCCAGTGACGGCAAGCGGCCACATACTTTGGGTCCGCATTGATCGTCGATACGAAATCGCCAAGGGAACTGCATGTCTTTGATCCCCGTTAACTGACAGGTAGATATCCGCCGGCGAATTGTTAATGTGTGGGGTCCTTTACCACCAACGATTGCATTGATTGCAACGGTTGCTTACCATTAGGCGGGATTGCGGTCAAGCGATAGTTTATAACTATTACAAAAAATGGACAACAGAGAATCCCTCGGTGGTAGGCCATAACATCGGCTGCCGGCAGAAGTTACCACACACCAGACAAAGTCTTGCCGCCAAGCGTTTCGTCGTGTTCCGGCATGATGTCTGATGAAGACGTACGGAGGACGGGTCTGTGCAGTTGTGTTGCGATGTGTGGCGGGTACGATGCGTCAAATATTGTTGTGTTGGAGGTTTGGTCGTGGAAGGTTTCCAGATCAATCTCCCTCTGGTGCAGCATCGTTGGTGGTGTTGGGTTTAACATTGCATCACCTCACTCAACTGCCGTCTTCCTTCCTATTCACTAAGTATTTTTTTAAGTGAATGGGCTTAATAAAACTAGCGCGCTTTACCATCAACGATCGAGAAGCAGTGATGCACACTGCTTACCATTAGGAGATTGCGGACTAGCACTAGTTTATAATGATTAAAAAAAGAAAATGGACAACACATTTTTTTTTTTGTTTTGATGATGTATGGAACTACTTGTCAAACTAAACGGAACTCCGTGTCTTTGGAGTCTTACTCACCGCTCCACCTTGGCCATGTCCAGCAGGTGGAAGTGCCGACACAGGCCCACGTTCTTGTTGACACACAGCACGTCGGACACGATGCGCACGTACTCGCTCACCGACAGTCGCGGCGTGCTGGCCGCACGGAGAGGGAATATCGTCTCACCCGTTTCCAGGTCGAACAGATCGGTCTTGTATGGGGATAGGGGGCTGTGGACAGATATTTGTTATACTATATCAACTATCTCATAAGCAAATGAACTCAATTGCGATTTTATGTACTTACGAAAACTTGACCGCAAAATATGACATTATTGCCTAATTATCGTAGTTTCTTCGTAATTAATGAATCTCTTTGACAACTTTTGTAAGTAAAACTTTGTAATTTTAATGATAAATTAATGAAAAATACGACACGGTTAGCGCCTTAAGCCATTGACTACTACGCTGCGTGTTGCGGGTTCGATTCCCGCACGGATCAAAATTTGTATGGCCTACAAGTAGTTGTTCCGGGTCTGGCTGTTTGTGTACATGACTTACACCCACGCACCCACGATACAAGAGAAAATCCTAGTTTAGGGCAACTTTTTTTAAAAAAAAAGGCACAAAGCAAAAGCAAATGATATTTGTTTTTTGTCGCAAACGACAAAATAATATGATCTAAACGCATATGTCTAACAACTTTATAACAATATTCTGCCAAATAAGGCTTTTCATTCATGTCTATTGACTAGGGTTGTAACGGAGGCTTGTTAGCGGAGGCAGAGGCGGATGCGGAGGCGACGAGTCTCACCTCCGCGGAAGCGGAGGTTAACGGAGGCGGAGGTGAAAGTACATATAGAAAAAATTGAAATTTATGGTTAATTAAAACAAAATTTTTATTTTAAATACGTACATTAATAGTAGTATACTTGGTAAAAAAAAATATTACCTTCTTGTAATGAAAATTAAGGAGAAACAAATTGTGTTTGCCGCATTCCCGCCTCGCACTAGTTAATTCTTGACCATTTCGCGCTCAAACGCGGCCGGACGGTTGTCGAGCGTCGCAGCTTGCGCGTTATTTATTTTATAAATACGTAAATAAACCTCCGTTATAACTCCGCAAAAATTGTGCGGAGGCGGAGGCGGAAGCGAAGATACGATTTCTTGCGGAACTTCCGCAGTAACGGAAGCGGAGGCGAAGCTCCGTTACAACCCTACTATTGACTATGCTTGTATATCCAACAAAAATGAAGGCACGTCATAAAACCATTCAGTTTATTTTAATATAGATTATTTTATAATTAGGAATGTTCCGCTACTGCTCGCGCTTACTCTTCGTTTTCCTTAACACTTTCACTAGAGGTTTTTATTTTTGTTTCTTTTTTTTCTTTTTTTCAGTTGCTGAGTCACAGCGTCATGTTAAAAAACCTAAGTATAGTCTCCCCAGAGAATAATGGTATCAAAGGTATTAATAAAAGTTTGAAGACACGGTTGGTGCAGTGGCTGAGTGATTGACTACTGTGCTGTCACGGGTTCGATTGCCGCTGATTCCATCCGATTTTCCGATTCTACAGGTAGTTGTTCCGGGTCTGGGTGTTTGTGTATGTGTATTTAAATGTTTGTTACAAACGCATCCACGATTTAAAAGTAATTTCTGGTGTAGAGCAACGTTTTTATAATAAAAAAATACAAATTCGACCGGCAGTTTCAGAGATTTGCACGTTCAAAGAAACAAACTCTTCAGCATTATTATTTAAAAAAATCCCGGACGCAGCTAATTATTTATTATATCTTTATTTTGTACATAGTATTGTTTCAATGCACAGCACTCAAATGTTTTAGAAGCAAAATTATCGAAAACAATGTGACATCTACCAACCCGCACTGGGCTGGCGTGGTAGATTATGACCCACTGCCTCTCACTGAGGGCAGGCCTGGGTCCCAACAGTGGGAACATTATACTCTGATTATGTATGTATGTTATTGTTTTGATGTAGTACGTACTCTCTAAAGAAGTCAGTAGGGGTGGCCGTGTCCCGGAAGCCCAGCAGCACGGTGTCGGGCTTCATGGCACCCAGCCCCGCCAGCCGCGCCAGTTGGGCCGCGCCCGACCGGACCGACGACGACAAGCTTAGCTCCACGAATGCTTTTACCTGGATATACACGTACCATGTCATTTATAAACAATTTCTCTTATGTAAGTATAAAATAATAATAATAGTAGTAACAATATAATAATGGAGATTGCTGAATATCTCCTCCTTTGAAGTAAACGAAACGCGACCATAGTAGTATGGGTCCTTTCGCTGCACGGCGTGGCGAACGCACTTTCTTTCGAACCGGCAAGCTAGCGAGTCATGGCCACAATCTTTTAACGGCCACAAAAACGTAATTAGTTTTAAGTATTTAAAGTAATCCCCGGAGGAATCAGGCCTCAAGTGCCCCTATGGTTTTACTTCTAATTTGGGTGACGCCTGGACATTCGAAGAGTATATGCGCAAGTGTCTCGTCAGCCTCCATGCAAGCTCTGCACAGAGGGCTGTTCGTTATGCCTATTGTGTGGAGATATTTATTTAGCTAGCAGTAGCCCGTGACGATCCCCGTCATAAATCACAAGCCTTTCCTATTCAGATTCAACAGTCTTTTGGCCTTGATGTAAATCAGTAAAGTCAACAGAATAGGATATTTGACTAAAAAACTAACAAGTCCGTCAGTCTGATTTCCAAAAAATACTAGACACGTATTTTTTCTTTTTTCATATAAACAAAAAATGTAGACGACACAGCGCGTTGAAAACTCGTATGACGTCACTGCACGCTACACTTTTTAGCGGCCAGTGACGTCACCAGCCACCACTCCTGATCTTTGATGCCTTTTATATTTGTCAATTTTTATTGATTTGATAAAACAAAATATTTGTATCCAATATTTTTCTCTAATTTGAATGACGGACTAAAAAGAATCATTTTTTTTTACTCAGGAAACATCCCTATTACAACGCAAACAAAATAGATGATCATCATCATCATCATCAGCAACCTTTTAGAGTCCCACTGCTGGGCACAGGTCTCCTCTCATACAGAGAAGGATTGAGCGTAATCACCACGCTTGCTCAATGCGGATTGGCAATTTCAGACTTATAAAGTCCAGGTTTCCTCAAGATGTTTTCCTTCACCTTCAGTCATTGGTGTCCAAGATATACTTAGAAAGTACATATAACTTTAGAAAAGTTACATTGGTACTTGCCTGACCTGGAATCGAACTCGCACACTCATACTTGAGAGGCTGGTGTCTTAACCACTAGGCCACCATGACTTACAAAATAGATACATTGCAGAAAAAGGTCTCTGACTACGTCAGGGAGGACACTTAAAAAGCAAGGAGTTTTGGCCGGTAAGGGCACTTGCCCAGACTGGCTCACTGGTGAGGCACTCTGGACGTACATGAGGATTTCCCATTCTAGCCATATAAAAAAAAAAAACAGTCTTTTGGCTACCCTGTCATCAGGGATGCTCTGTGGACTTATGGCAGGTGTTACAAAAAGCTGCACAGGTCTTACCTTGAGATGATCGATTAGCGAGGCCAGTACTTGTGCTCGGCTGCGGAAGGGTCGCGAACCGTCCAGTTCACCTACTCTTCGTGGCCCACCACACGAGAAGGAGCCACCCTGTGAAGCAACAGACATAGCATCGGTGGGTATTGATTTTGATGTGACAAAAATAGGTTGTTCTTCAAAACAAATAAATTTACTAAAAAATATGTATAAACTTTCTTTATTTTTTGGCTTCGCGCAGTTTGTGCATTTGTAATGTCGTAATGAATTATTCATGTTGGGAAATAAACGGCCACGGAGCCGTCTACGAGGATGTTTGAGGCAAAGTCACGATGAGGCCACTGTCTGCGATATCTTAATGTTCTTTATGAATTATTTACTGAATACTTTTACTACATAAATCACACTTATATTTGGTAAACAACACTATAAATAATTTAAAAAGTCAATGAAACATGAGCCGTGACACTCAGCTTAACTTTCCCATAAAACGCATGTATAAACTTTTTTATCTTAATTTTGAACTTTTGTGGTGTGGCGTGTGGATGTGATGCATGGTGATTAAGATGGGTTTAGATCAATCCTCATAGCACTCCCCAGCCGTCCGTATTCTTGTAGTCCTAGTCCACAATTTTGCTTGTACATCACGCGTCTCCACAGAGTAACTCGTTCATGGGTCGAAATGTATACACTTTTTACAACAAACTATGGACGTTTCCAGAAACTTACCCATTAAACGATTTAAGAATTCATATAAAGGCCAAACTTTGCAAAAAAGGGGTATTATAAAATCTGGGTGTTAGAAGACAAAGCTTGGGACTGAGCTGCTCAGCTCTGTTAAAGCATTGTTAATTGTTAGTAAGCAATATGCGTAATTATAAGGTAAATTATTGTAAGCTTTTCATTTTTAATGTCTGGACTTGAAAAAAGACGATGATCCCTGAGTTGTTTCATTATTTCTTCTCAAGAGGTAGTCAGTTAGGAAATGCCGGCTTCATCTAGTTAAAAAAATAAAATAAAAATAAACATGACGTGTAAAGTGATCAGTGATCCTACTTTGCTTAATAAACGATTTCATTTCATTTCGATTTCATTTCATTTCATTTCATTTATTATTTCTGTGATATAGTCCACTAGAAGAAGAACTCTCCCACACCGTTCGAATTGTGGAGATCTGACAAAGTGGGGACAGGGAGTACTAGTTTGATTGGTCCAAATCGACCTTTATGTATTTGTGTGATGAATGTCGTGTGCGTTGCGTTCATGTATTAAGGATTTCTCGGTGCTTTCATAGTCCATTCTGAGACATCATTTGAAATGAATACGCATCAAACGTTTTGGCAACGTCGCACTAGGGTGGGGCAATTTCCATATTCACTTTAACTAGTTTTTGCCTGCGACTTGGTTTGCCTGAACTATTGTTGCTCCCAGAGACATCCCGACATATTGCATCGCCTGACCGCATGTTTTATTTTCGATTAACGTTATTTTTGAATGGATATCTTTTTTAGTTGGCTCTTCGAGGCCTTAGCGTGTTGCATTCCTATTGACTGCTTTGCATGGCTACTTATGTACAGAAGAAAGTTTCTTCTAACTGAACAGACAACTATGATTTGTTGCGCGACTTCTTCCCAGCGAGAGCACTGAAAGCATGGGCTGGCTGGGACTGTTTTATGTAATACTAGCGATCGCCAGCGACTTCGTTCGCGTGGAGTTAGTTATGCCCCGCTCCTATTGGTCGCAGTGTGATGTTATATAGCCTAAAGCCTTCCTGGATTAATGGGCTATCCAACGTAAAAAGTTTCAAATCAGACCAGTAGTTCCCGAGATTAGCGCGCATAAATAAACAAACATACAAACAAACTCTTCAGATTTATATATTAGTATAGATTGACGTTCAAAAAGTGCCTAATTTGAATAAATGACTTCTGATTTGATTTGACTCTTCCTGTAAAATAGTGATATTTAGCTGAATCTGGTCAGCCTGAAAGCCAACCCAGACGTGATTGGGTGAAGACAGGCAGTGTTCGCATTCGCCTCTCGTTGAATCTGTCATCAAACCTCTAAAATTACAAACACTTTTGATATAGAGTGTCGATGAGATAAGATTTCAATTTGAACGTGCGGTCTTTCAGCCCAAAAACCAGTGCAGCATGGCGGGCGCTTTGAGACACAGTTTTTTTTAATGTATAAATTTTTACCTTTTTCTGGTCGTTGACAAAATCGATGAGAGGAGCGGACTGTCGCGGTGACGCGATCAGTAGCAGCATCTGTGGTCGCCAGAACTTCACGTGTTCGCGTCGAGGGTCCAACAGTAGCAGGTATTTCCGGACCTGGGAATAATTAGGTATAGATTAGATTAATCGTTAAAAATAATTTAATTTTTTTTATTGCGCACAGGTAAAAAAACAAATATCATTTAAAGTTAAAAAAAAAACAATTTATATTTTCGAAATTCGTTACTGCTGTTTCCGCATTTCGAAATTATAGTTATTTTGCTATAGTGTTGGCTGTAGGTACTTTACACACACAAGACAGATTTAGACACAAGTCTAGCGCATCTATGTAAATCTCGCAAATGGTGAACAACTCCGTTCCACCAGCGGACGACCCGTCGTACGGCTGGTTTCCACCCTTACGTTGTTAACACCACTACGATCCGGACGAAGCATTTCGCCTCCTCCTTTATACCGCGTACATCGAGGGACTGGAACAATTTGCCAGCGGCGGTATTTCCGTCGGACTACAATTTGAGTGTCTTCAAGGCTGGAGTGAATAGGCTCTTAATAAACTAGTGCGCTTTACCATCAACGATTGCGTCACTGCTTACCATCAGGCAGGTTTGCGGTCAAGCGCTGGTTTATAATACGTAAAAAAAAAACTTCTTGAGTAGGTACGCTAATTGACAAAAACCCTCCAGCGTCAGCGTATACTGTGCCCAGGCCCATTCCTAGGACAGAGGCCTCCTGGTGACAGGGAGTAAACTACCACGCGGATCCAGTGCGGGGTGGTAGATATCACATGTCTTCCAAGTTTTACCTGTAGGCATGCCGGTTTGAAGTCGTGGTGGCCTAGTGGTTAAAACACCAGCCTCTCAAGTATGAGTGCGCGGGTTCGATTCCAGGTCAGGCAAGTACCAATGTAACTTTTCTAAAGTTATATGTACTTTCTAAGTATATCTTGGACACCAATGACTGAAGGTGAAGGAAAACATCTTGAGGCAACCTAGACTTTAAGGCCCGTATTACAGAACGTCACTCAAAACTCAAGCTCTACTTAGGTCTCGTTTCAAGCCATTTGATTGGTTGAAACTAGTTTTAAGTAATGCTAATGCAGAGATCAATGCTTGAGTTTCGTTCTGGAATACGCACCTAAGTCTGAAGCCAACCCGCATTGAGCAAGCGTGGTGATTACGCTCAATCCTTCTCTGTATGAGAGGAGACCTGTACCCAGCAGTGGGGCGATAAAAAGGTCGATGATGATGCCGGTTTCCTCACGGTGATTTCCTTAACCGTATCGAGAGCAGTGGTGATAAAATAATGAACACAAATGGCTTCGAACCTAAGACCTATAACTTGTACGTATATGGCGGCCGATACCTCGTCATCATCCGCATAACTAATATTATTCACACACGGACCATCAAGACGACAGCTCAACCATCAGCTGGTGAACATAAAGGTTGAAAAGCGCTGGCGAGGTCAATCCACACTGTCTCACCCTGCATTCCAACTTATACTCCTCTGATAAGTCGTTGGCCCATCTAAAATTTTTTATTTGGTGACCATAAGGCCGTTATTAGCGGCCATATTTCGGGGCACATCTTATTGTGCGCTATGTTGGTATCATTGTAATTGTGTAACAACTGTAGAGGGGCTACTAAATATATTAACACTAGCTTTCCGCCCGCGGCTTCGCCCGCGTGGAGTTCGGTTATATCGCGATTTTTAGATTTCCCTCGGGAACATCAAATTTTTCCGGGATAAAAGGTAGCCTATGTTCTTTCTCAGGGTCTAAAAATTGTCTGTGCCAAATTTCATCAAAATCGGTTAAGAGGTTTAAGCAGAAAAGCGTAACAGACCGACAGACAGACAGACAGAGTTACTTTCGCATTTATAATATTAGTATGGATAAATATATTCCGTGAGCGATCATACCAAATTCGTAAATATTTGATTAAAAGCGATAAGCAAACAAACAAGTAAATAAGTAATTTATTCTTTTTCTCTATCCATATTTTTTATCACACTCTACTGGTTATATTATGTATGTATTTATTTATTATATATTTTTTTGTTTCTCTTTTAACTTTAATCCATACTAATTCTATACTAATATTATAAATGCGAGAGTAACTCTGTCTGTCTGTCTGTTACGCTTTCCCGCTTAAACCTTTCAACCGATTTTGATGAAATTTGGCACCGACAATCTTTAGATCCTGAGAAAGAACATAGGCACATTTTATCCCGGAAAAATTTGATGTTCCCGAGGGAAATCTAAAAAGTGCGATATAACCGAACTCCACGCGGGCGAAGCCGCGGGCGGTAAGCTAGTATCTTTTATATCTTTGCACATACCATGCTTTGTCTCTGCATCACCTTAAGGTAGACGGTAGAAAATGCCTAAGGCATTAAGTCCGCCACTGTGCAATGTTTTTCTTGTGGAAGAAGTTCTAATAAATAAACAGATAAATAAATAAGCGCACCTTACATACTTATTCCACCCTAGGATAGGTCGATCATTTCCGACCTAACCCCAAACGCTGGCCATCGAATACACAAGTCGTATCATGTAGAATCAAAAGTATGTTTACATTATCAGCTTAATTCAAAAGCGATTTACTTTTTTATTTTTTAATAAATTTTAACTTAGAGCACGGGTTAGAATGAATGTCAATCGCTTAGCATTAGAAAAAAAGAAAAAGACGATTAATTTCGATTTATTAACGCTTTATCTAATCTTACTTCTACCCTCGTTTTATATTTAATATCCTCCGTTATATCAGTCGACGGGCAGTCCTTGCTTTCATGATCCCCTTTATTCATAAACGATGCTTAAAGTTAACTAGTTATTAACGATTCCTTAAGCATACATTTTAGACGCTTGCACGTCACTTAGCTTTAATCATTGTTTATGAATAAACCTCATAAACACTGGTGTATTTATTCATAAACAATGATGAGGGTATATAGATATGTAGAACGGTATGTATATATTTTAAAACCATTATTGAGAAAAGAGAATAAAAATATATGCAGCCTTGAACTTACATTTTGCTGAACCATCAACATTCCTTTTTTTGCGAATGAATTTATTCCTTTTATTCCGTTTTCTCCGAACTATCTTCCATTCGTCGCTATCATCGTGCACTGTTTCTATTATGTGTAACTTTTGTTGAACAGGGTTAGGACTCCTAACCCTGTTCAACAAAAGGTTAGGAGACTGCAATGTTTGACGTTTACAGTCTGCCACTTTTTTACATTCACTGGTTTTTTCCTTCACTTTTAAGCCAACAGCCGCAGTTTGAGCGTACGAAAGTTTATTGATGTGTTTTGTTAAGCCCGGCGAAACCGCAGTACCGACCTCGCGCACCTTCTCTATGTCTTTCCAACCAGATTCCCCCGACGTGGGCGCCCACGCCTTCCAAAAGGATTGCGTGACAGTGTCCTGATGCTTTCGTGCGTACAGAGGAATATGAAAATAATTATTTGTGGTATCTTTTATTTCACCTACCGCATCCGCCGAAATATGCGGTACTTCAATGGCACTTTCACCACCAAAACTATCTAAAACTGCTTCTCGAGACCGGCTATTTCGAAAATCATGCATTACGGGAGACGAGGCTCTAAACATATCTCTGGATAAATGATTGCCTCGCCGCGTATTTCGTAGTCCCGTTGCTTCTAAATGGTCAAAAGTGACCGGTGGCAGACGCTGAAGTTCTTTTGCAACAAAGACTGGCAAGTACTTAGGGTCCGTCTTCTTTATGAAAAATAGGATGTCCTCCATGTCCTGATCTTCCCTACCATTACGGTTTAAGTAGCAGCTACTGGTTTGCACAAATTCAAAAAGCAAATATTTGGCCGCTGCGATTTCCTCACTGTTGAATGCGGTATTACAGAGTCGTATTATACTGCCACCATCCATTACATTCACCTTATTTTGTACAAAGGCAAGTAACTCCGATATAACAATGTTACAATTGTTACATTTAAAATTATTTAAAGCCATTATGGCTCCCGTCACAACGCACTTTTTACGAGTTTCTCTCACATCTAGGTACGTATGCACTTGGTTGTGTACCGAACTGCAGTGATGCTGCACTTAGTCGGAGGTTACACTTCCATTCTAACGTCAGTTCAGTCCATGATAATGTCCAGTTTAGTTCAGATATTATTAGTACTAAAAATCTATAATTTGACATCGATGTACATATATTAATCACGACGACAAAGAAAAGAAATAATAAAAAAAAAAGAAAACAGGTACCTACACATAATTGTACAATGTTTTTTTCTCGTCTACCGTCATGACGGGGCGTTGTTGGATGGGACTTTTAATAATATTTTGGGTTTGTGGATACAATTTTTCGATTACTCAGAGTCTGAAATATTTAGCTTTCATGTCAAAGTCCATGCCAGCTATATGGTTAGGTTTGGGCATATGTATAGTATCTAATATATAACAAAGTTAAAAAGAAAACTATCATAGCTAAGTAGGCTTCAGAAGTTTACAATAGTCGACCACTTTACATTCGCAGTTGCTATGTATGGTAGAATTTAGATTTGACAGCACAGTTGGCGCAGAGGTTAAGCTATTGACTGCTGCGCTGCGTGTCGCGGTTTCGATTCCCACACGGAACAAATATTTATATGTTCAGGTCTGGGTGTTAGTGTATGTGTGTTTATATGTTTGTAACCGCACCCACATTACAGGAGAAATTCCAAGTGTAAGGCAAAGTTAAAAAAAAAGAATATGATTTTTAATTACAATATTAAGTTTGTTTATTAAAATCCTTACCAACATTATATGTGAAAGTGAGTTTTTTTATTTGTTTGTTCCGCTTTAACGCCTACTCTACTGAACGGATTTGTGTGAAATTTGGCACTCATATGGTTTATAACCAGCCCCCTAAACGGCGAACACATTTTTGTCAAATGGTTGCGACTAGTTGGGATCGTTTGGACCGAACAGACGAATGGGCCGTCCGAACGATCCCAACTGATACCAACTAGTCGCAATCATTTGACAAAAATACGTTCGCCGATTAGGGGGCAGGAATAACACATGGGATACTTTTTTTTATCAAAATATTACCACGGGGTCGAAACTTAGGTGGGTTAGACCGCGGGACACGGTTAGTAACCAATAATTAAGAACAAATTTTATAAAAATTAATACATTTTATTTCAGCTTCACGAAAGGTCTAGGAATCCTTACTAATATTATCACGCCGTTCATTCTGAACCGATTGCTTTGAAATTTTGCAGACGTAAAGTTAGACGTCCGGATTAAATAATTGGATATTCCCGACAGGAATCTAAAAAGCGCGATATAACCGAACTCCACGCGGGCGAAGCCGCGGGCGGAAAGCTAGTGAGAATTAAATAGTTCGCTGCAAAAGTCTGGGAAAATAGCTGGTTTTGAAAAACAGTTTTATTGCTTTTCTTATTCGTTAAGCTGTTGATTAGTGGGTGGGGTACATTGATCATAGAACCGAAGGCCGAAGGGACAGTAAGGTTCTGGATTAGCGGCTATGTACCGGAAGACGCAGCTTAGGGTCGCCCCCAACAAGGTGGACCGATGGCCTGGTGAAGTTCGAGGGAAGCCGATAGATGCAGGCAGCACAAGACTGGTCATTGTGGAAAGCCTTTGTCCAACAGTAGACCTCTATAGGCTGAAGAAGAAGCTGTTGGTGCCGGCTGTCAATTGTGGGTCTTTAACAATCGGTACGGATAGTCAGAAACTAGAAAGTGCTATCAAAGGACATCCTATTTCCAAGTAACTGGATTACGGAGGTCAGATAGGCATCCGGTTAGACTGGAAGCTATAAACTTTAAAGGGTCTGCGAAGACGCATACTTTATCCACACTCAAATTAAGATTTACGAAATTGTCAGCTAACTATTATTTGTAGTCTCTTGCAAAAGTATTGTGATGTTCATCATTAACAACCTTTATCGTCCCACTGCTGGACACAGGTCTCCTCTCATACAGAGAAGGATTGAGCGTAATCACCACGCTTGCTCAATGCGGGTTGGCGATTTCAGACTTAAGGCGGCTCCAGAGGAAAAACACACCGCAAGCCGTTTTTATGTAGTTTTCCGGAGCTATCTACTCTTTATCCAAAAGAAATATCAACTTATTAAAAATACGTAAATTTTCTCCATAATCTTGGCTCCAAAATTGTAGATTTTTTTTTTATTTTACTAAGTATAATGTTTAAATAATTCCTTCACAACGAAACCACTGACAAGAGAAATAATTATCATAAACGTGCATCTCCTCGGAAAGTAAGCATTATTTAGATTGCGTTCTTACACTAATGGATAGGTAATTTCATGACGAACATTATTGTAGAAATATTTTTTTAAAACGACCAAAATCAAAATTTTGTTCAACAATCTGAGCGCATTCGCCATCATTTCTGTTGCCCGGGCTATTGAGATTCAGTATGCCACAAGCTCTCGAAGGGGGAACCCGTGTCGTTCGTCATCGCGCGCTCCGCTAGCATAAGCGGGCGGCGCGTGAGCGAGAAAGCATCTGCTTGCTCGCTCACGCACCGCATGTCGCATAGAGTATAATACTATCTTAGAGTATCTCTGTTATTGATGTTTATTTTGGTGTTCGTTTTTTTAACCGATTTCAAAAAGGAGGAGGTTGCTCAATTATATGTTTTTTATGTTCAATTTTTAACCGACTTCAAAAAGGAGGAGGTTACTCAATTCGACCGTATATGTTTTTTTTATGTTTGTTCGCGCATAACTTCGTCATTTATAAACCGATTTTGATAATTCTTTTTCTGTTGGAAGGAAGACGTTCCCAAGGTGGTCCCTTGATAAGGATATCAAGGTTTGATGGTGGAAGTCCAGAGAAAACAAGCGGAACTTTCAAAAATTGGGGGCCGACTAGTGCATTTCTTAGCATTTTCATTAAATATTTTAAAGCACTACAATTTAATAAAGGTCTGGAGTAGATCTGATGATGGAGCCGAGAGACAGTCGAAGGAACTCCTCAACAATTGACAGCAGCTACCTTGTGGTTGGGCTCGATTAATTTGTAATGATAAGAACTTTACACCTAGATGGGTTGCGACTCTCATAAGAGCTCTAATGATGAAGACAAAGGCCAGTTCCGGGAACTCCTCAACGGTTTCCAGTAGCTACTTTGTGGTTGGACTTCATTCATTTATATTACTAAGACCTTTACTCCGATTAGGTTAAAATAATAGTCTACAGTAAATTTAATGATGAAGACCATAGGCAGTTGAGGGAATAGGTACTTACGGGTAAAAATTAAAGTAAACAAAAGTACGTCATTTCCCAACTATATTTGCGTCAGCTTCCAGTCTGACCGGATGCAACTGAATACATAGTACTTTTAAGAACTAAAAAATGTAAAATAAAAGCTTTTTTAGAAAAAAACAACCGACTTCCAAAAACCACTATGTAAAGTGAAAATAACTAATTTCGGAACTCGGTGTCTAAAACGAATATACCAAACGAAAGACACCAACTTCCGAAATTAGTTATTTTTCACTTTGTAGTGGTTTTTGAAGTCGGTTGTTTTTTTGTAAAAAGTTTTTATTTTTATGTTTGTTTGCGGATAACTTCGCCTAAAATTTGGTATTTCGATGAATTTTTGGGTATTTCGACATGGGTGTCGTGATAGGGGTTTTCGGGAGTGCAGATCCGAATATGACGTAATTTTTGAAATCCAAGATGGCCGACACCAATTTTATGATATTTTGACATGGGTGTCGTGAAAGGGGTTTTTGTGGGTGCTAATTACGAAAATGACGTCATTTTGGAAATCCAAGATGGCCGACACCAATTTTATGATATTTTGACATGGGTGTCGTGAAAGGGGTTTTTGTGGGTGCTAATAACGAAAATGACGTCATTTTGGAAATCCAAGATGGCCGACACCAATTTTATGATATTTTGACATGGGTGTCGTGAAAGGAGTTTTTGTGGGTGCTAATAACGAAAATGACGTCATTTTGGAAATCCAAGATGGCCGACACCAATTTTATGATATTTTGACATGGGTGTCGTGAAAGGGGTTTTTGTGGGTGCTAATCATGAAAATGACGTCATTTTGGAAATCCAAGATGGCCGACACCAATTTTATGATATTTTGACATGGGTGTCGTGACGGGGGTTTTCGGGGGTGCAGATCACGAAAAGACGTCATTTTTGAAATCCAAGATGGCTGACACCAATTTTATGATATTTTGACATGGGTGTCGTGACGGGGGTTTTCGGGGGTGCAGATCACGAAAATGACGTCATTTTTGAAATCCAAGATGGCTGACACGAATTTTATGATATTTTGACATGGGTGTCGTGACGGGGGTTTTCGCGGGTGCTAATCACGAAAATGACGTCATTTTTGAAATCCAAGATGGCCGAAATTATATTTTATGATATTTTTACTTGGGTATCGTGACGGGTTTTCGGAGCGCTGATCACGAAAATGACGTCAATTATAAGCTGTGGCATAGCTTCTATTTCTTTATCAAAGTCAAAAATAAAACATCAAATATAGTTTAGTCGCTAAATCGCCACCATTTTTCGCACTCCTTCAATGACGTCACTGGTAAAAAATAAATAAATAAATAAACTACAAAAAAGAAAATACATACTTATACAAATGTATACGTTAATTAGCAAAATAAAAAAATACTATGTCATAAATAACTAATAAAAAATTTCCTACTAACTACATACTGCGGAACTCGGTGTGCACACCTTTGCGATTTACCCCGCAGCCACGCGCAGGATTGCGTTTTTATCTGCATTTTCATGCACATCTGCAGCCCTGCGCGTGAGCGCAGATTCAATGTATAGTACCATGCGTTTCTCCATACAAAATTTGGTACTAGCGAACATCTATCTTATATATAAAATTCTCGTGTCACAGTTTTCGTTCCTATACTCCTCCGAAACGGCTTGACCGATTCTCATGAAATTTTGTGAGCGTATTGAGTAGGTCTGAGAATCGGCCAACATCTGTTTTTCATCCCCCTAAATGTTAGGGGTAGTCCACCCCTATTTGTTTTTTTATTTTTACACAACATTTTTAGTTTCTATTTTTTTACAACATACAAAAATACATACAATCCTAAATTTTCACCCTTCTACGATCAATCCTTCAAAACTGATCAATCGTCATTTAACTAGTTTTATTCCCATGGGAAATCTAAAAAACGCGACATAACCCAATTCCACGCGGGCGAAGCCGCGGGCGGAAAGCTAGTACTAATATATAAAGCTGAAGAGTTTGTTTGTTTGAACGCGCTAATTTCAGGCACTACGGGTTCGATTTGAAAAATTCTTTTTGCGTTGGATAGCTCATTAATCCAGAAAAGCTTAAGGCTATAAAACATCACGCTGCGACTAATAGGAGCAGAGCATTACTAACTCAACGCGAACGAAGTCGCTGGCGGCCGCTAGTATAAAATAGCTTTACCGCGGCAGCCCCGAGTGCCACATGTTTTTGTTTTATTAGAAAGACGATATCTTCAAGGTAGTCTCATGTTTAGGAAATTAGGGTCTGATGATGGAAGACTAGGTAAATCTAGAAGAAATTTAAAAAATCAAAGGGGCGTCTAGGGCTTTTCTAAGTTTTTTCATTAAGTGTTTTAACGCACTACAATTTAGTAAAGTTCGGAGTTGATGATGGAGCCGGGAGACAGCCGAGGGAACTCCTTAACGATTCACATCAGCTGCCTCGTGTTTGTGCTTAATAAATTTGTATTGATAAGAACTTTACACCTAAATGAGTTGTGATCATCATTAAAGCTCTGATGTTGAAGACAAAGGCCAGTTAAGGGAACTCCTTAAAGGTTTACAATAGTTACCTTATGTTTGGACTTATTTCTGTTCATTTATATTGATGAAAACTTTACACCCATATAAGTAGGTTAAAATGAATGTCTGCAATAGATCTGATGATAGAGCCGAGAGAAATTCGAGGGAACTCCTCAACGATTCACAGCAGCTACCTTGTGTAATATCTTGATTAATTTGTATTGATAAGAGCTTTACACCTAGATGGATTGTTATGATCATTAGGAGTCTGATAATGAAGACGAAGGACAGTCTGTTGAGGGAACTCCTCAAAGGTTTACAGTAGCTGCTTTGTGGTTGGACTTAATTCATTTATATTGATGAAAAATTTGCACCCATATGGGTAAAAATTAAAGTCTGAATTACATCAGATGATAAAACCATAGACAGTCGAGGGAATTCCTCAACAATTTACAACACTCTACTTTAACATAGTACAAACACTACCTACTCGTCATGCTTATGCAAACATCAATTAAAATCAAGAGACTGAATTTAAGTTGTGTTATTTCATTGCGTTATTTCTAGAAATGCTCATACTTTCATTGTGGTCTTAAAGGAATTAAAGCAAACGAAATAGGTCGTTTGCTTGCAGGCCTTTTCCAAATATGCTGCCGTCAACGTCCAGTCTGATCGGATATTGTATTAGTCGGATGTTTATTATTTTTCTGCAAAGGAAGCTTTGCGTAAATAATATTATAGTATATGTATTTGTTATTTATTTTGATATACGATAGTTTTATTTTTTACAATTTACGTATTTGTTTTATTAAACGAGAATAATAATATAATTTCACAGTCTTGCCTGGTCCAAAAAAAAAAATCATGTTTTTTTTTCTTTAATTTTTACCCATATGGGTGCAAATTTCTCATCAATATAAATGAATTAAGTCCAACCACAAAGCAGCTACTGTAAACCTTTGAGGAGTTCCCTCAACAGACTGTCCTTCGTCTTCATTATCAGACTCCTAATGATCATAACAATCCATCTAGGTGTAAAGCTCTTATCAATACAAATTAATCAAGATATTACACAAGGTAGCTGCTGTGAATCGTTGAGGAGTTCCCTCGAATTTCTCTCGGCTCTATCATCAGATCTATTGCAGACATTCATTTTAACCTACTTATATGGGTGTAAAGTTTTCATCAATATAAATGAACAGAAATAAGTCCAAACATAAGGTAACTATTGTAAACCTTTAAGGAGTTCCCTTAACTGGCCTTTGTCTTCAACATCAGAGCTTTAATGATGATCACAACTCATTTAGGTGTAAAGTTCTTATCAATACAAATTTATTAAGCACAAACACGAGGCAGCTGATGTGAATCGTTAAGGAGTTCCCTCGGCTGTCTCCCGGCTCCATCATCAACTCCGAACTTTACTAAATTGTAGTGCGTTAAAACACTTAATGAAAAAACTTAGAAAAGCCCTAGACGCCCCTTTGATTTTTTAAATTTCTTCTAGATTTACCTAGTCTTCCATCATCAGACCCTAATTTCCTAAACATGAGACTACCTTGAAGATATCGTCTTTCTAATAAAACAAAAACATGTGGCACTCGGGGCTGCCGCGGTAAAGCTATTTTATACTAGCGGCCGCCAGCGACTTCGTTCGCGTTGAGTTAGTAATGCTCTGCTCCTATTAGTCGCAGCGTGATGTTTTATAGCTTTAAGCTTTTCTGGATTAATGAGCTATCCAACGCAAAAAGAATTTTTCAAATCGAACCCGTAGTGCCTGAAATTAGCGCGTTCAAACAAACAAACTCTTCAGCTTTATATATTAGTACTAGCTTTCCGCCCGCGGCTTCGCCCGCGTGGAATTGGGTTATATCGCGTTTTTTAGATTTCCCATGGGAATAAAACTAATTAAATGACGATTGATCAGTTTTGAAGGATTGATCGTAGAAGGGTGAAAATTTAGGATTGTATGTATTTTTGTATGTTGTAAAAAAATAGAAACTAAAAATGTTGTGTAAAAATAAAAAAACAAATAGGGGTGGACTACCCCTAACATTTAGGGGGATGAAAAACAGATGTTGGCCGATTCTCAGACCTACTCAATACGCTCACAAAATTTCATGAGAATCGGTCAAGCCGTTTCGGAGGAGTATAGGAACGAAAACTGTGACACGAGAATTTTATATATAAGATAGATGTTCGCTAGTACCAAATTTTGTATGGAGAAACGCATGGTACTATACATTGAATCTGCGCTCACGCGCAGGGCTGCAGATGTGCATGAAAATGCAGATAAAAAACGCAATCCTGCGCGTGGCTGCTGGGTAAATCGCAAAGGTGTGCACACCGAGTTCCACAGTATGTAGTTAGTAGGAAATTTTTTATTAGTTATTTATGAAATAGTATTTTTTTTATTTTGCTAATTAACGTATACATTTGTATAAGTATGTATTTTCTTTTTTGTAGTTTATTTATTTATTTATTTTTTACCAGTGACGTCATTGAAGGAGTGCGAAAAATGGTGGCGATTTAGCGACTAAACTATATTTGATGTTTTATTTTTGACTTTGATAAAGAAATAGAAGCTATGCCACAGCTTATAATTGACGTCATTTTCGTGATCAGCGCCCCAAAACCCGTCACGATACCCAAGTCAAAATATCATGAAATATAATTTCGGCCACCTTGGATTTCAAAAATGACGTCATTTTCGTGATTAGCACCCGCGAAAACCCCTTTCACGACACCCATGTCAAAATATCATAAAATTGGTGTCAGCCATCTTGGATTTCAAAAATGACGTCATTTTCGTGATCTGCACCCCCGAAAACCCCCGTCACGACACCCATGTCAAAATATCATAAAATTGGTGTCAGCCATCTTGGATTTCAAAAATGACGTCATTTTCGTGATCTGCACCCACAAAAACCCCCGTCACGACACCCATGTCAAAATATCATAAAATTGGTGTCGGCCATCTTGGATTTCCAAAATTACGTCATTTTCGTGATTAGCACCCACAAAAACCCCTTTCACGACACCCATGTCAAAATATCATAAAATTGGTGTCGGCCATCTTGGATTTCCAAAATGACGTCATTTTCGTAATTAGCACCCACAAAAACCCCTTTCACGACACCCATGTCAAAATATCATAAAATTGGTGTCGGCCATCTTGGATTTCCAAAATGACGTCATTTTCGTGATTAGCACCCACAAAACCCCTTTCACGACACCCATGTCAAAATATCATAAAATTGGTGTCGGCCATCTTGGATTTCAAAAATTACGTCATATTCGTGATCTGCACTCCCAAAAACCCCTATCACGACACCCATGTCGAAATACCCAAAAATTCATCGAAATACCAAATTTTAGGCGAAGTTATCCGCAAACAAACATAAAAATAAAAACTTTTTACAAAAAAACAACCGACTTCAAAAACCACTACAAAGTGAAAAATAACTAATTTCGGAAGTTAATAATATAATTTCACAGTCTTGCCTGGTCCCAAAAAAAAACATGAATTATTTTTTTTTAAATGTGTCAGTTCTGCAGAAATTTATTTGACCCTGATTACGTTTTCCCTTAAAATAATAAATAATGATAAATTAAACTTTATTATATTATTTTTCTATCCCTTTGTCCATCTGACTTAGCTAACTTTCAATCTACAAAACTAACTTCCAACCCTGAAGTTACAGTCATAACATATTTAGTTATAAAGGTCTAATCAATACACATTAAATAAGCCCAAACACGTGACAGTTGCTTCCGATGTGGATTCCCTTGATATTCTGTCATCTCCATCACCAGGTCAGGCCCAAATCTTCACGGTTTTATAGTATCATCCGATATAAACACGAGTATCGTCACCCGAAGCGTGACTACAATTTTCGATAATTGGCCTAAATTTCTCAGAATTTCCATTATCGACACTGACGTGGTAACAATGGAATTACATAGGCAGCATATCCCTTCATATAAAAAAAGAATGGTCTAAATAGGTTCATTAACCATAAAGTTATCAGCGACAATAAATCGAACTGAGAACCACCTTTTTCTGAAGTCGGTTAAAAAATAAACACCGCAGAATTTTTATTATGAAGTATCGTCAACATTTGTTTGAGTACGTAATAACCAAAAGTATTTGGGCGCACCAATAAACAAAAATAAAAGTGCCATGTCTGTTACTTCTGTGGTCTATGAATTTAACTTGTATTTGTAAGTACTTCGTCCGCCAGACGGCGCTAGTAATATTTTGCGAAGTATTGTAGAGGTGGGGCGCGGTGAAGAGGGAGCAAATGCTCGAGGTCATTTGGTGAGGGTACGACCTTAAAGTCCAGGTTTCCTCAAGATGTTTTCCTGCACCTTCAGCCATTGGTGTCCAAGATATACTTAGAAAGTACATATAATTTTAGAAAAGTTACATTGGTACTTGCCCGGCCTGGAATCGAACCGCACAAGCGCACTCATACTTGAGAGGCTGGTGTTTTAACCACTAGGCCACCACGACTTTCTTGTAATGTTCACTTGATAATAAAAACAAGAAATAAGAATTACAAGATTTGTTGTGGTAGAACATGTGTTTTCCTACAATCAACTCATTTGAATCAAATTAATAAAATAAAAAAAAAAAAAACGAAAAATAGGTGCCTCGTGATTTGATTAATTTGCAGAAAGAAACGCGTGTTGAAACTTCTGCTGCCTTGTCGAATAGGTCCATATATGAAGGAACATTACATCGAATAGGCTATTTGACAGTATGAATATTTTTGTGATTATTTGCATAAAATGAGGGTTCTTTATGTCATTTACACGAATTTTAATGAAAATAATAACATTTAATATATCCAGAAACACAAAAATATGTTTGGAATTTTGGTTCTCTCGCCAAATATTGTGAAACGATCCGGATTAGCGAATGTCACGATGACGTCATACGCTCATAAACACTTGTTGTCGTTCTATGTGTGCTCAGGGCCTGTAGCCAAAGTAACATCGCTTCATAGCGAAGCGAAATCGAATACCAAACCAACCAATGGCGGGAACGATTGACCACGCGACGCGATAAATCACGTGGTCAATCGTTCCCGCCATTGGTTGGTTTGGTATTCGATTTGACTTCGCTACGTAGCGATGTTACATTGGCTAGGGCCCCAGGTGTTTTAGCGTTTTTAGAAGATTTTTAACGATATTTGGAGCGATTGTTAACCAGTTTATTAGATACTAGCTTTCCGCCCGCGGCTTCGCCCGCGTAGAGTTCGGTTATATCGCGCTTTTTGGATTTCCCTCGGGAATATCAATTTTTTCCGGGATAAAAGGTAGTCTAAACCTTCCTTAAGAATCACTCTATCTATTAAAAAAAACCCCGTCAAAATCCGTTGCGTAGTTTTAAAGATCTAAGCATACATACGGACATACAGCGAAAGCGACTTTGTTTTATACTATGTATTGATTGAAACAACAACAAATAACAGATAAATACAAACACCACTGCGGAACCGAAAATCGTTTATATTCTTGTGACGTCACTTACAAGGCGCGACGCCATATTGCTGAATAAATCGTTTCGGCGGCTTATTTGAATTTTTATTTGCATGTTTCTTACGAAATACGTATATAAAAAAAAAAAAATACTTTCGATGAACTTCTTAACCGCAACCAAGTAATTCAAGAAAGAAATTATAAATCTGTCAAATAGCCTATTGTGACATGTGATGAAAAGTGGATTCTTTATGATAACCGTAAAAGAAAAATGCAATGGCTGTCCCCAGATCAAACGCCTCAACAGTGTCCTAAAGCAAAACTTATCAAGAAAAAGGTAATGGTAACTGTTTGCTGCTCTCAGCGTGGTGTTATTCAGTATAGTTTTCTCAGATCTGTTCAAGCAATAACGGCAGATATCTATTGTGCCGAAATCCAAACAATGTTGGCAAAACTAGCAGTAAAACAGCCCCGACTCATGAATCGATCTTCATCATTGTTGCTCCATGACAACGCCAGACCTCATACAGCACGAGAAACCATTTGAACCTTTCAGGAATTGCAGTTAGAAACCATTCGTCATCCCTGCCAACCCTTGCTCCAACGGACTACTATTTTTTCGTGATTAGGACAATTATCTACGTGAAAAGAAGTTTTCTTCCCAGGAGGTAGTACAAAATGCTTTCACACAATTTAGATCCTTAGAATTTTATCGCAAAGGCATAAATGACATTCCTATTAGAAGGCAGCAATGTATCGATATTAATGGTAACTATTTTGATAAAATAAATTAGATAAAAAGTTAAAAAATAAACAATTTGCATCACTGCTTACGATCAGGCGGGATTGCGGTCAAGGAGTAGTTTATAATAAAAAAAAAAAAAATAGATTTTCACTACAAATTGGAAATCTCATACTTTAACCCCTATAATAATGTTCATCATCATCTCAGCCATTAGAAGTCCATTGCTGGACATAGGCCTCCCCCAAGAATAGGGATGTATCCAAGGTATGAAAATCAAAAAAATTATTAGTCCGTCTTATAGATAATAAAAAAAATTAAAACCGTAATTTTTTATTTTGTCGAAATTACCAAAAACTACTGAGATATCGTATTGAAGTTACGGAGTGGGGCTAATTACGTCACGCCGTGGTATATTTTGTACACGGCGTGACGTCATGCGACATTTCAAATCAATATATCTTCCTAAGTATTTGAATGAAAGAAAAAATAAAAAATACGTGTTCAATATTTTTTATAAACCTATCTGATGGACATTAAATTATTTTTTAGGATACAACCCAATTTCCAAAAAGAACGTTTGCACGCGGCCTGCATCCAGCGCTTTCCTGCGATTTTGGTGAGGTCATCATACCACCTAGTCGGTGGGCGTCCGACGCTGCGCTTACCGGTACCTGGTCGCCATTCAAGAGCCTTTCCGCCCCATCGGCAATCGGCTCTACGAGCTATGTGCCCCGCCCACTGCCACTTCAGAGAGCTAATCCGCTGGACTATGTCTCCGACTTAGGTTCTTCTACGAATCTTCTCATTCGTAATTCGATCACGTAGAGAAACACCTAGTTCTCTCCATAGCTCTCTTTGAGTTTTCTTCGACTTTGAGTTTTCTTATGAGGCCCATTATAATGTTAACAGTTGTAAAATGAATGTTGTGAGAGCTTGGTGTGACGATACATCAAACCTTCTTTTTACCATATTTGCAGTAACTGTTACCTAGATTGAAGTACAATGTGTCGACAACGCGCCAGGCGGTTTCTGCGCGTAGGTTTCGATAGGTTTTTTTTAATATTCTCCGCTCCTATTGGTGGCAGCGTGATGTTATGTAGCCTAAAGCCTTCCTGGATTAATGGGCTCTCCAACGCAAAAATAATTTTTCAAATCGGACCCGTAGTTCCTAAGATTAGCACGTTCAAACAAACTCTTCAGCTTTATACAATATGTAAAAAAAACCCTGTACGATCCGTGAAGGTATTGTTAGGTATCGATAACTGATTGATCGGCACCTGTCACGTGGTCGCGTCGCTATTTGCTTATAATAATACCGGTGTTGCCACTTTTTTTAAAATGACCAAATTTCGGGGAAATTGGAATTAATTCGCGAGAAAAAAAGATTATTTCAAAATTCACTTGTATTGTTACTATGATGATTATGTAAAATTTCATATGTTATTTGGTCATGTGTTGACCTAACCTTTATTATCCTTACGGGTCGGACAGGGTTTTCTTAACATATTGTATATTAGTATAGATGAGCGTGCCGAAGAAGGCGCCATTTTCAATCATGTATTACAACAATGATTATTTCTTTTGTTTTTTGGTGAGTTTCCGGTGTGGGGAAGATGTGACGATATATTTAGATTATCGCAGAAAGTAGCGGTGGCCTAGTGGTATTGGTCGCCAGTAACAAATCGTAGGTCGTAGGTTCGAACTTCATCAGGTGCTTTACTTTGTGTAAATTATTACATCACCATTGCTCTCAAAACGGTGAACGAAAACATTGCGAGAGAATCGGCATGTCCTAAAGACAAAAACTTGGAAGACATGACAGACCAACCCGTACTGGGCCAGCGTAGTAGATTGTGGCCCAAACCCTCACATCAAGAGGAGGCATGTGTCCTTACAGTGGGAACGATATAGGCCGATTATGGATTTGAATATACAATATGTAAAGAAAACCCTGTCCGATCCGTGAAGGTATTGGTTAGATATCGATAAATGATTCTACTAATGCCTACAAAGCCGGGCTAAACTTAAAAAAAGAACCTTAAAAAATAAATATTATTTCACATAAGGAGGTAAATTAATACAAATGTGCTGTAAGCAATACATGCGCGGGCGAAGGGGGCAGGGCACGCGGCACACGGTCATATAATTTTTCGCTCATAACAATACCGTCGAAAATGGTGATGTCACTTTTTTAAAAATTACCAAATTTTGGAGAAGTTGGAAATAATTAGCGGAAAAAAAAAACATTATTTCAAAATTCATTAGTATTCTTACTATGATGATTACGTAAAATTTCATTTTTATTTTGGTCATGTGTTTACCTAACCTTTATTACCCTTATGGGTCGGACGGGGTTTTCTTCACATATTGTATACAGACTGGTGCTGACAATACGACAATAAATGAAAACACGAACAATGCTGGTTCATAGGAATAATCCTAAACCATAGAAAAAAAAACTAGCACCGAAAATAAAAATAAATAAAAATTCAAACAAACTAAATCACATAAAATTACAAACATAATGGAACATTCTTTAAAAATATTGGTTCAATGACCTCCGATTGGCGACAGCGCGATCCTGTATCGACTTGCTTTTTTCGCGCCATTATTATTAAAGTTTGGTACCGCAGGATGCGACGGTCATTAACCTGTAAGCGCTTCCTTATCAGCATGTACATCATGTAGAAAATGTGAAAAATGAAAAATAATTTCCTGTGACTAAACTAATGGACATATTTACATGATTTTTTATGGGTAGAGTGAGAATGTGTTGAGGTACACGATGTTTAATTTATTGTCGTATTGTCAGCACCACTCTGTATACAGTCTTCATTGTATATTCAATACAAGAACCTTAGCTCTTGGATAGACGTTTTCTTCAAAATCTGGCTACCTATTTGTACCCTTTTTAGACGATTTCATTTTCTTGTTACCTCTTTTTATGAAGTATGCGTATATCATAATAGTGCTTGTATAAAAACTTTCGGGACGGTGATCATTTGGCAGTATTGGTAGCGCGGTTTCCGGAAGATCTCTGGGAGGTCTAAACATTGTAACAAGAAGTACAATTAAAAGTTAGTCTTGCCTGTCTCCGAAGTCTGCAAGGCTCGATGTGTCATGATAATGTCAGCTTACTGCACAAGGTAGACGCTAACGCAAAGTTTGAGCAATTGATTGGTGTTGTATGGCTGTTACCTGGTGGAAAATGAGCGCCTGGCTGAGCGAGCCCCAGCTGGGCTCGGCGGCGGCAGGTGACAGCAGGTGCAGCGCCAGCACCAGCGAGCCGCACGCCAGCGCGGCTCCCAGCGCGTACAGCGCGCGCAGACCGAACACCAGCGCCGCACACCCTAGCAGGCCCAGTAGCGACGTGCTCCACGAGAACTGCTTGAACGACGGCCTGCGACAAGCACAGACGGATAAAGGTGGTTTTATGAGGAGTACTCAAGGATAGTACTTTGGCAGCCTCCGTGGCGTAGCGGTAGCGGACGCGGCCGCTGTGCAAGGTGGCGCGGGTTCGATTCCCGCACCATGCAAGTATTTCTAAGCATGAATATGAATATTTGCACTGGTCTGGTCGTGCCTCGGAAAGCACGTTAAGCCGTTGGTCCCGGTTGCCATACGAACATCTAGTGGCACTCGTTACGGGCTGTTGGAGCCCTCAAAAGTCCAACAATTGGTCAAACTGCAATGCTTCGATGTCGCCTTCGGGTTGTGGAGGTCAGATGGCAATCGCTTCACGGAAAATGTCGAAGTTTAGCCATATCAGCAGTTAGACTGGTAAAGCGGACCCCAGACTCCAAAGCTGAAAAGGCTTCGGATGCGACTGGGATTAACGCTGAGATGATGATGACTCAAGGATAGTACTTTAGGACCAATAATGGGATCACGGGCTATTGCTGGCGCTGGCGGTTGTATATCGGCGGTGAACACTGCCAAAAACTTAAGTAAACGGAACGCGACCATAGAGGAACCGTATTCTTCCGCCGATCACCGAACGGCATGGCGAGCATACTTCCTTTCGAACTGGCAAGCTAGCGAGTCATGGCCACGATCTTTTAACGGTCACAAAAATCGAATTAGTTTTAAGTATTTAAAGTAACCCCCGGGGGGCTTAGGCCTCAAAATTGATAAAGTTAGGGAGCCTGTCAGTAAATTGTGTCAACGTGCTCCTCCTCGTGATCTGGTCTGGTGGTCGACAAACTCCGCATCTGAAGGTTGGACGTAAGTGGTTTGCCGCTTTTAGCACCTTAATCAGAGAGATATAATCCGAAGTCATCATTATATCCCATATTTACTTATGATTTCTAATATCGCTATCCTAAATACAGTCCACTTGAATCTTATATAAAATCTTTCGTGAACAACACCGGAGTATTCATCGGCAACGAATTTTCCAAAGATTCGGGAGTACAAGAATCAAAAATGAAATCAACGATAAACATACTTTACTCATAACTTTCTTTTCTAGTTATTTAGTTTTTAGGAATCTTGGTGATGTTTTTAGAAAACGTCTATGACCAAAATTAAAAAACAAAACTGACCTAAAATTAGGTGCCGAAGCCAAATCCAGTCCTAGGCAAGCTAAATTGATGGCGAAGTAGCTGGTCATGAAGAGAACGGAGTTGACTTGTGCAATGACATTGAGCGAGTCGACCATGATGCCCACCTGCACCAGCAACCACGACGCGAGGACGGCTACCACGGGGTTCCCGGACCGGGACACCATCGGTCGGAGAAGGAAACCTGGAGGATGAAGGGGTTACATTTTCATTTTAAGCACTTACCACAGTCATCCAAAACCATGTCGACAAATCAATATAAAATAAAAATTCAATAATGTTTATAATACAAGTTTGATTCGGAGAAATGAGGAGAATGTCGTGAGGAGAGTTTTAAGTATGAATAATGATGGCTATAAGAGTAGGGGAAGACCAAAGAAACGATGGATGGAATGTGTGAAGGATGATATGGGTAAGAAAGGGGTGACTGCCGAGATGGCTTCTGATAGGGATGTATGAAAGAAAAAGACATGTGGCGCCGACCCCAAATAAATTAGGATGAGGGCAGGAGAATGATGATGAATACAAGTTTGATTCTAATATTAATGACTTCTTGACTGTTTAAATGACAATATACAGAAGAAATTCCTAATATAGGACAAGATTTTTTTTTAAGAAAAAAGAACCTTTTCTCTATGTGTTATCCTAAACCCGAAGTATGTGGTACATTAGGTTAGATATTATATTGCCGTCTCTATCTGGCAGATCCTGCAGATTACAGTTTGGCAGTTATGCGAGGGAGATAACATGCTTAGTCAAAGCACGCGCTTATTCATTTTTATTAATCTTAGCCTTAACTTGAATGGGTTTGCAAAGCCACTCTGTAAGAAAAAAATCAGCAGTTACTTACCATAAATATTATCTTTCGCTAAAGCTTCTAGTACTCGTGACGCACCGATTAGATTTGATAACCCAGCGGAGAACGTAGCCATTAGCATCCCTGTAAATAAATAAAAATACTGTTACGAATGCACCTTATGTCGAGGGCATAAGGTTCAATTTTGCGTGACATGCAATACATAACTTTTAAGCACTATATCTCGAGTTCTAGGTATTACAGGGGTACAATATAAAAACGCATTGCTAGGCCTAGGGTGGCCTATCGAATGGTACAGGTTCAAACAATTTTTTCAACAAAGTGTCGACATCGAAATTTCCAGAAACTCGTCTTCGGTGAATTACCGTAGCTACCTACCGAAGGTACTCGAAACTATACGCTATTATTATTACGTCTAGACGAATTTGGAATATTCGATTAGCTGTCCTATATAAAACGCCATGACGCCAGCGCACAATGAGTCCGCATTCGACTACCGAGACGAAACAAGCGACAGTTAAGAAGCGATCTTTGAGAATACCTACTGCGACAACTGTAACGAGAACTTTGAGGACTGCGTGAAGTAACATCTGTAGTGTTATTGTGTGTTTACGACACGGACTTCGTGGACGTAAGGGAAGACTTCGGTGCGACATCAGCTACATTCTACTTGTCATTGCCCACTACCGACTATACGTTCGTTGTCAATAAACTTCGTAACCCTTAACCGACATTTTAATACCCCTAGCCCATAACAATACTTTACTGTGCCCGACAGGGTCCATAATTGATTAGATATTGCAATATACCAAGTACTGTGTACAATTAATGGAATGCAATAAACGACTGAGTATAATGTAAACAAAAAAAAAAAATTGCAATCGTGGGGCTGACGACAGAAGTGAAAGCCGAAATCATTAAAAAAACCAGAGTAAACAAAATAAGTTTCCGCCGTTTCATCCAAAGGTTGTCTGTAAAAGATCGCTCTTAGCGATAAGACCGCCCATTGTGTTACCCTTTGTAAAATCTTTTTATTTTGTTCTGTTATCTATACTATTAAAGTATGCAAAGATCTGTGAGCTTGTGTCAGCGTGTAATGAATAAGGTTTAATAAGGATTGTCAATGTGTGCAGTCAGTTGCCATACGAACATCTAGTGGCAGTCGTTACGGGTTGTTGGAGCCCTCAAAAGTCCAACAATTGGTCTAACTGCAATGCTTCGATGTCGCCTTCGGGTTGTGGAGGTCAGACGGCAGTCGCATCACGGGAAATGTCGAAGTTTAGCCATATCAGCAGTTGGACTGGTAAAGCGAACCCTAGACTCCAAAGCTGAAAAGGCTTCGGATGCAACTGGGATTAACGCTGGGATGATGAATGTGTGCAGTCAGTCGCAAAATGATGTCTTGTGTCGCTAGCTGCTTAAAAACTAATGTGTACATTTATATCAATAAACCGGGGTTAAACTTATTAGTACTTGTGTATTTCTTTATGCCCTAACATATACCTATGATGTACACAATAAAAAGTACCGGGTTTTGTTGGGGTTGCCCCGATACTGTAGCGCTTCAGGGATGTTTGCAGACGCAAGGGTGAACTGTTTTTACGCCACAATGCGCAAAAGATGCGCGTCCCTGGTACGGCGGGTGCGGGCCAGCTCCAATAATATTCTGACATGTATTGCGAGCAGACTCGACTGTGGTTATCTAAATCGCTGCTCCAAGATTTCCACTTCAGTTGTAAGCCTGTAGCACCAGTGATTGTTCTTTTATCTGTTTCGCTTTGTGCTGTGCTTTGTGTTTATAATCTCGTGTATTTATTATTTTTTGTATTTATATTATTTGCTTTTGTATTGTTTTGTGTGTGCTATGTTTTTGTATTTATATTGTTTTAAGTACCTATTTATGTGTTGTAGAATTTAGTAAGCTAACATAGAAGTAAGTTTAAAATTGTTTCTAACAAAAAGAGTCACTGATACTCGGATAAATAAAAATGTATTATTATTATTATTAAAGTGATCAGTGAACCTACTTGTATAATAAACGATTTCATTTCTTACCAACTGCTATGAAAGGCGGCCAAATATTGATTGGCAGTAGGTAGACGTAGTTGTTGATGAGCAGGTCTCGAGTACACGTGGCGGCGGTGAGCACGCTCAGCACGATGTACGACACGAACGTAAACAGTAGCGCCGCCAGCGTGCCGAACGGGATGCTGCGGGACGGGCTCTTTAGCTCACCTGGGGGTGGCAAACATATTTATCTCATCATCATCGTTTCAACCAGTAAACTTCCGCTGCTGGACGTAGATCTATGTCCACATGCCCTTTTGGAGTTTTGGCGGGAAAGTTAAGCTGAGTGTCACGCTTATTTATCATTGGTTTTTAAATTATTTCTAGTGTTGTATACTAAATAAAAGTGCGTGATTTATGTAGTAAAAAGTGCAAACAATAAATAATTCATAAAGAACATTGAGATATAGCAGCATAGTGGCCTCATCATGACTTTGCCTCAATCCTCCCTTGTAGACGGTTCACGCGACCGTCTTTTTCGACATAAATAATTCATTACGTGACATTGGCTAAACGCACAAACCGCGTGAAGCCAAAAAAGAAAGGAAAAAGAACATTTTTTAGCCTTCCGTAGTAATGAAGCTCCTGTGCTTCCCGCATCCAGCTGATTACTGCGACCGTCAAAATGTATTCACATAAAATTATTTCTTCCTTGTATATTCCCCCTCTAAGGCAAGAAAAACTTCAGGAGACAACATCGAACTCCCGGCCACAGCTGCTATACAGGCAGTAGCGGATACTAATATACAATATGTAAAGAAAACCTGTTCGATTCGTGAAGGTATTGTTAGGTATCGATAACTGATTCTAAAAATGCCTACAAAGCCGGGCTGAACTTAAAAAATATCCCCCTAAAAAAAATAATATTATTTCGCAAAAGGAAGTAACTTAATACATGTGTTGTAGGCAATACATGCGCGGGCGAAGGGGCACAGGGCATGAGGCAAGCGGTCGCATCGCTCATAATAATACCGTCGAAAACGGTGTTGTCACTTTTAAAAAAAAATACTAAATTTCGAGAGTGAAAGTGAAGTGAGTGAGTGAAGTGAGTTTTGTTGAAAGTGGCACCGGTAACTGAAAAGTTGTGTGGAAATCGGTTGTCATGGTACGGGCATGTGTTACGGAGAAATGAGGAGAATGTCGTGAGGAGAGTCTTAATTATGAATGTTGATGGCTATAAGAGTAGGGGAAGACCAAAGAAACGATGGATGGAATGTGTGAAGGATGATATGGCTAAGAAGGGGGTGACTGCCGGATGGCTTCTGATAGGGATGTATGGAAGAAAAAGACATGTTGCGCCGACCCCAAATAAATTGGGATAAGGGCAGGAGAATGATGATGACTAAATTTTGAGGAAGTTGGAATTAATTCGCAGAAAAAAAAAGATTATTTCAAAATTCATTAGTGTTGTTACTATGATGATTATGTAAAATATCATATTTAATTTGGTCATGTGTTTACCTAACCTTTATTATCCTTATGGGTCGGACGGGGTTTTCTTTACATATTGTATAATATATAAATAAATAACCATGTACATAACTTAAAATACTTACCACTCATATTAGCCCCCGCCATAACCCCGGTCACCCCAGTGAATAAGACTCCGAAAACGCTCGCAAAATCCACCATCTGGCCATCTGCTGTGGTGTAGTCGCGACCGTACGCCGGGTACAAGTTGTCATATAGAGTGGTTGAGTTTAGACCAGTATACAGGAATTGTGTAACGTTCACGATATGATTCGTGTCTGGTTTATCTATCTGAAAAGGATAAGAATTTTATTTTATTTCTTTATTTAAATGTATACAACGCTGTGTTTACTGCATACGAAACCTGAATACAGTTTGTTCAGAATATGCAACTGAATCGATTTCAATCATTTTTACACCGTGGTATATTTTTTCCCAAATACATTTAGAAATTATTGGAGTGTGGTTACCGAGCGCATACAGCTGACGGTAGATCATAGTACTAGGAGCACTGTGAGACAGGAACCCCCGCTACTTAAGGCGCGGGCGGGCGAGCGGTGCGTTGACCATATTTTTGTTGGGAGTAAGAAGCAAGTAAGATAATAAGCTCATAACTAACTTTGTGGTTTTTCATGGTATCTTTTTGAAATTTTGTAGATGATTCTTTACTTAAAAATACTGGACTTGTGTTTCGGGTTTCGAATAGACAAAAAATAACGCTGCATATTATAGAACGTGGCGTTATATTTGCGCTGTTTATTTAACATACAAGTAGGGCTGGTGGCTAGTAATCATACAAAATGAAACAAAATAAAATAATTCGTTGTTTGAAAACCGTCGTCTGCGTCGCGTCGGTCGCGGGCATAAATGTTATCTCTCTCTTTCCTCCGATTCGCCTACTCTTTGCACATTATTCGTTTTAATTTTATTGATTATTGACCCCGGGAAAATGACCCCTGCGCCACGGTTATTTAAGTATAGATTACTCCAAGATGCAATTTAATGATGTAAAGGACAGAAGATAAAATATTAGTGTAGTCGTGTCAAATTAAGATATTCCATAAACAGTTTAGAGGAGATTAAAAACATGGCGACTAAAGATACGTCAAGTTACTTCAGGCGCAGACTAATTTGACAGAACTAAACTAATATTTATCTTCTACCCTTTTCTTATAGAAATAGAAGGCAAATGATACACTGAACTCTAATTTAGTCTAGTTTGCGAACAAGGGAATCGGGGCCAATTTTAGGCCAGAGGGATAAATTTATATCATTATCTACCTTATTCCAACTATGTTAGGGTCAAATTCCAGTGTCATCGTATGCAGCTGAATAGCAAGTTTATGAGTATAAACCACATATTATTAGCAAACTTATAAAACTAAATAAACTAAGTGTTTGAGGGAATTGCATGACTTAATTCCCCCATCTCCGTTCCAACATCGGACGAGCCTTACTTACGACCAGCCTGACTACAATTTAAATGTCTTCAAATCAAGGTTTATGAGGTACAGCCTAGTGATAGACAAATAGACAGACAGAGTGGAGTCTTACTTTTCTTTGGGTACGGAACCCCAAAACAACTACATACTAAACTAACTACATAGTAAATTAAATAAAAATATATGTCAATTATCTATGAAATGAGCATGTATCTATTGAAGTAGGTAATTATTAAAAACTTACCCAACTAAGAGGCGTCACAAAGAAGCTTAGGAAAGCGCTTCCTAAACAAATAAGCATGGTCATCCAGATGGCCAAGCTGGTCCTGGCGAAGAGGGAGGCTCCAGCTAAAGACACGGCCAGCCCGACGGCGTTCAGCACCGAGCGGTACAAGAAGCGATACCACCAGCCGTCTGGGATACCTGTGTTATGGCCCACTAGGTAACCTGCAACAATGAGAATCGTGAAAAGGGCTAAAATATCTTCCATCTGCAATTAGATTCCACTATCTGAGTGACCGGCTCAGACAATTCAAAATTGACTCTAAATCGTTCATATACAATATGTAAAGAAAACCCTGTCCGATCCGTGAAGGTATTGTTAGGTATCGATAACTGATTCTACTAATACCTACAAAGCCGGGCTAAACTTAAAAAAAACCCCTAAAAATACATAAATATATTTCGCAAAAAAAAAGGTAACTTAAAACATGTGCGGTAGGCCATACAGGCGCGGGCGAAGAGGGGCAGGGCACGCAAAACGCGGTCGCATTGCTATTCGCTCAGAATTATACCGTCAAAAATATTGTTGTCACTTTTTAAGAATTACCAAATTTTGGGGAAGTTGGAATTAATTCGCGGGACAATTATTTTATTTCAAAATTCACTAGTATTGTTACTATGGTGATTATGTAAAATTTCATATGTTATTTGGACATGTATTTACCTAACCTTTACTATCCTTATGGGTCGGACAGGGTTTTCTTAACATATTGTATAAGGCCGCCCATTGTATGTTTTCTGTGATGAATGTTTTTTGTTCTATGTTTGATTGGTGTACAATAAAGAATATACAGGGTACATGTATCTGACATCGTAACGCAAACTTCGCGAAGAGGCTAGACCGCATGCCAATAATAAAATTATGATAGTCATTTATGTCGTTAATGTACGGTTACAGAATAAACAGCGTTTAAGCCGCCGTGTGGATTTGTAGGTATGACGTTGATCCCTGGTGTGAACTCTATTAAATCAGCTAATGTGACAGTTTTTCGAATTTTGTTTTCATTGCGCTTTTTTGTGTAATTCGCGAATGAATTAATTTCTACTTTAAAATCTTATTGGGTTATAAAATTATAGCAATTAGGAACGGTCTAAAGTGATAAAAACTACATATGTATTTTTTTAAATCATGAAAACGCCGACGAAAAATTCCACCACTGGGGGATTCAGAATCATGTACTGGATCCATGGTACTCGTTTGTGCGTCGATGTCAGACACACCCTTTATAAATAATTAATATCTTTTAAAAATAAATGCAGTCCGCTGGCACCATCAGAGAAATGACTTAACCTTATATTCGTAAATAATTGATAAAGAAAATGCCATAGAAAATTTATTTTCAAGTTTTCGGGTAGAACCGAAAATTTCTTTGGGATTTTTAGAAGACTTATTGAATATACAGAATGTCGGTCGGGTCGAAGAGTCGTCAATAAAATGCAAACGGATTTTATTTTCACATGGAACTCACCATTTTGACCAAAATTTTCTACCAGGGCTTCAGTACAGGCAGATATGCAGAGAGCGCTGGACACCACGTTGGCAAAGAAGAACAACGTCCCTACAGCACCACCGAACTCCGGACCTAGAGTTCTACTTATCATAACTGAGACAAAGTTAAGGGAATTGTGTCATGATAAGGTATTTGTTTCACAGCTCCTTTACTATATGGCTTATACTATTGGTCCAACGGAGATCTTGCTCCTGATAGCGAAGTCTTCCAAATATCTTTGGATGCACTGAACTATTCAAAAATCCTTGTTTATACCCGTGTATATAGTCCTTATTTTTTCTTGGTGGTAAGTCATAACATCGGAAGTTACCACCCACCAGACAAAGTCTTGCCGCCAAGTGATTCGACGTTTTCTGTGAAGGCATGTCTGGTGAAGCCGTACGGAGGATGGGTCTGAGCAGTTGTGTTCGATATTTGCCGGGTACGATGCGCCAAATGATGTTGTGACGGGAGTTTGGTCGTGAAGGATCTCCAGATCAATCTCCCTCTGGCGCAGCAACGTTGGTCGTTTTGTTGGGTTTAACAATGAGTGCATAAGAGAAGGGAAATAAATAATAATAAAATAAATATGATTATGAAAATTATTAATTGTATCTAATTTTTACCTACATGTCAACAATCCGTACAGACGTCAAGTTTTATAAAGGATACAGTACACTCCCCCGCCTTCGACAGCGCCATTCGTGGATATAGCACAGATGGAAGTGACAGTGAATATCACGATCAGGTACGCTATACCGAACTGGCCCAGGGTGACCAGCAGACCTGCATTGCCGACTAGGTATCCTGAAATAGAAGAAACCAGTGATTAAAGTTCAGCTTCCTTTCCAACTTCCATATTACTTTTATCTACCACTTAATTGAAGTTGATATTCACTTGAATGACATAGACTAAAAACAGATTAAATTAAATATTCAAGGGGTTGCGGGTTGGTTTAAAAAGAAACAGTAGCCCTGGCGCACATGCAAATGAAGAAACACGGGTGAGTTTTAGTCAGTAAAAGTCTGACACGCCCTGTCGCTCCGCCCAGAGCGGGAGAGGTCATTTAATGATATCCCATCCCAAACAAAAAAAAAAAAACGGGGTTTGCACACAACGCTTAGTGCGCGACGCCGGCGCGCACTTGGCAAGTGCTAATGAAGTAAATTTAGTCAAAATAGGTTCGTCTAAAATTTTAGATGAGTTCGGTTTATATGACTAATTATCTTATAGGCAACGTATCTATAAGCACTTAAAACTCTTCATTATCTGAGCAGATTGACCTTGTACATATCAAGTTATGAACTATTGTAAAATTGCGACTTATTTGCTAACATTGTAAACAAATGTGAGTTTATGGAAAAAGTTACTTTAATTCCTAGACAATAAAATTCAGTGTACGCTACACTTTCAGTTTTGTAACTATTACAATAGTTTTGGACACTCTTAAATCAACTGTCATTGAAATGAAGTTGATGTCTCGTTGAGACTTTATCTTGCACTTGCAGACGATTGACATGAATAACGCTTAGTCACATTTCGTTTGTAGTAGTTTAAAGATATCGAATTTAGACGCTATTAATGGTATTCTTTCCCTACTTTACACCTTTAATAAACAAAGACAGCATTCTAATTAAAAAGAGTTGAGTTTTCAGTATTAAACAAAGTAGTAAAAGAAATAAGTAAATATTAAAAGCAATAAAACGTGCGCAGTCGTTGCAGGAATTCGATGATGATGACTTGTTATGTTCAGTATCTATGTATTTATTTATGTATTTGTGTATCTATTTAAGTATATTGCATTAATCATATTTGCACCAACGACAGTCCCATTTGTGGTTTGGGAGAATCTGTCCATTCTTTGGTTGCCTGGAAGAGATCGTATTAGCAATAAGGCCGCCCATTGTATGTTTTGTTGTGTTGAATGTTTTTTGTTCGATGTTTGATTGGTGTACAATAAAGAATATATAAATAAATAAATATTACTACGATTCGAAAGTTCGTAGGCTGAAGGAGTGGGATAGAATGATCCACTTCAATGACACCCCATCAATCTGCTCTAGCCTTATCATTCATCTTTGTCTCTCTACGGTTGCCAGTGCATCGACAGATGTTTGCGAAAAGACCGGTCGTAAAATATAGTTTAAAAAACTAAAAAAATATGCTTTTAAAAAATATCAAACTAAAAAGTTAAAATAATTAAAAAAAAACGTGAGGCGCTTAATATATAAAAATTATAGCACAAAGCGCATCACGCTTTTTTCAAAATTATTTTTAACTTTTTAGTTTGATAATATTCTTTAAAAGCATGTGTTTTTTATTTTTTTAAACCATATTTATTTTCAACTTTTTAGTTCGATATTCTTTTAAAAAAGAAAACGAACGAACGAACGAAACACGGTGGGACATTTTACAATAATGAGCCGCTCACTCGTAGTCCAAAGAGTTAGAGACGGACATACAAACAAACAAACAAACAAGCAAACATACAAATGAAGGTAATAAAAAGCAAGTAAGTAAGTGGTAAGTTCAGCTGATTCCCTATTCTTTAAGATTCCCTAAGGCAAAGGGTCAAAGACTTATAAAATTCCTATTATAATAATCTATTCAGTGTTGATTTTTTTGTTAAAGATTGTACTTTTTCGTTATATTAACAGTCCCAATCTACTTACCCATTCGAATGAAGATCAACGCACTGAACATAGACAGCACGACAGGACAGAAGACCCCGGCGAAGGTACCAACCTTCTTGATGCCAGGTCTCTCTGTCCTGAACTCCCCGAACTCCACATAACCTGGAAAATGGTTTAAATATGATACAGAAACTGCTCCATCGCGTCATGGAGACGAGTGTCATGAGTTCATGACGTGCTTATCGAGGCACCTCATGTGCAGTGACCAAAGGGCCATAAGTTACCAGGGTCGTGGGATATAGTATAGGAAGTTGATGTTTTAGGAGTAAAGCATCAGAAAGATGTTTATGAATATTTCATTTATCAAATTAAATTTTATTCTACCATCATCCGTTTCTTACTAAACTTCACCTGTATCACCTGTATCCGACGTCGCTGGTTACTTATTTCCTTTGGTGACAGTACGTTTTTTCCCCTATCAGTCATCCAGCCACCCAACAACCACCAGACCCTTCGAAAGTATGAAAACCCCTCATATAAAAATACTTAGATACGGCTGAAAAATCCTGCCTTTTTTGACGGGCAGTCGGATAAAAACGTAAAGAAAAGCTAAGCGTCCTGTTGTGTCCTTTAAATAGGTACACTTTTCTTATTTAAACGTAAATGGTATTATGTATTAAAAATCTCACGTTGTAATATAGATTATACTTTTCATTTCTAAACAATACAGACGGCATTTGATACATAAGATGTGATGATCAGGCACTTTATATCTTTTCACTACTAACAATAGTTATTAGCATTCAAAAACATAACACTTAATCCAGCATATACAATATGTAAAGAAAACCCCGTTCGACCCATAAAGATAATAAAGGTTAGGTAAACACATGACCAAATAAAACATGAAATTTTACATAATCGTCATAGTAACAATATAAATGAATTTTGACATAATCTTTTTTTTTCCGCGAATTAATACCAACTTCCCCAAAGGTATTTTATTAAAAAGTGACAAACACTATATTTGACGTTATTATTGTGAGCGACCCCCTTCGCCCGTGCATGTATTGCCTACCGCACATATATTAAGTTACCTTCTTTTGCGAAATAATATTTATTTTATTAGGGTTTTTTGTAAGTTTAGCCCGGCTTTGTTGGTATCAGTAGAATCAGTTATAGATACCCAACAATACCCTCACGGATCGGACAGGCTTTCCTTTACATATTGTATAGTAATATTTCCACTCCTGGGACGCAGGCTTTCTCTCTATGAAACGGATTTATAAAACACAAATTCACAATTTTATCATCACCTGTAGAGCCCTTTTCTCCCATATCTGCCGAGTGCACTCAGTCACTGCCACACCGTTACTGATAGCCTCATTACCCGCTGACCAGTCGACCACATTGCTACATTATCTACTTGTGACCTTCACCGGACAATGGGCAGGTGTCACAGTGATTTGAAAACCAACAGCTCGGAACTATGCCGGATTACTTATAAAACAATGAAAGTAACAGTAAACTGACTTTACGTACGCGCAATGGATATTCGACTCTCAGCATCGAACCGAGCATTGAGAATCACACGAAGAAAGAAAGAAAGAAAATTTATTTAGCACAGACTTAAAGATACAGAATGCAGTCATGGTGGCCTAGTGGTTGAAACACCAGCCTTTCAAGTATGAGTGCGCGGGTTCGATTCCAGGTCAGGCAAGTACCAATGTAACTTTTCTAAAGTTATAATGTACTTTCTAAGTATATCTTGGACACCAATGACTGAAGGTGAAGGAAAACATTTTGAGGAAACCTGGACTTTAAGTCTGAAATCGCCAACCCGCATTGAGCAAGCGTGGTGATTACGCTCAATCCTTCTCTGTATGACAGAGGACCTGTACCCAGCAGTGGGACGATAAGAAAGGTTGATGATGATGAAAAGATACAGAATACATCTAAAATAAACATAAATCAAGTAACAAGAAATAAATATCAAATAGTAAGTATAAACCCAGATGTAAAAATATAGCAGTAAAATGCGCCGTGGCTGCACCAAAAAGGTCCCATTCAACAAGAATTACAGACATCTACCCCTATATTCATAAACGTTGCTTAAAGTTAACTAGTGATTAGCGATTTTTTAACACATTATAGACGTTTGCACGTCACTTAACTTTAATCATCGTTTATGAATAAACCCCTTACACACTATCATGTTTATTCATAAACGATGATTTAAGTTAAGTGACGTTAAAACGTCAAAAACGTATAGTTAAAGAATCGCTAATTTCTCACTCACTAGTTTATGAACAGAGGGGCTTGTGTCTGACGCTGATTTGCAACTGAACCTGGTGTGGGAGGTGACGGATGTAAATCAGTTTTCCACTGCAACGTAAAGTGTGTTTGCATACTTAAATAAAAAAATACGTGTTCTTTAAAACATGACCACAGTGTGACATTGATTAAGATTGCAAAAAATAAACTACGAAAAGAAAATAAAAAAGTACTGACAAATAAGTGGTTGATTATCGATAATAATGGAACTCTCAATCTCTCACAAAATTTTATTTGCCTGAGCAAAATTTTTGTCTGTTTGTGTTGTTCTTGCGTAAGAACTTTCAAGACTCCCTCCCACACCTCTAATTAACATATCTAATTATCCTATACCAAAAAAAAATCAAAATCAAAGCATTTATTTCAAATAAACCAGTTACAGGCACTTTTGAATTGTCACAAGGTCGCTCAGTCAATAAGATGAAGCCAGTCGCCCATTCCAAAGAGAGCAAGAAACTCCATGGACACTCTTTTAAATTTTCAAGCTATTGTTGCAAATATTTGATTACATCATTCACGTTGAAATCAACCGTGTGAGAACGATGCAGAAATACAATATGTAAAGAAAACCCTGTCCGACCCATAAGGATAATAAAGGTTAGGTAAACACTTGACCAAATATAATATAAAATTTTATATAATCATCATAGAAACAATTTTAATGAATTTTGAAATAGTCCTTTTTTCCCGGGAATTAATTCCAATTACAGAAAAATTGGCCTAGTGGTTAAAACACCAGCCTCTCAAGTATGAGTGCGCGGTTTCGATCCCAGGTCAGGCAAGTACCAATGTAACTTTTCTAAAGTTATATGTACTTTCTAAGTATATCTTGGACACCAATGACTGAAGGTGAAGGAAAACATCTTGAGGAAACCTGGACTTTGGGTCTGAAATCGCCAACCCGCATTGAGCAAGCGTGGTGATTACGCTCAATCCTTCTCTGTATGAGAGGAGACCTGTGCCCAGCAGTGGGACGATAAAAGGGTGATGATGAATTCCAATTTCCCCGAAATTTGGTAATTTTAAAAAAAGTGACAACACCGGTATAAGCGAATAGCAACGCGACCACGTCACAGCTGCCGCGTGCCCTGCCCCCCACCGCCCGCGAAACGGGTTGCTTACCGCACATGTATTAAGTTACCTCTTTTTGCGAAATAATATTTATTTTTTTAGGGCGATTTTTTTTTTAAGTTTAGTCTGTCTTTGTGGCCATTAGTAGAATTAGTTATCGATTCCTAACAATACCTTCACGGATCGGACAGGGTTTTCTTTACATATTGTATATTGTATGCTGAGAGCGTCCACTATGGAAAACACACAAAAATCAATTCAGAAATTAAAATACGCCGTGGCAGCTAAGAGATGAGCAGTCCCCTCTGACGGCGTCCGTTCACGAACATGACGTATGGATCAGCATCATTCAGCTCAACCATATTGAAGGGAACCTAATGACCCAACACACACGCCGCCATCAGCGAGACATTTGAGTGAGCATGACATACTCTCAACAGCCAGAGCACCTATCTACCTATTAATTTTATCCATATCCGTTCAGCAGTTTTTTTGCGTGAAAGAGTACCTAACAAACATTCTCACTGCCTCACACGTTGTAATAATTTCTAATATAAGTAGGGTTGTTGGTATAATTTGCCGCCCAAATATTTTATTGTTCTTTTTGACATGAATGTTATTAGTTTGATTAGTGTTATTTCCATTAAAATAGAACTCTCTACAGTTCAAGGACACGGTATTAAGTCAGGCGATTCCACATTTTGCAAGAATACTGACAACGTTGGATTGTCAGGTCAAGGTGAGTATAGCTAACGGATGCAGACTATAGTGGTAATAATAATAATCATTACTATATCATTTAATGTTTTGGAGGAAATGCTAATATTACTTGTTACTTTTTAAATGAAAAGCTGTTTTTAGCTCTAACTTTTAAATAAACCAAGCAGTAGACAGTAACAAAATCAAAGAATTTGACTTGATAAGAGTCAAAATCGGTGGAACGGTCGATAAGAAAAGTTTTTTTATAAATCTAATATTCTGAATGGTGTATTGTGCTTTAGCTGGGAAGCCGAAGTAGAGTAACCAACTCCCCAGCAGCACAGCTGTCTGTTACCTTACCTTCACCGGCGGGTCTGTTCACAGGACCCCCTCTTCCGATCCTCATCCTCAGCTTGTGTATGATGCCGGAGTCTGTTCGTCCTTGGCTGTTCACACTTGGAGACAGCGGGTCTAGAGTTTCAGCCATGATTCGGCGTCGTCACTGTAACAAAAAAAACTTGGAAGATAACCAAACGCAAACAAATACCTCAGTCAGTTCTACATGCTAAAACGGCTGGACAAATTTTACTGAAATTTAGTACACACGATGGTTTAACCAGATTGCGACTAGTTGGGATCGTTTGGACCGCCCATTGGACCGCGAGAAGATTCCAGCTCCTAGGAATGTTGAAGAGTTAAAATTGGCGCTGTATGAGGAGTGGGACAATTTGAACCAAGAAATGATTGAAAACGTCATTAGAAGCATGGGCAGACGTATCCAAGTTCTAATAAGAGCCCACGGAGGCAATACAAGAAATTGATAGCTTTTTTTTTAAAAAAAAAAGACACTGTAAGTAATTAAATTTTTAAAATTGTGCGGAAAATTTTAAATGTCTAATTTTTTGTATTTTTCTGTCTTTTTATCAATTTAAAATAAAAGTAACCCTTGTTTTGGATGTGTCATACTCATATCGAGTAAATACACTCAAATTAAGCGAAAAACATGCCTTACAAGCTATTATTTAAAAAATAATCTGCCTTTTTTTTGTGTTCCCCTAATTGTGCCCGTGTGTATATTAGAACAGATTTGTTAGCAATTAACTATAAATATCACTTCGGGTATTCCCTAAATGATAGTACTAAGTAATTTATGATTCATTACAAACTAACATTTTATAACAAAAAAATATTGACTTCCTGTAGTTTATAGTATTAACTCATTTGTATTTTGCTTATCACTTGAAAAATATAAAAATTAGCTACACTAAATTAGTTTCGCACGCATATTTTTCGCTGTTAATCTTGCTTATAAATGTGGGCGTACCCAGGGGGAAGGGGGCTGCCACCCAACCTCACACAGGACATGTATGAACTCCCAATTAGTAATAAAATTATAAACTGGGACTTGTCTCTAACTCTTAAATAAACCACACAGGTGGACTGTGTGGTTTAATAGGGATGTTTCCTGGGTAAAAAAAAAAATGATTCTATTTATAGTCCGTCATTCAGATTATAGAAAAATATTGGGTACATATATTTTGTTTTATCAAATCAATAAAAAAATTACAAATATAAAAGGCATCAAAGATCAGGAGTGGTGGCTGGTGACGTCACTGCTTGCTAAAAAGTGTACTGCTCAGTGACGTCACACGAGTTTTCAACGCACTGTGTCATCTTAATTTTTTGTTTAGATAAAAAAAAAGAAAAAATTCGTGTCTAGTATTTTTTGGAAATCTGACTGATGGACTAATTAGTTTTTTTTAGTCAACTACCGTATTACCAAAAACCTGTGTCCTATAGCGCACAAAGATGATTGATGAGAGATTGCTACTAGTAATGTAAATTACGCAATTAACAATTAATCTGCCGTTAGACAACATGAAAGATGAAACAACAATATTGCACTGATAGTCGGTAGAACATGAAGCAAAATTGCCAGAGATCGAACATTTTGGAAGGCTGGAGGTGGTAACCGCTAATAACAACCTTGTTCTGTATATACTGGAATATCTATATTTTTAAAAGATTTCTTGCTAGCTTTTCTCCTTGGAATCTCCTTTCAATTGGAACTATGCATTTAACTTCTGACATTTCTTAAGTGCACATCTAGGATACAGATAGGATATACGAGTTAATATTCCTATTCCTTCTCTGACCATTCTGTAAAATTCTGTAACTCACTCCCATGTAACATTTGTGATTTAAACACTATTTCTATATTTAAATGTCAATTCAAAAAGCACTAGACCTTTTTTCTATAATATGTATATGGTAAAATTTTCTATAGTATTTCTACATTTTAGTGTTATGTATTTAAGTAAGTATATGTACTTATATATTTAGTTTTGGATTATATGTTTAGAATATATTTAATGTTATTACTTTTATACTTATCATATTCATATTTTATTTCCTTCTTGTTCTTACACACTATTGTCTACATTTCTGTTTTACTTCTCCTTTCGCAGGTCTGCTGTAAGAAATTTCTAAAGAAATAAGCAGCACCTTTTTACTCAGATCTTAATTTTGTTTAATCCTTATGTATTTTATTGTGTAAATCACTACATCACTACATAATTATTATAAAATAAAGTCACTTTCTGTGTCCCCATGGCAATGTCCATTTGTATGATTAAATCTTTAAAACTACACAAAATATTTTGTTTTTTTTTTTTTAAATAGATAGCGTGAATAAGGAAGAAGCTTTATATTTATAATAACTTCATTAAATTGTGGGGAAGTACTATTATTTTTGAATTTTCTAAAGTGATGTCAAAATAATTACATTTATTCCAGCTCCGGCTTGTTCTTGGTGCAAAAGCGAGCCATTGCCATCCAGTGTGGCAATGCAGCAAGTGTTGAGGGACGTTAGCACCGTGAACAGAAATTATTTGATTTGATTGGACTGAACTTAAATTAATCTTTTTTTTACATCTCTAATTGTAAGTATCAGTTTTATTCATTACATTATTAAAATTTCGACATTATAAATAATAAATAAATGATTTATAGCCAATCATAACAACAACCCTATGTGAGAATGTCATTCTTATCAAAAATAACATACCTAGATTAGTAGGTATATTGAATAGGATATGTGCGTGAAATATCTTTGACCTAATTATGTACAGTGACATCACCAGAAATGATTTTTTGCGATTTAGAAACATTATTTTGCACTCTTATGAACTTCAAACATACAGCAAGGTTGTTTTCAGAAAAGCTAATATATTCTAAGCAGGTGTGGGAATAATGGGAATGAAGTTAGAATAGCCGATTGATTTGAAACAATCTATTGTTCCTATGAATCACAAACAAAACAAAAAATTACATACCGCTTATAAATCGTTCCAATAATGATCACGACTTTACTGATGTCGTATATGTGATGGTGTTCATAACATCCTTACGTGGCAAAGTTGTTTGTTATTATTAAACAGAATCTTATAAAATTAAGCGGAAATGTTTTCACCAGTCACTACACATACAAGATACAAATCCAACCCACCAAAAGCTAGGCGCTAGCTGAACTGTCAATGTCAGTTTAAAAATATACATCTGTCAACCCATAATTCTGTCACTAAGCGACTTCAATGGGTGCGTTCAATTATTACACTCGCTCCCAACTTCTTTATTAAGAACATTATTAAAAAATGATTTTAGCAGACCCCTATTCATTTTTAATAGGTATTTAAAAATGCGAGAACATCAGGGGTGAAATAAAAAAGTCACCGTCTACTTTACATGTAAGGGACACCCTAAAGCCAAGCAAGCTAGAGGTACCCTAAATCCTAATAAAACACTTTAATCCACTTTTTTATTTTACCACTTTGTCGGCATACATTTTGGTATGGACGACAGCAGGTCAAGTTACCCGAAACTGTCAAATATTCCTAATCAACCTTGAGATGAAAATCTAATAAAGGAATCTGACAAATTGTAGTAGCTTGATGTACCTACCTACTGTCCTCTGTACCAAATGGTTTAGATAGCGGTCACCTGGATTATCCGCGTACGGACAGTTAGATTAAAACGTAGTGATTACTTGTTCTGTGAGTTAGACAGACCAACTTGGCGAAAGTATAAGTGCTCGTAGTTCACTACAGCACCCCAAAAAAATATAAATTGAGGGAAAGGGGATAGGTACAAAAACTGAGAGTTATGACTAGTTTTAGTTGTAGTTTTAGGTGTAATGTCTATTATATGTCGCACCTTTAGAATGAAAGAGACCTAACTCAAAAAAACAAGTTTTTGGGAAATGATGAATAAAGGTTCATAATGTAACAATATTTTTAGAAAAGGGAGATTATTCGGTTGCACTTTCATTAAATTCATACTATTTTAATTTTACATCCTACTTTACTTATCTACCAACACGCATATAATTTAAAAAAATTATTAAAACAATTAATAATATTTTTTTCTTAATTTATACAAAAACAGTGCTTATTTAGGTCTTTGTTTGTCTGAAACTATTGTTTTTTAAAAGACCTTTTATTATTTAGGTCTCTCTAGTTCTGAATCTCTGTAATGAAGTCTGGTTTCATTCCTAAATAAATCACTGTATTAATAATTTTTTAGATAGTTTTAAGGAAACTTTTATGTTCAGTACACGAAAAAATACATACTAAGGTAATAAAAAGTTTGACTATAAAAGTAAACCGACAAAAGACTTTACTGCTTACAAATTCTAAAACTGTATGTCGTAAAGAAAAGTAAACCTAAAAGAAAATTATACAAAAATGACTACCAAATGCTACTCAGTCTTCTTTGATAGTAACTGTAGTATTTCTAATAATGAAGTCACATTATTTAAAACTATTGAAATATAAAATTAAAAAAAAATGAGTTTATCAATTACCATGAATTTCGAAAAATTTAACAAATAAAGTATAGAGTTACACAAATCTGCGTAATAACCAGGTATGTCTTAAGTTTTTATCAACAAGATCGTGTAAGTCTTTCTTCTTATGTTCGCTTAGCTCTAGTCTTTGTAAATATTCTTTGGTTAGCATTATATCTTCTGGTTTGACCATCTTCTTCCGTTTATTTCTCATATTGATCACGGTGAACTCACTTTGAGTGTACGAGGTTTTACAGCAAAATGCAAACTTTTCTGCTTTAAAAAATTCCATAACCTTGACTTTGGTCCATATCTTTTTGGTTTTATGTTCATCTTCATTGTAATTATATCCCCATTTTTCTTGTAGAACCTTTAAATCGCTGAAAAGCTCGTATATCAACTGTATCACATAAATAGTTTTACCATTTTTAGGCGAGTTCTTAATTGAGGTAACATAGGTATTGGTAGAGGGTGTGCCCAGACATTTTATTTCTCTTAATATCCTTTTCAATAAGGCTTAAGAACATTATCCTCTTCATTCTGGGTATGCCCTTTAATTAGATATTCATGAGTAATTGTGTGAATAATTTCAAAAATAGATGACGACGCAATGTATTTATTTTTATTTTATCCGTAACAATTATCCTGATTGAACGATCCCTCCGAGTTGTTGTCGACGTATGTTCATCGGAGCCCATGTGGACTAATGTGATCCTCAGGGGTCTGTTCTCTGTGCAAATCTGTTCCTGCTGCATATTAACCATCTGCTGATGCGCGATATCTATGGGTATGCAGATGACACCACAGTTGTGGAGAGGTACCTGCCGGATGCTCGGGCTAGTGAGGAATCAATACCGTCCGAAAGAGCGGCTATGGTGGAGCATTCATGCCGCCAAAACAAAAGCATGTCTCACCGCCATAAGAAGCCCGTTCACCTTGGCTCCTACTTTTCGGAGTGTATCCTTAGAGTGAACTGACCCCCTTCAGCTTTTGGGAGTTGAATAAGAAAACATGGAGAGCTTTGTTGGGGTTCTGCTCATTTAAACGGTGTAAATTATCTAAAATACATGACCCAATCTCGTTAGCCCTTCCTTTTTCCCTGAACTTCGTCCCAGAAATAACTATATACCTACGTTACGGTATGACCCCATTTGATTATCGTTATCTTCTTTATTTTTTACGCTTTTGAAGTGTTGTTCTTTTTTAACATTTTTACTATTGTAAAATTATGACAATTTAGTTTGGAATAATAAGAAAAGATGATATGTCTCCAGTGGGACACTGCATAACAGCCTGCAAACCGTCCATGTTATCGACATCGACTGCGCAAATGTTAGTTTCATTTATATTCCGACGATCTAGACGTTTTTCTTCTCGACACAGAAACTTTTCTTTCTGATGATAATCATAATTATATTTCTTTAACTGCCACCTTGCGAATAAGAGTAGCAAGTTCATAATCCAAGCAGAAGTCGCACTTCTTCTATCTTTTTTGGTTGCATAAAACCTATATTAAATTCCTTTGTAAAGATTTCGTAACTCAACCAATAGTCACATATTGGTTTTCCTTCTTCTTTCTGAGATTTATCGAAATCTCTCCAGAAGTCCATAATCGTCTGTCCCTGGAAGTTGTTGCTCACAAATAATGAGACTATTCTTGTAGTAGTGGATCCGTGAGTTTTCTCCAAAGTACCAGCTTACCTGTAAGTCTTTACTTACGAAACCTTCGGGTCAGTTTTCTTTTTAACGGTTCTAATTTGACGGTCACATATCCCTTGCATATTAATAAAGAACGTCTTACAAATACAGATATTGCTATATGGTTTAGCGGCGTTAGTATATTTGCAGCTAGGCTTAATTATTTAAAGTCAATGCAGTTCGATGTTGCAAAGAGAGTGTGTTTCAAATAATTAATTTCTATCGGAACCAGCTACATTCTCAGAACATTGGTGTCTACATTTACATGCATCTTTAACTATACCGTCCTGTGCTTCCTTTTTGGTCATCATAGAAACGTCGACTTCCCAGGATTTCTTAAAATTTTGTTACATTTAGTTTCCATTTTGATGGATTTCGAGTGCGCTTTCTTCAGATCTTCTGGGAACTTCCACGACAGAATTAGGCGAACAGGTGTTATTAGATGCTGCGGTGTTGGACGAAGGTGAAGAACTGGAGCTAAAGCTTGATAAATAAGTAGTATTTCTAAGATTGGACCTAGACCTATCTACAGTGTAGGTTGGGTCTGAGTCACTTATATCCACATGGCTTTCATCTGAGTCAATAGGTGACTGGTGGTAACTTTTTTTTACTACAGATGTAGTTCTGCTTGCAATATGACCGGTTAAATTAGATGTTGATGGCCCATCTATGAAATGGTCATTCGCTTTACCTAAACAAGAACTGCTGCTGGAACTGGAATAGGATGTTGATGGTGATCTACTAGAATTATTAGATGAGCTACTGGTATTAGAGGAAAAAATTTCAAATATAATATGACACATTTAACAAGACAACAAAACGATTTGGTATGTAGGTAGACCCATGTCTAAAATAGTCTGTGAAAATATAATCATATTTATTACAAGAGGAGCATAATCATAAATCAGCTTTTATCATAAACACTAGTTTCGTAATGACATAGACCAAATGATGTTTGGGTCTTTAATTCTTATTTTTTTTTTAATCAAAGAGTGACTCAATGACAAATAAGTCATTGCTGTTTAGAGACAATTTGTTATCAAATAGACTCAATAACAAATAGGTCTCTACTTTACCAAAAATAGTTACATCCACATACCTTAATTTTTAGTCTTGTAGCGTTCTAATCAGGTCTAGGTCTCCACAGTAATAAAAAAGTAACGACCTGAGCATGACACTCGCGGCACATTACTGCTTGTGACTCTCTCGAAATGAACAGGAGCGGAGGAAGAGGACAGAGTGAAAGAGACGTAAGTATAAGTTTGTGCCTTTCTACGCCATATTAAGTCTCTGTTTTATTAACAGCCGATAAAGATGGCCATGCAAGGTAATTTTATGAGTCAACACTGAAATCTTCAAATTTCGAATTAGGTCTCTATTGTCCTAAAGGTGCGATGTGTTCTATCTTAGGTACGTAAATAAATAAAACCCAAAATATATCATATCCTCCAGATTTATTCAGTATACCTTTACGTTCATTAGTAGTACCTACATATTTCGTTTATTTAACTTAACCATTTATCTAGCCACTGGTTATCTTTATTCCTTTTTGCTTCAGTTTCTTCAAGCCAGACAATGCTCTCGATCCAGGGCACGTAGTACGACACTCTGGTGTACATGCCGGCTGAGCCGAGGATGCCGCAGTCTTTGCCGTATGACGTCACGCCAGCGATGATGTACCGACATTTGAACTCATTAGTTTGTAATGGTCCACCGCTGTCACCCTGAAGAAAGATAACTTAAACATTATCCTATAACTAAGTACAGCCATCGATTCTGTAAAAATCTCCCTGTTAAAAGTTCGGTCAAGTGAGTTTAGACTGAGCTGTCAATAGTGCAAGGTCCGTATTCCAGAAGGAAACTCAAGCATTGATCTCTGCTTAAGCATTACTTAAAACTAGTTTCAACCAATCAAATGGCTTGAAACGAGACTTTAGTAGAGCTTGAGTTTTGAGTGACGTTCTGTAATAAATAAATATATACGGACAAATCACACAGATTGAGCTAGCCCCAAAGTAAGTTCGAGACTTGTGTTATGGGATACTAACTCAACGATACTATATTTTATAATACATACATATATAGATAAACATCCAAGACCCGGGCCAATCAGGAAAATATCGTTTTTCCATCATGACCTGGCCGGGGATGGAACCCGGGGCCTCCACGTCGCAGGCAAGCGTGTTGACCGCTGCGCCACGGAGGACGACAAACCTAAATCCTCAGCCTTAGTCGTTCACGTTAGCTTTTGATAAAAAAAAGGTTCATAGAAGCAGAGATACACGACATTTAATTTTCGAGATGAATTTAAACAATTTTAATAAATAATAGTTTCATTATAAAATTTTTACATTAGTTACCTAAGTATTTAGATGAATTCTTACGGTAACCTTATTATTGTAAAGTAAGTACTAAACACTTTACATACTAAGCTATTTTAACCCTGAAATATTTAAAAAAAAAATACCTTGTTGCATAAACGTATTGTTACGAATGGACCTTATGTCGATGGCATAAGGTTCAATATCGCGTGACATGCAGTGTGTCACTTTTAAGCCCTATTTTTCCTAGATCTAGACATTTTCTAGGTACAATAATAAAACGCATTGCTAGACTTAGGACGGCCTATCGAATGGTACAGGTCTCAACAGTTTTGTCAACAAAGTGTCGACATCGAAATTTCTAGAAACCCGTTTCCGGGAATTACCGTAGGTACTTCCGAGTGACCTCGAAGTTATGTGCTATTATTATTACGTCTGGAGGAATCTGGAATGTTCGATCAGCTGGGCTATATAAGGCGCCGCGACGCCAGCGCACAGTCAGTCTACACTCGACTAGCGATACGAAAACAGCGATAGTCAAGAAGCGATCTTTGACAATACCTACTGCGACAACTGTAACGAGAACTGCGAGTACTACGTGAAGTAACATCTGTACTGTTATTGTGTGTTTACAACACGGACTTCGTGGACATAAGGGAAGACTTCGGTGCAACGTCAGCGACATTCTACTTGTCATTGCCTACAATCGACTGTACCTTCGTTGCTAATAAACTTCGTAACCCTTAACCGGCGTTTAAGTACCCTTAGCCCGTAACAGTATGAACAGATTGAGAAACATTTCAGATTTGGTAGACTTATGTACGAACGACAGTAGGTCAAGTTACCCGAAACTGTCAGGTATTCCCACCCTTTTTTATAATTAAAAACTAGTGCTTGACCGCAATCCCGCCTGATGGTAAGCAGTGATGCAATCGTTGATGGTAAAGCGCGCTAGTTTATTAAGGGCCTATTCAGTCAAAAACTGAGTGAATAGGAAGGAACACTGCAGTTGTCCGCGGGTATCGCATGATTTCCTACGAGGCGGCTAGCGTCCTGGCCAGATCTCCGCCCTGGGACTTAGAGGCGAAAGAACTCGCATCACTACATCCATGACGGGCACGGGGCTCGAGTCCGGTGCAGCGGCAGATCGAGCTGCGAGCTCCGTCAGGTCTTGGTGGCGGATTGGCGGCAAAGGTCGAGGCGATCCGGCAAGGACGCTCGGTGTCACCACTGCGTCCAATGCGGGGAAGACAATGCGGGCGCAACAGATACTCACCGAGTGCGTTGCTTGGGAGGAGCAGCGCCGTGTCCTCACAAATGAAGTAGGAGGCGATCTGAGGCTGCCGGCCGTAGTGCGGAGGAAGGTCGGTGCAGAGTCGTGGGACGCGGTGGTGTCCTTCTACGAGGCCGTGATGTCGCAGAACGAAACTGCGGGAAGGGAGAGTTCAGGGGCGAGGGACTTTGGGAAGTCTCCACCCCCAATTTGATGGATCCGAGGCAGAGGCGCGCGCGAGTGGTGGTGCACGCCTCTGAGGTAATGTACGGGGTATATGAACACTTCACTACCTCGTGCAGGAGACGAGGCTGACCGTTTTTATTTTTGAACATGTAAAACTACATACATATATAGTGGTGAAACATCTGTGCAAATGTTACTTTTACCTCACAAGTGTCGATAATTTCATTATGACTGCCGAAACACATCTGTGTTGCATGGTCGTATCCATTTAACAAATGTCTGTGTACTTGATACATCGTTGAACATTCTGTTTCGTTATACTCTTCTAGATAAACCTGAAACATTAATTGTGATTGACTGTTGATTTCCTTCAGTTCTGAGCTATAAGTACGATTAATGACAAATGCGCGCACTGACTGAAGAAATTCACTGATTTTGTATGGTTAAAGAAACAGTGGTGTTTGTATGGTCTACAGGTACCTAGTTGTTGCGGGTTAGGGTGACAAACACCCTAACCCGCAACAACTAGGTACCTGTAGACCATACAAACACCACTGTATGTGAGTTTAAAGGTTTGTAAATGCACCCACGATACAGGAGTAATAAAAAGTGCGAAGCATATTTAAAATAAATATGATTAGTTAAACTGAAATATCATTCTAGATATCCATCTACGGTCCGTATTCCAGAAGGAAACTCAAGCATAGATCTCTGTTTAAACATTACTTAAAACTAGTTTCAACCAATCAAATGGCTTGAAACGAGACTTAAGTAGAGCTTGAGTTTTGAGTGACGTCCTGTAGGGAGACCGAGGGGAATTGAAAAAATTTTGACATTTTATTTTATACACCAAACGCTATAGACAGAAATCATGTGATATTAGTACCAATCGATAGGTCATTCTTTACACTTGCGAATGACTAACCTAAAGAAATTATAAACGTTAAATATTGCCGTATAAATCGACTTAACCGTAACAAGTCAACTTGTTTCAACTCCCCTCATACCGAGGTAAGATGAAACAGGGGTCGAGGAGAGTTGAAACATATGATTTTTAATAAGTAATAAGGGCCATATAATAAAAATGATGATACAATTTAAAGGTATTTATTGAAATAAAACTCTTCAAGAACGAAACAAACTTTTTATTATGGTTTTGCACTGATACAATTTTCATTAAAGTAGGTAACTACAGGTCTAGTTTTTCTAATCAATGTAATACGATTCATCAACCCCTAAAGCCCTGAAACCTATTTCTATCATTATTCAAAATAATAATAAAAATAATAGGAAAATATAAAACATTAATCTGACAAGCAGTTGTGGCAAACATACGAAAGTTCCCCACTCGTGCAAGCTTCATGGGCCCAGTTCTTGCATTCTAGACATTGCAGCTATTTTTCTTTGGCTCTCCTATTAGAATATGGCTCAAAACAACAATGACAAAACAATGAAAAAACAACAATGGCTTCTTCTTCTTCCTTTTCACTGTCTTCGTTTCTTCGTTGTTTCTTACCAACTTTGGTTTTAGTATTAGCGCCTGGTTTTGATCCTTTTCTTGTTTTTGTTTCTTCAAAGCTTTTTTCAAATTTTTCTTAGCCGTTCTAACTGCTTCGGTGCAGCTACATCATCATCTTTTACAGGAGTGTCGGTTAAGATAGCAGATTTTACTTTGCATCTATGTGTTTGATTTCCTTTCCTTGGTGAAGCCTTTGGCAAAGATGTAAGAGTGGAGGTGGGAATGGAATTCCTGTTACAGTAGCTGAAGTATCTCGTGAGGCAGATGCTACAGGTATTTCTGTAGCAGTCTTAAGTTAAGCAGTCGCCATTTCGTTAGCTTCGTAAGCAGTATTTGAATATACTTACCTGTAGAGGGAGGTATGGTTCAAGTTGAAACTCGAAGCCGTGTCACGGAGACTTTTCTGTAGTAAAGTTACCTCTTCCGCTGCTTCGCGACCCGCCATACCTCTGTCAGTCATTCTTTTATAGCCAGTAGGCATGATGAAATAAAAATCAACAAAAAGAATAAGTACACATTTTTTTATTCCGCCCGTTATTATCGACTGTTGCTTGATATAGAATAAAAACGAGGAGAGTTGAAACAGCCTGTTTCAAATCTCCTCAGTAAGAAAAAATCTTCCAATTTATATTCAATCTACTATTAAGAAGCAAATACTCAGAAATCAATTGTAGCAAACATATATAATAAATATTTAGTTAATGAGCTTTCGAAACATATATAACTTAAACCAAAGTACAAAACCACTATCAAAATATAGGTATAGTAAAAATATGTTAAAAACTTACTTTTCTCGATTTTTGTCACATGGCACTCAAGGCTCAACAACCGCACGACTCACGCGACGGACAGAACTGACACGTCCGCGGCTAGGTAGGGAGTAGTTAAAAAAAGACGTTGCCAATTCGCAAACGGTTTTGAGTTCCAAGAAATCAGGACTGTTTCAAATCACCTTTGTTTCAAATCCCCTCGGTCTCCCTAATACGGACCTACATCTTCATTACAGCCGAATGACGTTCACTGTTGGACACAGGCCTCTCCGAAGCACCACCACTACGCCTAAAGAACGAGAACGCTACCAACGGCTTCCTACATGGAAATGCAATATTAATCATTTGTATACAACAGTGTTGCCACATAAATCGAAAGCAACTAGGAACTGATAAAAGGCGGGCGTTTTAGGCAAAATTTACCACGTAATAATAATAATAATCGCGAACAATTACCGGAGATTCATTGTGAAAGACGGCACAGTTGACATCTGTCGGGCATGTCACCGGCCGGCAGAATCAATTAGACACATTATCTCCGGGTGTTCTCGTCTAGCCAACGGAGAGTACTTGCATAGACACAACCTTGTAGCCAGGATAATTCATCAGCAACTTGCTCTTAAATACAACCTTGTGGAATCGGAGGTGCCGTACTATAGGTATATGCCCGACCCAGTTCTAGAAAATGCCCATATCACATTGTACTGCGATCGATCCATCATCACTGACAGGACTATTGTTGTCAATAAGCCTGATACAGTGCTGGTGGATCGATCAGAGTGGCGTGCAATGATTGTTGACATAACCATCTCACATGATGAGAACCTCGTGAAAGCTGAGAAAGATAAACAAATCAAGTATCTTGATTTGGTTCACGAGGTTGTCGACATGTGGGAAGTGGATTCAGCAATCATTGTACCGATAGTCGTGACAGCCAATGGCTTAATAGCCAAGAGTCTCGACCAACACCTCAGGAGGCTCACGTTAGGCAACTGGGTCAAGGGCTTGATTCAGAAAGCGGTACTGCTGGACACGGCTCGCATCGTCAGGAAGTTCCTCTCTCTGGAGCCCTGACCGCCGGTAGCTTGGACCCTGTTCCCAATACCGGTGGGCTACTATTTTTTATATTTTTAAATGTTTTTTATGTATTTTTTATGTAGAAATATTTAAAAATGTAATTTATATGTATATACAATAAAATAAAGGAATAATAATCGATAATACGGATGTGGAAAAACTCGTGGCACCTTCCAGAGACTAAGAAAGGAACCACGGTTTTGTTTTCAGTATGGAAAATCATCAAATGACCTTGTGGCGAGAACGTTCCAGACTCACCGGGTACTTGCTGGAACCATCTAGAACATTCTACTCCAATCGAACATAAGAATGTTCACAACTCAAGACACAACACAACAACACAAGACTCAAGACATGTGACTCAAGAGAGTCGCATGGAACAACATTCAACAAACACACGCATTAAACGTTTTATTATTATTACTATTCCGTTTATTTTTCTATACATACATTTTTTGTATTATAAATTATATTTTTAAATATTTCAATACAAAAATTATTTAAAAACATATAAAAATATAAAAAGAAATAGGGATTCACCGACGTCGAGAGCAGTCCATGTTACCAGTGGTTAGGGCTCTAGAGATAAGAACCTCCTCACGATGCGGGCCGTATCGAGGAGTACTGCCTTTTGAAGCAGGCCCTTGATCCAACTGCCCAATGGGAGCCTCGATAGATGGTAGTCGAAGCTTTCGGCTAACAGACCATTGACCGATTGTCAAGTTTATATTTCAAAGCAAGTCGCTGGTGATTAATCCTAGCCACTTGGTTATGCCTATGTAAATGCTTACCGTTAGCCTGACCAGAGCAACTAGAGATAATGTCTGATGGACTCGCCCTGTCCGACATACGTCAATTGTCCTGTCCTTCATAATATATCTCCGGTAGTTATTCAAAATAACTTCATCCATATTTGCATAGACGATACCTTTAGTACTTTCCTCGAAAAGGTCACAAAATGTTTGATTGCGATTTTATCGATTTCATGTAGAGTCCGATTGAATCGCCAGTGAAGATCCTTGCTTTGCTATACATTCTTGGGATCATCAGTAGTAAGTATAGGCTTGTGCCAATTCTCTTTCGATATGGATAGCGGGGTAAGCCCCTTATCTACTGCCACCACATCACGGTGCTTCTCGGTAATGAAGGGTCTTTGCATTAAAAAAAAAACTCAAACCCCGCACTTCCGCGGGATATACCGTCTCATCACCGATTATTGTGGGAGATGCATTCGATTTGTGGTCAGCAGTGTACGGACCCTTCGATCCAAAGCGTCGAGTTCAGTTAAGTCCATTTAAGTATGCCAAAAGAGTACATCAAAACCCGCAAGCCCCACCCGCCTGATGATTCACCAGCTAACGATAGGGACTACCACCAACATTTTAAAAACACCACATTACCACCACCAAGATTCGAGCGTGGGCTACTGTGCCACCTGAATCACCAATGTCAGACGAACCATCTAATGACGAATTTATAAATATTGTTAGAAAACTACCGGTCAACAAATCATCAGGGGAAGATAAAATATCTAATAGGATGATTAAAGAAGCGTGTAAAACAGCGGGTGATGCCATCTTAACTGTATATAACCGATGCATTGCTGAAGGCGTTTTTCCTCGTAAATGGCGACGCGGTTTCATACGAATAATACCAAAGTGTGGTGATAAACCACCGGATGATCCGAAGTCATATCGGCCTATCACACTTCTAGCATCTTTGGGGAAACTTCTTGAGCGCCTCATCGTTCCACGTTTACTACCGAACGGTCCAAAATTTCATTGTAATCAATATGGCTTCACCATCGGTAAATCAACAGTCGACGCGGCGCTTTCTGTCAGAAGAACCGTTAACCAATTAGAACACAAGTACGTGATTGGTATCTTTTTGGATATTTCTGGGGCTTTTGATAACGCTTGGTGGCCTATGCTGTTGTTAAAATTAAAAACCCGCGGTTGATAAAGAAACATATAATCTCGTTTACTCGTACTTTATAAACGGTTCCGCGGTACTTAAGCTCAGCCATTTTTCTAGTACTAAAGCACTAACCATGGGATGTCCTCAGGGTTCAGTTGTCGGTCCTTATTTATGGAATTTGAGTTTTGATGATTTCCTCGCGATCCCGCTTCCATGCTGCTGTTCACTTACTGGTTACGCGGACGATGGCCTACTGCTCATTCAGTCAAGTACCCGAGCTGGACTTGAGAACTTGGCCAATACTTGCCTAAATCTAATATCTCAGTGGGGTGATCGTAACCGCCTAGCGTTTGCGCCGCATAAAACCTATCAACTTCTACTAAAAGGAAATCTTAAATCATTGCCTACTATTAAATTTAATAACGTTCCCGTTAAAAAACAGCAATCCGTATGCTACCTTGGTATGGTCTTAGAAAGGAATTTTTCATTTATCGAACATATCGCGACACATTTCTCGGTGGTAGGCAACAACATCAGCCGCCGGCATAAGTTACCACCCACCAGACAAAGTCTTGCCGCCAAGCGATTCGTCGTGTTCCGGCATGATGTCTGGTGAAGCTGTACGGAGGACGGGTCTGAGCAGTTGTGTTGCGATGTGTGCCGGGTACGATGTGCCTAATGTTGTTGTGTCGGGAGTGTGGTCGTGGAGGGTCTCCAGATCATCCTCTGGCGCAGCATCGTTGGTCGTATTGTTGGGTTAAACATTGCATCACCTCGCTCAACTGCCGTCTTCCTTCCTATTCACTCAGTTTTTTTGAGTGAATAGGCTTAATAAGCTGGTGCGCTTTACCATCAACGATTGCATCACTGCTTACCATCAGGCGGGATTGCAGTCAAGCACCAGTTTATAAGTACTTAAAAAAAAAACATATAAAAATAGTTGGCGAAAAAGCTAAAAGGAACTTTTATGCCCTAACTAGAATATCCAAAGCAACTTGGGGTCTGTCATTCCTAACTTTAAAAACTATATATGGAGCTACCTACTTAGGATGTATGTGCTACGGTGCACCTGTTTGGGCGGATAGAGCCAGCATAGGGGCGCGGGCGGCGCGACGTAAACTGCTTCAAAGCCAACGTTTGGCATTGATATTTTTATGCAAGGCGTATAGAACAGTCAGTAATGAAGCCTTACACGTTCTGGTGTACTTCCAGTCGATCTTGAAGTACAGCGACGTGCTTCAATGTACTATTTCGCGAGGGGGGAGGCCATGGACACTAACTTTGTTACACAACGCGACCTTAATAGAATTTCTAGATTATTTAAACCTCAGACTGACGTCTGGGAGGACCTCTTATCCGAATGGCAAAGTAGGTGGGATAATTCCATCAAGGGCACCTCCATCTGTTCTTTCCATCCGTTGGCGATCGGCTGGCTAAGACATGGTTGGAGGTTGACCACCGCGTTGCCCAATTTCTCACAGGTCATGGCAACTTTAAAAGTAAACTGTATTCTTTTAAACTTGTTCCTTCGCCTTTGTGTCAGTGTTCTACATTGAACTGTGAATTTGAACAGTCCGCACATCACATCTTGTGGGAGTGTAGTCTTTGGCAAAATGAACGCAATATTATGTTGGATAGAGTACAAGTTACATCCGGAGTTGTTTATTATACGGACCTTGCAGAAACTAGTTAACGTACGATGAAACCGAGAATCTTATTACTATTGTCTCTTAAAGTATCAATCCAATACTGTATTTTATTTAAGGCGTATTTGTTTTTGTTTTTGTATTATTATTATTATTTTGTATTTGCATTATCTGTATTTGTGTTTATATAAGTACTTGCACGTCACCATAGACCATTTGTGTGTCATACCTTGAGGAACCCTGGCTCCTAAAACACAGGCTTTTGTCCTAGTCTAGGAGGCATCAGTTCGCCTTTTAAAGTGACTTTCTGTACAGACGTTTTTGATACTGTGTACTTATGTGTGTTTTTAAAGTGTACTAATAAATTATTATTATTAGTTTTATTAAACTAGAACTAATTTCCGTGCGTTCAGGCGCTTTTGCCATACCTATTATTGGAATCAATTGTAACAGCACATACCTACTTAGGACCCATTGACTAAATCAAATTTTATTCCGTGGTGCTTGGCAATCTGGGCTTCTCTCAGTTGCAATAATGTCCTTTTGTGCCGATTGGCCTAGTTCTGTTCTGTTTCCTGCTTATTATGGAGGGAATTGGAAAAAATATCTTTTTTCTCCTCCGCTATTCTTTTCTGATTAATTTCGTTGCGGGACCCAAGACAGTTGAATCGTTTCTCCGGGACTCGTCGAGCTCCATTGCTCGGCGTTTTTCGGCAAACAGTGTGGCGGGTTTTGTCGCAATGAAAAAAAAAAAAAGCCCCACCCGTTGAAGGCACCTTGCACCTTATTTTTGCCCAAAACAAAGACTAGTTAACACCTTCTTCGGGCGACCAAAGAAGCGCTCCTTCAACATTGTTTCTTGTCAGCATCATTGATACCTAACGCTTTCGACATACCCAAATATTTATAGCTTTTGAATGAGGAGAGGGATCTAAGGTGTATGGAATCCGAGAGTATAATTACCTCCGGTTCCATAATCTCCTCTCGCTTTACTTACATGTCGGCACATTTGTCCATACCAAAATCCACCCTGACGGCATCATTTAAAGTTTTGATTACTTTCAGTAGGCGCAAAGGGTTTCAAATTTTCCATATAGAGAAGGCGAGATATGATCTGACCCGCTTTCCTCAAACGATTACCCAGACCTAAATCTTCCAACAGTGTGCTTCGAGGATTCGATCAGGGCTAAGCTGAACCAAAGTGGACTCAGACTGTTGCCCTGGAATATTCCCTGTTTAATCCACACAGATTCATCATTCCAGTGGCCCGATACACGACTTAAGGAAAACGCGTAGAGTTGCATTTATCTTGTACAACTCCAACACCTTCATATGCCATGTGTGTGGTACCGAATCGTAGATCTTCTTATAATCTATACAGCATATTGACAGCTCCTTGCGGGATCGACGAACCTGTTGGCTGACTTGATGGCGATGTTTATTAGAAATAGCTCCTTAGTACCGTGGAAGCCGCTCCTACATCTATTTTGAGAGGAAGACGTGATGGAGGAACTTTATAGATCGTCGGAAAACAAGTGATCGGTCTATAATGTCTGGGTTTCGCAATGCTACCTGATTTATGGTGCAGGTGTTATGTGTAATTAGAATAGACAGATAATTTTTATCCGTGGTATACACGTCTACCAGATTTTGTACGGTAGAACTGTTTCAATAGGGATATTAGGTTTTAAAGTCTGAACTTACAACTTGCAATGTGTCGGCTAGAGCATGTCTGTGACCTAGACGGCCCCAGCCGGACGCTTCAGCCGCATATATCGATTCGGTGTCTACATTCAAACACGCAGGTAAGAGGTCCCTGCCAAAATTAATCCTGAAATGATCGTAATTTACTTTTTTATTTTTTGTACCTGATTTAGAAATTTTACTTTTCAATACTCTTTTTTATAGATATGGCCTCCAAAACTTTTATATAGCCGAAATATTAGCATGTTTTAATTTTTTCGGCATTACCTACATTATTATTTTTGTAACGCGATTAGTTAAGTCTGATTGTTTAGTCCAGTTATGGTCCCAAAATACTTACTTGTGTGTATACTGGCTCGAATATAAATCTAGTCATATATTTAGACAGCAATCTAGCATTAAGTTGAAGCTTCAACTTTAATGTTTTTCAATTATGTAATATGTTGTCGTACCTTAGTCATAAGAATAAATTGTATTGTCTTTCTTTATAATATTCTTTAACTGTAGCAAATACTTTGGTCATGTATTAATTAGGAGCCCTCTGTTCTATTTAAGTAGACCTATTTTTGAGCAATTTATGTGGATGATTACTTACTCTATTTCTGTCTCCAAGAGTGCAATATCATGGTATTTGGAGGGAGGCTTGTACTCAGGATGAATTATGATCCTCTTAATGTTGTATATCTTCCAGTTCTCCCTAGGATCGGTACGTTTCAACAACCCAAGAGCAGCAAATGATATATTACCACTTAAACATAAAAAAATACATTGTTGTAACATGAATTTTAGAGAAGTGTAGTTAGCACTCCATTGCCACTAACATCTAAACTACATCAAATCATAGAAAGAGTACTAAAACTTTGTTGATTATATTTTTTACAAATGAAGTGGACTCACAGCGCACGAGTTGATGTGCAGTGTCCTGCAGTGAGTATAAATCTTTCGCTGATCACAGAGCCTCCACACAGCCACTGCGCAGAGTCCACGTCATCTCCATAACCAATTAAAGCCTGAAAAATATGAAAATCTAACAACAACAATAGATTGAAGGTTGATAACCTACCATTCATTAAAATATTGTTATTCAGTGCATTGGTCTTTTTTCTACTTTTCCGAGTTTCCATGTTTGCAAATAAATCCTGTGTCCACACCTTAAAGGGCTGACCCGATTCGAATGAAAGGCAAACATATTTATAAACTGTGTGTACCCTGCGTAACAGACTTAACGCCGATGCCAAAATTACTTACACCTAGCACACCAACATCTAGTTTTATCATGCAGTTATAAACAACAGAAAACTTAGAAATAATTAACAGCGGATGCCAAATTACGCACAACCCTTAACTTGGTGATCCCAACACTACACAAAGTTAATGAGTCAGTTTTGCTATTGCAAGATTGTTATTGATACGTTCGTATTAATTCATCATCATCATTATCATCAGCCTCTACTCGTCCACTGCTGGACATAGGCCTCCTTCATGGCAGGCCAACAAGCTCGATCCTGAGCAGTTCTCCGCCAGCCACTACCAGCCACCTTTTTGATGTCGTCGCTCCATCTCGCCCAAGGGCGTCCTCGTATTAATTAAATATTAATAATTTATAGTTTCAAATCAGTGTTATTATTTCATATTTAATAATTAAAATAACACTATGAATATTGTAGAACTGTCAAAATGTAAGACATTGCTATTCTTGGTAAATTATGAAATTAACTCGCTGGATTAAGGCATTTCTCTGTAGTGCAATTCCTGTGAGGTGATTTCCAATATTCACGTGGACTAACACTAGGCATTTGACATTTGACGTACCATATGAGGAAATTCCCATTTTTGTGCATCTCGCCCACCTACGCTCAGGGCAGCTCCATAATTGTATTTATGGCATTTTAAGTCATCCCTCCAAATCTTCTCGAGTTTGAAATTGCCCCAACCACGGCAGGGGTACGGAAGGCGTGTGAAGTACTCGGAACATTCTGTTAGCATTAATTGTTATTGTTGTTTACAGGAATGAGGAACAGGGTGTAAAGTCCTCCTCCATAGAAAACAGAGAATCTTCCGACCAGACTGCTATTGTCGGGCGGGCACTGGGAGACGGAAAGACCGCCGCTGGCAAATTGCTCCAGTCCTTCGATGTACCTGGTATAAAAGACGATGCAAAATGCTTTGTTCGTATCGTAGTACTGGTGTCAACAACGTAAGGGTGGATACTCGCCGAAGGGCGGGTCGCCCGATGATGGAACTGAGATGGGGGAATTAAGTATCGCAATTCTAAGTTAAGAAGCTCAAGATCCCATAAACGTGTGACATCATTTTCTGATGACCGCAAAGAGATCCATCACTATTGTCTTAATTAAAGTAGACAGTATACTTACTTCGCGAGGCAATTGATTCACCAATTTGATTTAAAACCCCTAAAGGGCCAATGACGTATTCACGAAACCTGAAATAATAATAATAATATATATATATGCTCGCATCGTCAGGAAGTTCCTCTCTCTGGAGCCCTGACCGCCGGTAGCTTGGACCCTGTTCCCGATACCGGTGGGCTACTATTTTTTATATTTTTAAATGTTTTTTATGTATTTTTTATGTAGAAATATTTAAAAATGCAATTTATATGTATATACAATAAAATAAAGGAATAATAATATATTTATTCAAAAATTTACACAATATTGTACCATAAAAGCTAAGAAAATATTCTTATACAAATACGATACATATGTTATTGCCTAAATAATAACTAGGTATTATGTACCCGAGCTAGGTTTATTAAACCTGTGTTTCAGGCCATCACTTTACATGAGAATATATTAACAAGTCCGTAAGATTTCATCATGTAACATTATGGACTAGGAATTTAATAAACAAAAGCTTTGATATTTTTTTTGCTATCTTATCTTATACTACATAATTGTATATCTTTCCTAACTTTTATCTGCAACTATCTACTATCACACTATAAGTTCCAGTAGCTTTCTGTGTCTGTGTAATTGAGATTCAATATGTACTCCGATATTACTTGACTATATTTTTTATAATTTATACTGTGTATATCTAATAGTTGGTTGATGAAATGAATTTTATAGAAAATTCATCTCTTTGTTAGCCGATTTTGGAAAAGCGGAGCAGGATTACAATTCAATTGAATATATTTATAACCTTTAATATTTTATTTTATTTCATTAAAATGAAATGAAATGAAATCGTTTATTAAGCAAGTAGGATCACTGATCACTTTAACACGTCATGTTTAATTTTTATTTTATTATTTTTTTAACTAGATGAAGCCGGCATTTCTTAACTGACTGCCTCTGAGAAGAAATAGCCGAAACAAACTCAGGGATCTTCTTTCAAGTCCAGACATTAAAAATGAACATGTTTACAATAATTTACCTTATAATTACGCATATTGATGAATGCTTAACAGAGCGAGCAGCTCAGTCCCAAGCTTTTTTGTCTTCTAAATAATCTGTGATTTTATAATACCCCTTTTTGCAAAGTTAAAATAAAAAAAAAATGGTTCAGAAATCGTTTAATGGGTAAGTTTCGAATGTCCATGGGAAGCTTGTTGTAAAAATGTATACATTGAACCCATGAACGAGTTGCCTACTCTGTGGAGACGAGTGTGATGTACAGCAAGATTGTGTTTGTTCCTGATATTTATATTATGAATATCGCTTATTTTCTTAAAATTCGAGTAATTTTTATGAACATACATAAGATTTTCAAATATATATTGTGAAGCTACAGTCAGAATGTTCACCTCTTTGAACTTTTCTCTAAGAGAATCTCTAGGATCAAGGTTGTAAATGGCTCGAACAGCCCTCTTCTGTAAAACAAAGATGGTATAGATGTCCGCACAAGTTCCCCAGAGAAGAATCTCATAAGTCATAAGACTATGAAAATAACTAAAATAAACAATTCTGGCTGTATCCACATCAGTTATCTGTCTAATTTTGTTAACAGCAAAGGCGGCAGAACTGAGTCTACCCGATAGCTTCTCAATGTGAGGACCCCATTGTAACTTGGCGTCAATAGTTAATCCAAGAAAAACTGTCGACTCGACAGGGATCAACTCTACTCCATTCAGTTGTACATTGGTACTTAGCTGCCAGACATTTGGCGTAGAAAATTTAATGACTTCAGTTTTTTTTTTTTCATTTAAAAGAAGGTTATTTACATTAAACCAATGGACAACTTTAGAGAGTGCATTGTTAACTTCGTCAAAATTTGTTAGCTGACGCTTGACTTTAAAAATAAGAGAAGTGTTATCCGGGAACAATACTATGTTGTGATTATCCCTCACGTGATGAGGTAAGTCATTAGTATAAATTAAAAACAAGAATGGACCTAGAATTGAGCCCCGCGGAACGCCCATGGTGACCACAGATCCTGCAGATCTCTTGCCATTAACATCAACCCTCTGAATTCGATTATTAAGATAAGAAGTCAGAAGGTCGAGAGCTCTGTCCCTTAAACCATAATGATACAATTTCCTAATAAGAGTATCATGATGTACGCAATCAAAGGCCTTGGACAAATCACAAAAAATCGCATCCTGCGATTCCTCCCAGGCCCCAAATATGTTCTTTAGCAACGCCACGCCCGCATCTGTAGTTGAACGACCCTTTGTAAAACCAAATTGTTTCATGTGCAATAAATTGTGTAAGTTAAAGTGCCTCAACAACTGTTTCAAAATTAATTTTTCAAAAATTTTGCTCAAAGTTGGTAATATCGATATTGACCAAAAATTCGTAGGATCAGTTGTACTAGCAGATTTGAGCAGTGGAATTACTTTGCTTAGTTTCATCAAATCAGGAAATACACCAGATGTGACATAAGAATTAAAAACAATTGCTAAGAAAGGTGCGATAACATCTATTATTGAAGCTACAGTGTATACTGACAAACCCCAATGATCGGCAGTTTTTTTTACATCAAGATCCTTTAAAAGATTCTATAATGTCTTTAGCAGTCACAAATGTAAATTCAAAGTGATTGTCACATTCTGGAACACATTCTTTTAGTATGGCATAAGCAGAAGTGGAGGAAGAAGACAAAGTTTTTGTTGTCATTATTGGAATATTAGTAAAAAAATTCTCAAACTCAGTTGCTACCTCCAAGTCCGCCTTTATATCTTCATCGTTAACTTTAAGATGGAAATCGCGATTTTGTACTTTGGTTCTTCCAGTTTCAGAATTTATAATTCCCCAAGTTGTTTTGATTTTATTGCCAGAAGATTTTATTTTATTTTGAATGTGTATGGCTTTTGCTGAGGAACAGGCTCTTTTAAAAGTTTTTGAATAATTTTTAACAAATTATTGAAAAATTTCATCATGGTTAAATGTTTTTTCCTGATACAATTAATACATTTTTTCCCTACTTTTATAAATACCTGGGGTTGCCCAGTTACTAAATATAATACGGTCGCTAACGTTTTTTTGTGAAAACTTTCATAAATTCACAATTAATGAGGTAATTATTTATGTACACGCAATAAAATACAAAGGGATACAAAGGTGCTGCTTATTTTTTTTTTATTTCTTCTATCAGTCTTGTGAAAGGAGAACTACGAGGAACACAGATATAAGAAGAATAATGTATAAGAACAAGGAGAAAAACATGTATATGTCTTCTTCTTCTTCTTCAGCCTATAGAGGACCACGGCTTTTATTGCTTACTAGCGCCCGCCAGCGACACGTTCGCGTGTAGTTAGTTATTATACTCCGCTCCTATTGATCGCAGCGTGATGTTATTTATTGCCTAAAGCCTTCATGGGTTAATGGGCCATCAATGGCAGAAATAATTTTTCAAAACGGAGATTAGCGCGTTCAAACAAACAAACTCTTCAGCTTTATATATTAGTATAGATTTGCTGTTAAAGCGGTGATGTACCGAAGTACCTCGTGCATCATGGACTATCCTGCAGCAAGAATTCTCCAGCTCGATGGAACTACAACGCCTTGAAAACTGGGTGGGTCTTTGGTGTCGCGCCATCCCATCTTAAACCAACCAGCACGGTGAGATGTGCTGGTGTGACTGTTGCAGTAGCAGAAATTCCCAAACGGCGCAAATATAACAGACTTATATATTTGAGTCGTTTGCCATTTAGACTGTTCATGTGAAAATCAGACAGATTTTTGGGCACTTATCCCAATGAGAGCGATGCAGACGAATTTTTTCGTTGCCCAACATTATGCTACTGCGAAGACTAAAAATTCCTCAGAAAAAAGACGAAGAGAGTACACCTGTGTGCATAATATAATCAATATACACAATGTATAATTATTATCCTGCTGTTAAGATTGGCCACTATGGCTGAAGGCAGTCTGGACTATAAAGCATACTTTAAGAGTATTCCCTCTGTAAGAGGTGGAGATGGACATCGATACTTACGATTCTTCCTGGCTGATGTGACAATCAGTACAGCAGACGACTGGCTCATTGTTTTTATAAGAACAGATGTCTGGTAGTTCTGGCAACTCAAATGTCTCAGTGTCGAAACCTGCATTAGCCTGTAAAAGACCAATAATTACTTATTTAACTATTAAAAAAGCACAAGAATGCATTAAACCTATGCTAGAAAAGTCTGCATGCAATGCAAAAAGTTTGAAATCAAAAGACTTACAGAAGTAAAGGTCTAAATTGTGTATAGATTGGCAACAAGTTACAAGATACAAGATTGGCTTTGCCCCATTCGGAGACTGCCTGTAGTGCAGCACTCGTACGCTCTACCATAGCCTCTCTTTCGGACCGGATTGATTCCCTACTAGCCCGAGCATTCGACAGGTATCTCTTCACAACTGTGCTGTCATCTGCATACCCATAGATACCGGGCATCAGCAGATCAGCTTGCGCTTTCAGATGATTTCACGAAACTCAAAACTCTGTGAGGATCGTATCTTTTATCTTTAGTTTTCTTCCCAAGAATTAAACAAAAAAAAGGAGTAAATAACTTACATAAAGGTAGGTCATAGACGCTGAGTCGCATCGAAATATTCCGACACAAGTGCCGTTCAAACCATTTGTTATACAGGGCTCATCTGAAACAATGTGCATTGACTCAGCCTCGTATAACACTCGTCATTGAATTATCTTGTATTTTTAGTTTTACGAATATACTAACTTTCTTCTTGAATCCACATTTATGTTAGTTCACACTTATGAAGGAAATAATTCAGTAAGACTAGCTCTACGTTTCGCGCCATCACTCCAAAGGTGGCACTTTACAAAGCAGATTAATTAACTGTGACTGTTAACCTGCGTCATCCTACTACTGAGAAAAGGCCTTCACCCGTGACTCCCAGCCCTTTCGACCCGTGCTAAAGTGGATCACTGGACGTTCGTGTTCTTCAGCTCCCTCGCCAATTTTTACGTGATCTGTCGCGAGGTTTTCTAGCTGGAGCTCCATGTATTGGTTATCTTGACCGACAACTCATTGGACACACGGCAGAAGTGGTAGTCCAGTTTCACTTCAGCTTCGCGGATTTTCGAGCAACGACATCGGCAATCTGTGTGACCTCATGACACATTCAAAACAAATTACTGTCTACCTTTTGAGCTACCACCTACCTTAAATAGCAGTAATAACTAGGAACGAGAAACCATTCCCACGTTTTTTGAATACGTTCGGAGTGAGGTGTGAGAGAGATCATGTGCCTTCAAAATTAGGAGTGCACTGCTCATTATAGGCGCTAAATAAGAGCCTACTTAGACGAAATTTACCCAGGCAGGTGGATTGGGAAACTGGGACCGATATTGTGGCCACATAGGTTTCTGGATCTAAATTACCTGTTTTTATTGGGACAGCATGAAATATATACCTAGTCTATAAAATACTGATCCAAAATTATAGTGAATTGAGACAAAGCAGCAAAAAAAAAAAATATAGTCCAAATAAGTCTGACAAGAAGCAAAAGCTCATTCTCATGTAAATGGCTTCTTTAAACTAAAAATTATATTATTAAAACTAGCAAAAGAACTCACCTTCGTTTAGATTAAGCTCGCACAAAACATTACAAAAACAGCTAAGGGTTAAACACACGAAGATTATGTATTGATTAACCGCCATGTCCTGCGCATACGTCAATCAATAAACATATGTGTACCTCGCAACAGTTTTGATCACTTTAGGCTAAAAACCTTTGAAACACGACATATGTATATAGAGTTTCACATAACACTGCCGATAGACACACGTTGAACAGTGTTAAGTTTTTCGGATCTCAAAGATGCTTTACTTGGTGGCTTGTCATTGTCGTGAAGTGACATTTGTTTAGCGGAAGCCTTCCGCTGCTGACTCTGTACTTACTTGCAAGCCTTTTGCATTCGTAACTACATTTCAATGTACACTAGGTCGCAGGTCAGTGGTAACAAACTAGTGTAAGCTGATCTCTTATTCAGTCTAGCTCATAGTATACCCCGTAGGTTACGCCAGACCAACTCAAGGTCAACGTGTTATAAACGTGTATAAGAACATGTTATCAACATAAACTCATTTACACCAATAATAAAATTAAAGTGTTTGAACGCGTTTATCTCTAAACCATCAAATAATTTGGAAAATTCCCTTTGCATTTTATAGCCTACTATTAAGGCAGTCTCTTAGGATATGGCCCTTAGAAGCTCAGCAAATAAGAAGTAACAAGGTCGGGCGACGTGATGGGACTGGGTTGGTCGGAGGAAAAAGAAATTTTACGCGGACAAAGTCGCGGTCTACTACAGAGGTATTGGTGGCGTGACTGCTTTTATAAGATGATATTTAAGACTTGAGTGTAGGTAATTTTGAAGAAACATTTCCATATGAATTGCATACTTGTAAAACCAGATGATGTTGTTGCTTAGGTTCATGTCTGTGGGTCATTTAGAATGATGATTCGGTTTGAAGACTTAACACTTGTAAGCTTTATTTCAAACTTTGTGACATGTCTTTTTGGCGAAGTAACATAAATAGTCCTAGCCTAACACCAGATATGGTGGTCAATCTCAGCGGAAAACATGAAGACAATTTAACTTATATAAGGTACATAAGTACCTAAGTTGCCAATACTCACGTAACACTGTCACAATAAAAAGTCATCGCATCTATTTTCCACCTTTACGTTGTTGACACCACAGCGATCCGAGCGAAACGTTTTGCCTCGCCTTTTATACCCCGTACATCGAGGGAACAATATTTTGCCAGCGGCGGTGTTTCTGGTCCTGAGGCGGTTCCTCCCCAATCTAGAGCGATCAAACGCCTCCTGCCGGAGGCTCTACGCGGGGTTCGTGTGGTCCATGGCCCTCTACGGGGCACCGGCGTGGGCGCGCAGAGGCGGCAACCAGCCCGACGCCTGACTGCATTGGGACTGCCTGACGGGATCTGGTAGCCAAATCCCTCGCTCACATGTGGGACTGCCGAGAGAAAGCAAAACGCTGGGAATAACTCCGCTGCCGCGACGAATCACCCAATCAATAGAAGTCCCCGCTTCGAGGAGTGGTTAGAGAGGCGACACGGAGTCCTCACCTTCCACCTGACGCAGGCCCTCACCGGACGCGGCTGTTTTGGGAGGTTCCTGTTCCGGATAGAGTCTGAGGACAAGGAGACGTAATTTCACTGAAATAGTTCTTTAACGCATTGAGGGATGTCTTTAAGACGCTGGACTAACATTACCAGCGAAAACATCTCACACTTGAGAAACGTTGTCATACTGACTGGCTGAATCAGTGCAGGACTTGCAGCAGATGTTGGAAGGCCCGGTAGATGCTTCTGCCTGCATTGATCTCCGGATGAACTTGGACAAAACCCAAGTTATGTTACACAATGCCACGGGACCGATCTTGTCAATGGCAGTACTCTCAAGGCTGTTCAAGAATACGTTTACCTTGGACAAACTCTACAGTTTGGTAAGAACAATGTTGAGATACGGGCTAGCAGGAGAATTTAGCTGGGCTGGGCAGCGTTTGCGAAGCTTCGTTGAGTCTTCTCGTCGCGTATTCCACGGAGCCTAAACACTAAGGTTTTTAATCAGTGCGTCCTCTGCCAGTAGTACATACGGAGCAGAAACGTAGACACTCACGGTATGACTGCTCCACAAATTCAAGGTCGCTCAGCGAGCTATGGAACTCGCTATGCTTGGAGTCTATCTGAGGGATCCGAGGGAGAACCAAAGTTGTCGACATACCTCACAGAATAAGCACACTGAACTGGCAATTGGCCGGCCATATTAACCGTAGAACCGATGAGCGTCTCCAGTCTAGAACACGTCTACTGGAGTTACGTCTAGTTGATCGGTAAATGGTAGGTGGAGCACTCTCAGGTTAGGTGGAGCGATAATCTTCGCAGAGTTGCCGAGAATCTAGTAGAATGGCGTGAAATAAACAGCTTTCTAGTTTTATCCGCGGACGGACGGACAGACAGACAGACTTGGTTCCTAGTTCAAAGTCTTAAATATAATGTTCTACAGTGAATTTATCAATTATAGGTGTGCACAGCACTTACACAATCATGTAGTTAGCCTAGGTTTGACAAGTAATTCAAGCAATTAAAACAAATAATGAAAATGACAAATTTTGAAAATGCAAAGAAATAAGCAAAATAAATTAAAATTACATTGGTTAAAAAGTTGAGACAAGCGCAGAACTAACATTAGTGACGGAATTGAGACAAAAAATTACCATCAGCAATCTGTAAGTTGTTGTAAAGGAGGCTTGCGAAATTGAACTAGGGTATTCGAAAAGATGTCGATGGTGTCGGTGCAAGAGTGGATTTGATTTGTCCTCATCAAACGGTGCAATGGTGCTGAACGCCCGAGGTTGGTTCGAATTGTAGTTGGTGTTGGTGTAAACACATCTAATTTACGGTCGGGCCTCGGTAAGCTACTACGGGGAACAGACACATTTATGCCTTCCAAAAGTCTTGGAACATGTATTTGACTATTTATAATTTTTAAGAGCATAATTAGGCCCGTCAGTTTTTTGCGGTTTTCAAGAGATGTCAGGTTGAAGGGTTGAAGTGACTCAATCTTTCAGGGTAATAGGATGTGTTTGGGCAGGTGACAGATTTATAACGCAGGTACCTAGTGAAACCTTTTGGATGCATTCGACTCGATCGATATGAACCCGGTAGATACGATTCCACACCTGCGATATGTAATCGAGAACACTTCTAACGAGCGTGAAGTAGAGGAGTTTGGGGGTGTGAATAGAAGTAAAATCGTGGCAGACACTCTTCAGAAATCCCAGCATCTTAGTTGCCTTTTTGACAACATTTTCTATATGTGGAATGAAAGTTATCTGACTGTCCAGGCAGACTCCCAGATCGCGAGTTGTGTTAACCTTCTGCAGTGTCTTACCATTCAGTGAATATGAGGAGGGAAAGGTATTTCTTTTTTTTTTTTGTGAAGGTCATTTGTTTACATTTTTCGGCGTTAAGGATCATTCGGTTCTTTAAGCAACAGTTTTGCACTGAGTTTAAGTCCTCCTGTAGCAAGGATATGTCTTTATTTGAGTTTATTTTCCTGTAAAACTTCATATCGTCTGCAAAAAGTGAACATTCACTGTGCTTGATGCAGTTCACTATATCGTTGACAAATATAAGGAACAATATCGGACCCATATGGGAGCCTTGTGGAACTCCAGAGGTGGAGTAATAGAAAGATGACTGATGCCCTATAGAGCTAGGTTCGTCGTGGTGGATCTTTGCGTACAGAATCCATGTTGTTGGGGGGCTAGCTCTATTTTAAAATATGAAGTTAAAATAGGACACATGAGGGATTCAAAGACTTTAGAAAACACAGATAAAATTGATATAGGCCGGTGATTTTGAATGTTCGTTCATTTTTCCATTCAGAAGGGAATTGTGCTGTTCGATTGAGTGGTTCAAAATGATTTTTAGTGGTAAGGCACACTCGCACAGTTTTTAACAAACAATGGTGGAAAACCGTCCAGTCATGGACCCTAAGACCCTTACATACATTAAGTTTTTTAAGGACTTTAATCATGTCTGTTTCTGATACTTGTGATCGGTCTCTAATTTAGCATGGGTCGTTTTATCTGATGGGGTGAAAGTTGAAGAGAAGTGGGCAGCAAAGAACTTACAAACATCGTCCCGGTGCCGTCTGAAATGAAATTAAATGGTCGTACCATTTAATTTCATTTCAGACGGCATATCATTAGTCTTCGATTTTTTTGCTTTTACAAAAGACCAAAAGACTTTAGGATTTTGTGATATGCCCTTCATGATTTTTCTGACGTAATCTTTGTAGTTACTTTTAACCATAATACCAGCTCTTTCGCCCAACAAACGGTATTCATAGTTATCACGGAGATTACAATATTTTTTAAACCATATCCTAAGTTTTTCCTTTTCGGTTAAAAGTTTAATAAGGCTCTTTGACAACCAGGGAGGGTACCGACTGCGTGACGCTTTAGTTTTTGGCACGATCTCATCCGTTATATTATGAAGATGCTTGTATATTACCTCCACCATTCCATCGGCACCTGCACTCTCGGATAGGCACACAGACCAGTTGACCTGTTGATATATGAACTCCTTGTCTGTCTATGTTATTTAGTTGTTTATATTTTGACAAGACGTCTTGTCATATAATTCATAATGTCTTGTTTTAATGCATAAGTTTTAAAGTACAATAAAACCAAGTTTCCTTTGGTTTTGTCTTTCTCTTGTATCAATTTATTGTACTTTAATTATATCTATAATTTTTCTATCTATGTCGAAGAAAGAAACCCCGCTGACCGCGAGTTTGTCGTGCTATCTACGACCACAAAGATTTGAGATTGAACCATCCACCGCTGGTTCAGATCTGCGATGGACACACTGGCGGCACACGTTTGAAAACTTTATTTCCGAACAAGCTTCTTCCGCTACTGAAGACATCAAACTCAAGCTCCTTGCTAATCATGTGTCACCTACCATATTTAATATAATTAAGGAATGTTCGAAGTACTGTGACGCTATCAAACTCCTCAACGACACGTTCGAAAAGAGGAAGAATATTATACTGGCTCGACACCAACTGACTTGCAGGAAACAACAGCCCGGGGAAACGATAGTAGAGTACTGCAGGGCGCTTACCTCTCTAGCGTACGACTGCCACTACAAAACCGTCACTGCGGAAGAGCACCAAAATGAATCAATCCGTGGAGCCTTTATCGCAGGTCTGTCAACCCAACGAATTCGGGAACGCTTACTCGAGAAATCAGAAATGACGATGAAGAGGCATTAGATTTAGCAATTTCCCTAGAGACCACAGAAAATACTTCTCAAGCATTGCAATCAAATGCACTACCAGCCTCTACTAACATGTTGAATGCAGTGGCATCCATCGAATCACAAGAAAACCTTCATCAGCCGAATATTGCAGCCATGACCTCACGTTATAGCAATTCTAAACGACACAGGTGCTTTTTTTGTGGCGGCAACGTCCATCCAAGGATCAAATGTCCAGCAAATAACGCTGAATGCCAACTATGTCAGAAGAAGGGTCATTTTGCCAACGTTTGCCGTAGTGCTGGACGAAAACAGCAAAACCTCAATGCTGTGAATGTTGAAGAAGAATCTCAAGAATCTCATCCCGCTTCCCTTGCATCTATCTGTGCCGCCGCTCCTTCCAGCTTACGTAAGGCCACAATCACTATCACTGTAAATAATCACAATGTCGATGCCCTAGTTGATACTGGAAGCTCTATCAGTTTTATAGATAATGCTTTGGCTCTAACACTTAATCTTAAAAGGAAACACTGCAATCAAGCTGTGACTCTCGCTTCATTAAACAACGTATCATATGTTAAAGGTATAAGCAACAGGCGCTGCTCATTGTTGATAACTTATGTGCTGACATCATCATCGGTCACGACATCCTAAAAGGACACTCTTCTCTCGAATTGCAGTTTGGTGGTGAAAAAGGAACCCTAAAAATATGCAACGTTCTTGAAGCCTCCGTACCTCCAGCAACTGTCTTTACAAATCTTTCGCCATCTATCAAACCAATCGCCATTCGTTCCAGACGTCACTCAGAAGGAGATCAAGCATTCATATCAACTGAAATTTCAAACCTGCTCAAAGACAAAGTTATTGAGCCAAGCATATCTCCGTGGAGAGCACAAGTTATAGTCGCTGGAGGTGGACATCACCGAAAACGTTTGGTAATTGATTACTCTCAGACGATAAATAGATTCACAGACCTAGATGCATATCCCCTCCCAAGTATAGATTCTATCGTCACCGCAGTCTCTAAATACAATTTATTCGGTCAAATTGACTTAAAAAGTGCGTATCATCAAGTACCAATCCTTCCCAAAGAAAAGATATACACAGCATTCGAGGCTTGCGGCAATTTGTATCAATTTACTCGCATACCATTTGGCGTTACGAACGGCGTTGCTGCTTTCCAAAGAACCCTTCACTATATTATTCGTACAGAGAAGCTAAAAGGAACCTACGCCTACTTAGACGATGTTACCATCTGTGGAAAGGACAAACAAGAACATGACGTTAATCTGCGTCGATTCATGGAAGCTGCCGAAAAATACAATCTCACCTTAAACAAAAACAAATGCGTATTCGAAACCGACTCAATTAACCTTCTCGGCTATACCATTAATAACAATACTATCAAGCCCGACAAGTCACGGTTAGAACCACTGCTAAATCTCCCCGTTCCGTTAGATGCAGCCTCTCTAAAAAGAACTCTTGGTCTATTTGCCCATTATTCTAAATGGATCAACAATTATTCCGCTAAAATTAAACCGTTAGTCGACACTACGTTTCCCCTATCTAAAGAAGCAACTGAATGCTTCAATAAACTAAAATCTGACATCGCGAAGTCATCTCTTGCTTCAATTGACACCAAAGAGACGTTCACCGTCGAGACTGATGCATCAGAATTTGCCATCGCTGCTACGCTTTCCCAGAAAGGCCGCCCTGTAGCGTTTTTCACACGCTCATTAAATAATTCTGAACGGCGCCAATCCTCGATAGAAAAAGAGGCATGTGCGATAGTAGAAGCCCTCCGTAAATGGCGCCATTATTTGATCGGCCGATACTTCATACTTATTACAGACCAACAGTCAGTCTCCTTCATGTTCAATCAAACTCACACAAGTAAAATCAAGAATGAAAAAATAGAGAGATGGCGCCTAGAATTATCCTGCTATAAATACGATATAATTTACCGACCTGGCAAACAAAATGTAGCCGCGGATGCACTGTCCAGAGTTTGTGCAGTCGCATGTGGCTCTCTTGATAAACTTGCTGATCTTCATAGATCCTTATGCCACCCCGGCGTAACAAGAATTGTACATTGGATCCGCTCCAAAAACCTGCCGTATTCAGTAGAAGATGTAAAAAGAATGACCGCTAGCTGTCGTGTATGCGCTGAATTAAAACCCAGATATGTCAAGAATGAAGGGCACCTAGTCAAAGCGACAGCTCCATTCGAAAGACTTAATCTTGACTTCAAAGGTCCTTTACCATCGAATTCTACTAACAAATACATCCTTACTATAATTGACGAATACAGCAGGTTCCCGTTTGCTTTTCCTTGTAAAGACATGTCTTCAGCAACTGTTGTTAGGTGCTTAAAAGAACTTTTCTGCTTATTTGGTACTCCTGCATACGTGCATACGGATAGAGGAACTTCTTTTCTCTCGGACGAAACAAGAACATTTTTAACAAGCCTTGGAATCGCTTGTAGTCGGACTTCACCGTACAACCCGCAGGGTAACGGATTGGTTGAGCGTCTAAGTACATTGTGGAAGACAGTTCAGCTTTATCTTCGCTGTAATAATTTAGGAATTTCTGAGTGGGAGAAAGCCTTACCTATCGCTCTACACTCTATCAGATCTCTATTATCCACAGGCATTAACACCACTCCTCATGAAAGGATGTTCAGTCACCCTCGTCGCTCAACCAATGGTTCATCTCTACCAACTTGGTTGTTGTCGCCAGGTCCTGTCTTCATGAAAAGAAACGTTAGAAATTCTAAATATGATCCAGCCATTGAGGAAGTAGAGTTGTTACAAAGCAATCCTGATTATTCATTTGTGAGATTGCCAGATGGTCGAGAAACCACCGTCTCAAACAGGTCCTTGGATCCAATACCGGAAAATGAGGATATTTTCCTAGATGCCGAAGATACTGAAGAAATGCCTGTACCAAACTCTGCCACAGAAAATACTCAATCTCTGAACGAAGAACCTGGCCCGTCAGAATTGACAGATGACCCCCTGCCTTTCCGGTCTACCCAAGAAAGTAGGGCTCCGCCCTACCTCCGTTCTGCCCAAGAGTGTAGACCTCCGCTCTATCTTCGAGATTACGTCTCGTCTTAAAAGGATGGGGTGAATGATATATGAACTCCTTGTCTGTCTATGTTATTTAGTTGTTTATATTTTGACAAGCACATCTCCACCCTTTTTTTCTTGCTTTTGTTGAGGCCCTGTCTCTGCGGTAGATATTGTACCTACAGTCAGATATTTCCCCGACGTGAATACTGTCATCTAACCATGTTTCTGTCCCTATAATCATGTCGTAGATATTGTTTTGTGCGTTTATCATAATGTTGTTCAGTTTGGTTTTCATTCCTCTAAAATTTTGATAGTAAATTGAGGGAAACGGGATTCTAAACCTCGTTTAACGAATACTTTTTGAAACTAAAGATATCTAACAGACATCCTGTTAGATATCTTATATAAATATAATAAAATCCAAACATTAATATTCAAATGATTTATTCAATAAACCTTGACGTTCATTTATAATACATATTTCATCTATATGCTTTAACTTAACCATTTATCTAGCCACTGGTTATCTTTTTCCTTTTTGCTTCAGTTTCTTCAGGCCAGACAATGCTTTCGATCCAGGGCACGTAGTACGACACCCTGGTGTACATGCCAGCTGAGCCGAGGATGCCGCAGTCTTTGCCGTATGACGTCACGCCAACAATGGTGTACCGGCATTTGAACTCATTGGTTTGTAATGGTCCACCGCTGTCACCCTGAAGAAAGATAACTTAAACATTTTCCAATAACTACGCCCATCGATTCTGTAAAGATCTCATAGTAAAAAGTTAGAAGAAGTGAGTTTAGAGTGAGCTGTCAATAGTGTACATCCTCAACAATAGTCGGAATGACAGGTCATAGCACGCTCACTTCACCTATACTCTTCGGGTTCATCTTCAGCCTATAGAGGTCCTGCTGCTACTGCTGGACAAAGGCCTCTCCCAAGGTTTTCCACGATGACCGGCCCTTTGCTGCCCGCATCTATCGGCTCCCCTGACCTTCACTAGGACATCGGTCCATTTGCGTTAGCTTTAGATAAAAGAGGTTCATAGAAGCAGAGATGCACAATTTCGAGATGAATTTAAACAATTTAACATTACCTACTTAGATGAATTCTTATTATTGTAAGGTAAGTACTAAACACTTAACCAGATAGGTAAACAAAATAGATAAAATTTATTGGCTTTATTTAAAAAAAAACAAAATAAGGAAGCTATTTTAACCCACCAAAATGAAAAAAAATATCTTGCTGCCAAAACATGTATGTATGAACAGATTGGGAAACATTTCAGATTTGCTAGGCTTGTGTACGGACGACAGCAGGTCAAGTTACCCGAAACTGTTAAATATTCCCGCTCAACCAGATATAAAATTTATTGGCTTTATTTAAAAAAAAACAAAATAAGGAAGCTATTTTAACCCACCAAAATGAAAAAAAATATCTTGCTGCCAAAACATGTATGTATGAACAGATTGGGAAACATTTCAGATTTGCTAGGCTTGTGTACGGACGACAGCAGGTCAAGTTACCCGAAACTGTTAAATATTCCCGCTCAACCAGATATAAAATTTATTGGCTTTATTTAAAAAAACAAAATAAAGGAAGCTATTTTAACCCACCAAAATGAAAAAAAATATCTTGCTGCCAAAACATGTATGTATGAACAGATTGAAACATTTCAGATTTGCTAGGCTTGTGTACGGACGACAGCAGGTCAAGTTACCCGAAACTGTTAAATATTCCCGCTCAACCAGATATATAAAATTTATTGGCTTTATTTAAAAAAAAACAAAATAAGGAAGCTATTTTAACCCACCAAAATGAAAAAAAATATCTTGCTGCCAAAACATGTATGTATGAACAGATTGGGAAACATTTCAGATTTGCTAGGCTTGTGTACGGACGACAGCAGGTCAAGTTACCCGAAACTGTTAAATATTCCCGCTCAACCAGATATAAAATTTATTGGCTTTATTTAAAAAAAAACAAAATAAGGAAGCTATTTTAACCCACCAAAATGAAAAAAAATATCTTGCTGCCAAAACATGTATGTATGAACAGATTGGGAAACATTTCAGATTTGCTAGGCTTGTGTACGGACGACAGCAGGTCAAGTTACCCGAAACTGTTAAATATTCCCGCTCAACCATGAGCCTTAATGCATTAGCGATAAAGTTGAAGAAATTTGACGGATTGCACTAGTAGTTTGATGTGCTGTCGTCTGCTTTTATTTCAAAGTATACCCTAAAAACAATCTTTTTTAAATTTTTGTCTAATGCTATCGTGAGGGAGTATAAATTTTCACCATGTGAGGGTTACAGAATAGACCTACGGTTTACTTTTATATAGATTATACATATGTAGATAACTATCTCACTGAAAGGCGTACATGTCAGAAGACCAGATCATACACGGTCACGTCATTTAGTGAGCTAGTTAATCATATTTCACCACACGGCCCTAGTGCGGGTTTTTTTTTTATAGTTATAAACTAGTGATTGACTGCAATCCCGCCTGATGGTAAGCAGTGATGCAATCGTTGATGGTAAAGCACACAAGCTTATTAAGCCTATTCACTCAAAAAAACTGAGTGAATAGGAAGGAAGACGGCAGTTGAGCGAGGTGATGCAATGTTTAACCCAACAACACGACCAACGATGCTGCGCCAGAGGATGATCTGGAGAGCCTTCACGACCAAACTCCCGACACAACAACATTAGGCACATCGTACCCGGCACACATCGCAACACAACTGCTCAGACCCGTTCTCCGTACGGCTTCACCAGACATCATGCCGGAACACGACAAATCGCTTGGCGGCAGGACTTTGTCTGGTGGGTGGTAACTTATGCCGGCGGCTGATGTTGTTGCCTACCACCGAGGTTGGTCCTGGGTGTATGCCATAATGTCGAGTTTTTGTTCTAGAACACAACCAAGCTTTTTTTTTTTTGAAGATGGATCATTAAAAATTATGTAAAACTACATACATATATAGTGGTGGCTTCTGTGCAAATGTTACTTTTACCTCACAAGTGTCGATAATTTCATCATGACTGCCGTAACACATCTGTGTTGCGTGGTCGTATCCATTTCTCAAATGTCTGTGTACTTGATACATTGTTGAACATTCTGTTTCATTATACTCTTCTAGATAAACCTGAAACATTAATTGTGATTGACTGTTGATTTTTTTTAAATTCTGAGCTACACGATGAATGCCAAATGCGCGCACTGTGGAGAGATCCACAAATTTTGTGTGGTTGGAAAAAACTATGATATTTGTATGGCCTACAGGTAGTTATTCCGGGTCTGGGTGTTTGTGTATCTATTTGAGTTTAAGTGTTTGTAAACTCACCCACGATACAGTAGTAATTCCAAGTGTGGGGGAAGTTTTTTAAAAATATAAAATAAAAAAAGTAAGTGGTTAAACTGAAATATCGTTTTAGACACCAATCTATGTCTTCGTTTGAACCGAATGATTCACTCTTGGACAGAGGCCTCTGCGAAGCACCACCACTTCTACCAGTTGGATGCTTCTCACTACCATCGGGTTCCTACGGCCATTTTAATTTACATAATTTAAAACAATATTAATCATTTGTGTATATCACAGTATTGCCACATAAATCGAAAGCACTAGGAAGTGATAAAAGGCGGACAACTTTTTTCCTTTTGGAAGCGTCTGTCACGCAAACTATTCGGTTTAGAAAAAAAGTATTTTAGAAATCTCGATATCATTTTTGAAGACCTATCCATAGATGGCCCACAGGTATACCTATGTTTGATGGAAAAAAAATTTGAGTTTTAGTTCTAAGCCCCCAATATTTATATTTTTTTTTTTATTTTTGCAACAAAATCTTAATGCGGTTTACAGAATATATCTACCTACCAAGTTTCAACAGTAGAGCTCTTATAAATTTGGAAAAAAATTGGCTGTGACATACGGACGGACAGACGGACAGACAGACAGACATGACGAATCTATAAGGGTACCGTTTTTTGCCATTTGGCTACGGAACCCTAAAAATGTGGAAATACCCGTGATACCTTCCAGAGACTACGGGAGGATTCACGGGTTTTTTTTCAGTATGGGAAATCATCAAATCATCTTGTGGCGAGTACGTTCCAAACTCGTCGGATACTTGCCGGAACCCGGCACCGGAACATTCAACAAACACGCATACACGCATTCAACGTTTTATTATGATTACTATTCCGTTTATTTTTCTATATATACATAATAAATTATATTTTTAATACGTTCAATATAAAAAATACATTTAAAAATACAAAAAAAAAACTGATTCACCGATGTCGGGAGCAGAGTCCAAGCTATCAGTTGTTAGGGCTCTAGAGACAAGAACCTCCTCACGATGCGGGCCGTATCGAGGAGTACTGCCTTTTGAATTAGGCCCTTGATCCAACTGCCTAACGGGAGCCTCGATCAGACTCAGACCATTGACCGATTGTCAAGTTTATATTTCAAACCAAGTTGCTGGTTAATAATCCTAGCTACTTGGTTATGCCTAGGCAAATACTCACCGCTGCACCGTTAGACAGACCAGAGCAACTAGAGATAATTAATGGTTGATGGACTCGCTCTGCCCGACATAGTTATTTATTTATATATTCTTTATTGTATTGTTTATTGTGTTTATTGTGTTGTATTGTGTTGTTGTTTTTTTGTGTTTATTGTGGTGTGTTGTCTTTATTGTTTTGTTTATATATACGTCAATTGTTTTGTCCTTCATAATTTATCCCCGGTAGTTATTCAAAATAACTTCGTCCATAAGTGCATAGACAAAACCACATTTTTGATTGCGATTTTATCGATCTCATGAAGAGCCCGATAGAATGGCCGGTGAAGATCCCTGCTTTGCTATACATTCTTGGGATCATCAGTAGTAAGTATTTGCACAGTCTAAAAATCATACAGTCGTCCGACGAAGACGTCTAGACAGAGCAATCGTGCGGGGTGTGAGGGGCGAGACGCGGGTAAGCGGCACCCGAGCTGCGAACAAAACAATGTTCGTAACTCGGTATCGATCATTAAGGGCTAACAAGTGTTTGTTTTTTTTATTAGTTTGTTTTATAATTTTATATGAGTGTCAATTTTGAGTATAATTGGGGTGCTTGTTACGAAAAAGCCATCCTTTTTGAAATCCAAGATGGCGGACGCCAATTTAAATGTATAGATATTAATATGATATGGGTGTTAATTCCGAGGTGGATTGGGGTGCTGGTTACGAAATCTGCCATCTAAATAACTTAAATCTGTCTCGAGTTGTTCCCTTAGTAAAAATAGCAAATTAATTAAATATAATACAGCTATCGATGTTGATCTGCAATAAATAAATAATTTCATAAATATTGTTTATTTGTGACAACCCTGGCCGATGCGTTACTGTCTAGACCTAGACGATGTCGGCATTTTACACGAGATCAAAGGCGTCGACCTACTGTATGATTTTTATACTGTGGTGTAGGCTTGTGCCAGTTCTTCGCTGGATAGCGGGTGAGCCTCCCCTTATCTACTGGGTGACCACATCATAGTGCTCGGTACTGAGGGTCTTCGCATTTAAAAAACTCGACCCCGGCTCTTTCGCGACATACAGCCTCTTCACCGATGATTGTAGGAGATGCATTCGATTTGTGGTCAGCAGTGTACAAACCCTTCGATCCAAGGCGTCGAGTTCAGTTAAGTCCATTTAAATACACACTTCACTTTCATTACATTGCGAACGGCCGCAGCGAAAAGGTAGGATTTACCCATATATTAATCCTACACATATGCCAAAAGAGTATATTAAAACCCGCAAGCCCCACCCGTTGAAGGCACCTTGCACCTTATTTCCGCCCAAAAGAAGACTAGTTAATACCTTCTTCGGGCAACCGAAGAAGTGCTACTTCAACATTGTTTTATGTCAGCACCATTGATACCTAACGCTTTCGACATGCCCAAATATTTATAGCTTTACGCGACCTAAGGTGTATGGAATCCGAGAGTGTAATTACCTCGGGTTCCATAATCTCCCCTCGCTTTATATACATGACTGCACATTTGTCCACACCAAAATCTACCCTGATGGTATCATTTAAACTTTTAATTACATTCAATAGGGGCAAAGAGTTTCAAATTATCCATATAGAGAGGTGAGATATGATCTGACCCGCTTTCCTCAAACGATTACCCAGACCTGAATCCTCCAACAGTGTGCTTCGAGGATTCAGGGCTAAGCTGAACCAAAGTGGACTCAGGCTGTCGCCCTGGAATATTCCCTGCTTAATTCACACAGATTCATCATTCCCCTGGCCCCATACAGGATTTAAGGAAAGTGCGTAGAGTTGCATTTATCTTGTACAACTCCAACACATCATATGCCATGTATGTGGTACCGAATCGTAGACCTTATAATCTATCCAGCATATTGACAGATCCTTGCGGGATCGACGAACCTGTTGGCTGATCTGATGGCCATGTTTATTAGAGTAGCTCCTTTAGTACCGTGGAAGCTCTCCCACATCTATTTTGGAGAGGAAGACTTGACGGAGGAACTTTATAGATAGTCAAAAACAAAGTGATCGGTCTATAATGTCTGGGTTTCGCAATGCTATTCGATTTATGGAGCAGGTGTTATCTGTAATTAGAATCGATAGATAATTTTATCCGTGGTGTACACGTCTACCAGATTTTGTACGTAAGAACTGTGTCAATAGGGATATTACGTTTAAAGTCTGAACTTACAACTTGCAATGTAAGTCGGTTAGAGCATCTTCAGACCCAGACGGCCCCAGCCGGGATCGCCCAGCTGTAATTATCGGATTCGGTGTCTACATTCAAAATGCAGGTAAGAGGTCCCTGCCAAAATTTATCCTGAAATGATCGTAATTTACTTAGACATCATTTTTACTTACCATTACTCCTTTTATAGATATAGCCACTCAAACTTTTATATAGCCGAAATATTAGCATCTTTTAATTTTGTTAACTCTGATTGCTAAGTCCACTAGGTCCCAAAATACTTCCTTGTGGAACATTATACTGGTTTGAATATAAATCTAGTCATATATTTAGGCAGCAGTCTAGCATTAAGTTCTCGCATCAACTTTAATGTTTTTCAATTATGTAATATGTTGTCGTACCTACTATAAGAATAAACTCTAATACTTTGGTCATGTATTAATTAGGAGCCCTCTGTTCTATTTAAGTAGACCTATTTTTGAGCAATTTATGTGGATGATTACTTACTCTATTTCTGTCTCCAAGAGTGCAATATCATGGTATTTAGAGGGAGGCTTGTACTCAGGATGAATTATAATCCTTTTAATGTCATATATCTTCCAGTACTCCTTAGGATCGGTACGTTTCAACAACCCAAGAGCAGCAAATGATATATTACCACTTAAACATAAAAAATTACATTGTTGTAACATGCATTTTAGAGAAGTGTAGTTATCACTCCACTGCTACTAAGATCTAAACTACATCAAACAATAGAAAGACTACTCAAACTTTATTGATTATATTTTTTACAAATGAAGTGGACTTACAGCGCATGAGTTGACGTGCAGTGTCCTGCAGTGAGTATAAATTTCTCGCTGATTACAGAGCCTCCACACAGCCACTGCGCTGAGTCCACGTCATCTCCATAACCAATTAAAGCCTGAAAAATATGGAAGTCTACCAATAACAGGTTGAAGGTTGATAATCTAACATTCATTAAAATATTGTTAGTCAGTGTATTAGGTAAAATTTTACTCAAATGTTATTCTTTTTTCTACATTTCCGAGTTTCCATGTGTGCAAATAAATCCTGTGTCCACACCTTACATGGTTGACCGGATTCGTATGAAAGGCAAACATATGTAGGTATACAGTATGTTAAATAACAGAGGGCGTTCCCTTAAACTCGTTAATATATATCATTAATAGATTAAAATAAAAATATCAGCATAGAAAAATAAGCATAAAAAAATCCGAATAAAAAAAAATTCTAATTGGAAATAAATTTGAAAACTCCTGTTTTAAATCAAAATAGTAGTCGTCATGTATAAATAAATTGCGACGTTGCCGTCTTTCATGTTCGCGTGTACAGTGTGTTTCTTTTACATGTCAATTTAAAATTTTTATTGAATATTTTCATATTGGAAAAATTTTAAAACATTTTGTTTTCGAATGGAAATATATTTTTAGCATGTATGTATGCTATACTATTTCGGGTTAACGGGAACGCCCTCTGTTAGTTAACATACTGTATATGAACTGTGTAGGTACCTTGCGTAACAGACTTGACGCCGATGCCAATATTAGGTACTTACCTATACGTAATACACCAACATCTAGTTTAATCATACAGTTATAAACAACACAAAACTTAGAAATAATTAACAGCGGATTCCAAATTAGGCACAGCCTGTATCTTGGTGATCCCAACACTACACAAAGTTACTGAGTCAGTTTTGCTAGCGCATGATTGTTATTGAGACGTTCATATTAATTAAATATTAATAAGCGACTTCGTTCGCGTGGAGTTAGTTATGCTCCGCTCCTATTGGTCTCAGCGTGATGTTATATAGCCTAAAGCCTTCCTGTATTAATGGGCTATCCAACGCAAAAATAATTATTCAAATCGGTTCAGTAGTTCCCGAGATTAGCGTGTTCAAACAAACAAACAAACATACAAACAAACAAACTCTTCAGCTTTATATGTATATTAGTATATAGACTATAGATTTATAGTTTCAAATTAGTAATTTAATTTCATATTTGATAATTGAAATAACGCTATGAATGTTGTAGAACTGTCAAAATGAGACATTGCTACTCTTGGATTATAAAATCAACTCGCTGGATTAAGTCATTTCTCTGTAGTGCAACTCTTGTGGGGCGATTTCCAATATTCACGTGGACTAACACTAGGCATTTGACATTTGACATACCATATGAGGAAATTCCCATTTTTCTGCATCTCGCCCACCTACTGCCAGGGCAGCTTCATAACGGTACTGATGGCATTTTAAGTCTTCCTTCCAAATCTTCTCAAAATTGACATTTCCCCAACCACGGCAGGGGTACGGAAGGCGTGTGAAGTACTCGGAACATTCTGTTAGCATTAATTGTTATTGTTGTTTACAGGAATGAGGAACAGGGTATAAAGTTCACTCCTCCTCCATAGAAAACGGAGAATCCTCCGACCAGACTGGTATTGTCTGGCGGGCACTGGGAAACGGAAAGACCATCGCTGGCAAATTGTTCCAGTCCTTCGATGTACGTGGTATAAAAGACGAGGCGAAACGCTTGATGATGGAACGGAGATGGGGGAATTAAGTACTACAATAAATTCTAAGTTAAGAAGCTCAAGATCCCATAAACGTGTGCCATCATTTTCGGATGGCCGCAAAGAGATCCATCACTATTGTCTTAATAAAAGTATACAGTATACTTACTTCGCGAGGCAATTGATTCACCAATTTGCTTTAAAACCCCTAAAGGGGTAATTACGTATTCACGAACCCTGAAATAATAATAATATATGTAATGAAATAATATTTCATTAATCAAATAAAAAAATCATCGCGTTTATTAACTGTCATTGAAAGTTGGTAGAGGGCGCAGCGTTCGGGACGCGTGATTTCAATGGCGGATAAGATTATTCTGTGTGTCTTTTATTGTTATAAAAACTTATAAAGTTATATAAAGAAACTAATTGAGGAGACGATATAATTAGTGAACTTTAAATGTCGTTTCTTTGTATTTTCAGGTAAGAAGTGTAATTCTGTTGAGTAAACCATATGTGTTGTATTACTGTAACGCAAAGACATTAAAATTATATTTATCTTAAATCTCTTTGCTGTAACGGCTTGTCAAATAAAACAAAGCTTTGTATTTTTAGAGAAACAAATTCTGGTTTATTTCGAAAATCCTCAATAACATATCTTCTTCTCCTTCTTCTTCCTCAGCCTATAGATGTCCATTGCTGGACAAAGGCCTCCCCCAAGGCTTTCCACGGTCTTGTGCTGCCCGCATCCATCGGCTTCCCGCGACCTTCACCAGGTCATCGGTCCACCTTGTTGGGGGCCTCCCTACGCTGCGTCTTCCAGTACGTGGCCGCCACTCCAAAACCTTACTGCCCCATCGGCCATCGATTCTACGAGCAATGTGCCCTGCCCACTGCCACTTAAGTTTAGCGACTCGCAGAGCTATGTCGGTGACTTTGGTTCTTCTGCGAATCTCCTCATTTCTGATTCGATCACGCAGAGAAACTCCTAGCATAGCTCTTTCCATTGCCCTTTGTGTGACTCTGAGCCTTCGTATGAGGCCCATTGTGAGCGACCACGTTTCAGTTCCGTAAGTCATCACTGGCAACACACACTGGTCAAATACTTTAGTCTTGAGACACTGTGGTATCTTGGACGACGAGAAGATGTAGCGTAGCTTCTCAAACGCTGCCCAACCGAGCTGGATTCGCCGAGACACCTCTTTCTCGAAGTTGGACCTACCTAGTTGGACTGTTTGTCCCAGGTATATATACTCGTCAACAACTTCGAGTGCAGAGCAACCAACTACAATTGGAGTGGGTGCGACATGAGAGTTCGACATGATCTTCGTCTTATCCATGTTCATTTTTAGACCCACTTGTTGAGAAGCTCTGCTGAGGTCATTGAGCATTTTGCCCAAGTCTTCCAGGGTCTCAGCCATGACCACGATATCATCTGCGAAACGGAGATTAGTGATGTACTCGCCGTTGATGTTGATGCCAAGTCCTTTCCAGTCCAGGAGCTTGAAGACATCTTCCTACGCAGCATTGAACAATTCAGGAGATATGACATCTCCTTGTCTCACTCCACGCTGCAGTTGGATCGGTTTCGAGTCCTGATCCTGGAGACGGACTGACATGGTGGCGTTTTTGTACAAACACTTTATCACCTCAATGTATCGATGGTCAATTTGGCACCGCTGGAGAGACTGTAGCACCGCCCAAGTCTCAATCGAATCGAAGGCCTTCTCATAGTCCACAAACGCCAAGCATAGTGGTTTGTTATACTCCTCGGACTTCTGTATAACTTGCCGCAGCGTATGAATGTGGTCTATGGTGCTAAAGCCTTTTCGGAAGCCTGCTTGTTCGGGAGGCTGGAAGTCGTCGAACCTGCGAGCGAGATGATTCATGATGACCCTAGAAAACAGCTTGTAGACATGGCTCAGGAGGGATATCGGTCTGTAGTTTTTCAGGAGGGTATTGTCACCTTTTTTGAAAAACAAAACCACCTAGCTCCTGTGCCACGCCTTAGGCGTTTCGCCATTAAGAATGACGGAATTAAATAGCTTCTGAAGCGCTTTAAGAACCGGTTTGCCACCCGCTTTCAGAAGCTCAGCCGTAATTCCATCATCTCCAGCCGCCTTATCTTTCTTGAGCTGTTTCAGGGCCATACCAATCTCGTACAGACTGACGTCCGGGATATCGTCGGTGTAGTGTCGGGTTAGTCTGGCTCTAGGATCATTAGCCAGGCCCACAACAGGTGCGTGTGTTGATGTGTATAACTCTCCGTAGAATTTCTCAATCTCACCCAAAAACTCGGGCTTGGAAGTGACGATCCTACCATCCCCAGTCTTCAGCTTCGCAAGTAGACTCTGTCCAACAGACAATTCTCGTGCGAACAATTTGGAGCCTTTGTTCCGCTCGATAGCCTCTTTAATACAATTTGTATTAAATTGGCGTATATCGCGAGTCAGAGACTTTGAGATTTGTCTGTTAAGGCATCTGATACGCGAAGCGTCATCAGGGGATTTTAAGATCACCTCCCGTCTTTCTTCCATTAGCCGGCGGGTGGGACCGGAGATTTTCTTCTGTCCTTTTGAACGGAGGGTTTTGTAGAACTTAGACCCTTCCGTTTGGAGAGTTTCCACAAACCTGTTGTTGTAGTCGTCCACATCTACGCATTCACCGAGGCATTCGAAGCGGTTTTGTAGTTCGATCTGAAAGCTCTCGGGGTTTTGGCGTTGTGTTGACGCTGGACGGAGCGTAGACTTCATAAGTCGAGAGCGTTCGAGCCTAATGTTGAGGTTCAAGATGCCTCTAACAATACGGTGATCACTCCCGGTTTTAACCGCATGGATCACGGAGACATCGTTGAACTCTTGCCTTCTCGTTGACATTATGAAGTCCATCTCGTTTTTGGTCTGACCATCGGGGCTGAGTCAGGTCCACTTGCGGTGCAATGGTTTTTTGAAAAAAGAATTCATCGCAAAGAGTCCTTCCTTTTCTATGAAATCCATTAGCATCTGACCTCTGGGATTCCGATTTCCAACTTCAAATTGCCCCACTTTCGTCTCGTCCGCCTCTCGCATGCCCAGTTTTGCGTTAAAGTCCCCCATGACAACGGTGTAGTGGGTTTTGGAGGAATGTATGGCTCTACTGACGTCCTCATACATAGCCTCCACCTCATCGTCAGAGTGTTTAGACGTCGTGGCGTAGACCTGTATAACCTTTAACGAATATCGTTTTGTTATTCTGAGTACAAGGTACGCCACCCGAGTCGAAAAGCTCCCGACTTTAACAACATTGTTCACGAGGGACTTGTGGACAATAAACCCGACGCCACCCTGGGACAGCTGGTCGCCTTCCCGGAAATAGAGCAGGTTGCCAGACTTCAGGATTATCGAGTCCTCTCCCTCTCTTCGGACTTCAGATAACCCCACAATGTCCCAGCGCAACCGGCTCAGTTCTTCCTCCAGTTCGACAATCCTCTCATCGGTCCGTAGTGTGCGCGTGTTAAATGTTGCCAGGGCCAAAGGTCGTCGTTGGTGACGGTAGTCGGATCTTTGCCGGAGATTCTTAGCACCCCTTGCTCCGCCGTAACCGAGTCCGCTACCGTAGACTGGAATAGCGGAGCTGCCGGGGACTAGGGGCCTGGGCTGTATCGTGTGCATAATTGGGGGGGTTTGCCATAATCCCCACGCTTGGCAGGCGGGTTGGGGATCGCAGTGATTTGATATTACACAGGAGAAGCGCTGCTGCCCGCTTCCCTGGTGATTCCCTTAGTCGCCTCTTACGACACCCACGGGAGGATATGGATTGGTACTATTCTAGGCCCGGTACCACACGGGGCCTAACATATTGTTAAAAGTAATTTGAATTTGCAGCCTTCTTGGTAGTTTGTATTCTTTGTGTTATGATGTTATCTGTGGTGCTTACTCTCATATACTTCCCCTTTTGTTTTTATCCATCACGCAACCACTCTCTGCTAATATATTACTTTATTTTAAATCCATAATATATTTTATTTCAACAGGTTATGGGCCCAGACGCCCGATTAATTTAGAATAGGGAAAAGTATTAAGTATAAAGTTCCGAGCTTAGATTCGAAATCTCATTTTCTTTGGTTTTCATCCGTCATGGCGTCAAATTTGAACATGACTCAAATTGAAAAATTAAAAGGACGTGATAATTACGCTACTTGGAGCTTCGCCGTGCGTAGTTATCTCGAACACGAGGAATTATGGAAATGTGTGGATGACAGTGAAAAATTTAGCAAATCCGAAGACACCAAGGCCAAAAGTAAAATAATCTTGCTTGTAGACCCGATAAACTACGTCCACATTCAGGAGGCAATAACGGCCAAGGAGGTATGGCAAAATTTACAAAAGGCTTTTCAAGACAGTGGTTTGTCAAGGAAAGTAGGATTGCTAAAAGACTTAATAAATACAACCTTAGAAAACAGCGAGAATGTCGAAGCTTATGTGAGTCGAATTATGTCCGCAGCCCATAAGTTAAGAAACATACAGTTTGATGTGGACGACGAATGGCTAGGAACTTTAATGTTAGCTGGTTTGCCGGATAATTACAAACCGATGATAATGGGGCTGGAGAGTTCAGGTGTAAAGATCAGTGCTGATTTGATTAAAACCAAATTGTTGCAAGAGGTGAAATCAACAGATAGTGCAGACACTGCCGCACTTTACGCAAAGGATAAGGTCAAGACTCCGTTTAGTCTTAAGAAGTGACCTAGATGTTTTAACTGCAACCGTTTTGGCCACATAGGCAAAAATTGCATGTTAAAGAAAAAGGAACAAAACAAAAGTAAAGATTCTGGTTATGTAGCAGTGTTTTCTGCCACAACTAAGAATGATGACGGGTGGTATATTGACTCTGGAGCATCTTTGCACATGACAATGCGACAAGACTGGCTTTATGAAGAGATACCCCCTGCAGTAAATAGCATAAAAATTGCAAATGATAAAATGCTATCAGTAAAAAGTTGTGGAAAAATTGACTTAAATATATGGAAAAATGGTAAAAAGCAAACCATACAAGTCAAGAATGTACTGTATGTGCCAGATCTGGCAACTAATCTCTTGTCTGTAAGTCAGATGATTAAGAATGGATGCAGCGTACAGTTTAAGGATAACTGCTGTAAAATATACAATAGAATGAATATTGAAATTGCTGAAGCAAGTCTTATCAACAATATGTACCGGCTGAACACTGTTCCTTCAGCATACAGTTGTGGATTGAATGATACAGATTTCATTCTATGGCATCTACGAATGGCACATTTAAATTTCTCTGACTTAAACAAGCTGAATGAAAGTGTTAATGGAATAAAACTAGTTGCAAATAAAAACAAAATAATATGTGAAACCTGTCAAAAAGGAAAACAGTCAAGACTGCCGTTTCCTACTGAAGGTTCCCGTGCTAAAGGACCTTTAGAGGTTATTCACTCAGACATCTGTGGTCCGCTGGAGGTAAAGTCACTTGGAGGGGCTCGATACTTCATCACATTCACAGATGATTATACGAGGAAAGTATACATTTATTTTTTAAATAATAAATCAGATGCATTTTCCAAGTTTAAAGAATATAAAGCCTTAGTAGAAAATCAGCTTAATTTAAAGGTAAAATGTCTACGCACTGATAATGGGAAAGAGTATTTGAGTAAAGATTTCACTGATTACCTTAGGGGTACAGGTATAATACATCAAACTTCTAATTCATATACTCCTCAGCAGAATGGGTTGGCAGAGCGTATGAACCGCACTTTAATGGAAAGAGCACGCTGTATGCTAATTAATTCTCATTTACAGAAACAGTATTGGGCTGAAGCAGTAGCAACAGCTGGTTATATAACCAATCGCTGCCCTACGCGTGCACTGTCATACGCAACACCTGAGGAGATGTGGTCAGGGAAGAAACCTGATGTGAGTCACTTAAAAGTTTTTGGTTGCGAAGCAATGGTTAAAATTCCAAAAGAAAAAGTGAAGAAACTCGATCCCAAGGCAAGTAAAATGACATTTATTGGCTATAGTGAGACTACTAAGGGCTATAGATTGATAAATCCAAAGACACATAAAGTTGTAATCAGTAGAGATGTTATATTCTTTGAAAATTCTATAAAAGAACATGACAATGTAGTTCTGCCCTTAACTACTACTGAGACTGATGATAATAATTGTGATACTGAGCCAGCGCAACTCAGTTCGGAGAGTAATTCACTAAATAGTTCTCAATGTAATGAAACAACCATGAACTCAGATAGTGAAGATTCTTTTTATTCTGAGGAGGACTCTCTGTATGTACCTAAAGGAAAAGTAGAAAATGTATCAAAAAGTAACATTACTACTAGATCTATAAAGTTAGAACAAGAAAATAATACTTACTTATGTATAAATGGAGCTCAGGAACATCAAGAGATACCATTGACTTACCAAGAGGCTATTTCATCAGAAGATGGAGAAAAGTGGAAGCATTCTATAGAGGAGGAACTCAAGGCACATAAGCAGAATGGAACCTGGACACTGGTGCAGAAACCACCAGGAGTAAAGACAATTGGCAGTAAGTGGGTCTTCCGTATTAAAGATCAGCCATCCGGTCAGATATATAAGTCCAGACTACGTGCTAAAGGATGTTCGCAGAGGAGTGGAATTGACTATAAAGAAACTTTTGCTCCAACTGTAAGATATGATTCAGTTCGTATTCTACTCTCTGAAGTTTGTCAATATAATTTACACATGATACTATTTGATGAATTGATCATTAGTAAATATAAAGCTTCAATTGATAAAGTATTATCCGTTCTTGAAGGATACTTTAATATTAAAACTACGGAACCAAATAATGATATGGGATTACACATAGAAAGATCAGAAAATCAACTGTTTATTCATCAGAAGAATATGAATAATGGAAATTGTGTCCCAATTACTATAGGTATAGTAAGCACATCGGATATAATGTTTGCCGTCAGCTTTGTAAGTCGCTTTATAAACTGTTATGATAATATTCACTGGGCAGTTGTTAAGAAGATACTAATATATTTAAAAGAAACTAAAGAATATGGAATATGTTATTCTAAAGTTCAGAGTAATATAGTAGAAGGATTTAGCGATTCTGACCATGCTTCAGACAGTGACACAAGAAGATTTACTTCTGGCTATATTTTTATGAAAAATGGTGTAGCCATCACTTGGGCCAGCCAGCATCAGAAGTGTATAGCATTGTCTACAACAGAGGCTGAATTTATAGCTGCATGTCATGCCACAGAAGAAGCATTGTGGATTAAAAGTTTGTTACTTGATATTAATCCATATAACCAAGATACTGTTTGTTTGTGTGTGGACAATCAAAGTGCAATATCAGTGATTAAAAATGTAGACTTTCATAAGAGATGTAATCACATTGATATAAAATATGTGTGTACAACTGAACAGTGTGCTGATATATTTACGAAAGCTCCTCAAGTTACTTTTCAATACTTGAGAAAGAAAATGGGTATAAAATTAAAAAAAAAGCATTATTGCTGTTTAATAATGTATATCAGCGTACTTATTTTAAACAAAGATGTTTGTTATCGTTTATAGCGTTTAAAGTAGAATTGTGCATTTAGATATTTTATTTGTTGTGTATTGTATAGCTGAGAGTTAAAGTTAGAAGAAGGCTTCAATTTGGTGGGTGTGTTAAAAGTAATTTGAATTTGCAGCCTTCTTGGTAGTTTGTATTCTTTTTGTTATGATGTTATCTGTGGTGCTTACTCTCATATACTTCCCCTTTTGTTTTTATCCATCACGCAACCACGCTCTGCTAATATATTACTTTATTCTAAATCCATAATATATTTTATTTCAACACATATCTTATACATATATATTTATTCAAAAATTTACACAATATTGTACCATAAAAGCTAAGAAAATATTCTTATACAAATACGATACATATGTTATTGCCTAAATAATAACTAGGTATTATGTACCCGAGCTAGGTTTATTAAACCTGTGTTTCAGGCCATCACTTTACATGAGAATATATTAACAAGTCCGTAAGATTTCATCATGTAACATTATGGACTAGGAATTTAATAAACAAAAGCTTTGATATTTTTTTTGCTATCTTATCTTATACTACATAATTGTATATCTTTCCTAACTTTTATCTGCAACTATCTACTATCACACTATAAGTTCCAGTAGCTTTCTGTGTCTGTGTAATTGAGATTCAATATGTACTCCGATATTACTTGACTATATTTTTTATAATTTATACTGTGTATATCTAATAGTTGGTTGATGAAATGAATTTTATAGAAAATTCATCTCTTTGTTAGCCGATTTTGGAAAAGCGGAGCAGGATTACAATTCAATTGAATATATTTATAACCTTTAATATTTTATTTTATTTCATTATTTATGTACCTACACGCAATAAAATACAAAGGGATATAAAGGTGCTGCTTTTTATTTTTTATTTCTTCTATCGGTCTTGTGAAGGAGAAATACGAGGAGACACAGACATAAGAAGAATAATGTATAAGAAAAAGGAGAAAAATATGTATAGGTCTTCTTCTTCTACTTCTCCAGAGAGAGCTCACGGCTTTTATTGCTTACAAGCGGCCGCCAGCGACTAGTTCGCGTGTAGTTAGTTATTATACTCCGCTCCTATTGATCGCAGCGTGATGTTATAAAGCCTAAAGTCCTGGGTTAATGGGCTATGAAAGGCGAAAATAATTTATAAAATAATCAACAAGGCTTAAGTGGCTTCCTATTAGTCTTCGCCGGAATTCTCATATTTCAGCTCTATAGCATTTTGTTTACTCCTAAAACCCCCTCTTATCTTAAATAACGTTTTAAGTTCCTTCATGACACACATAGGAGATGTCTGAGGTCATCGGAAAACCTGATGTTAGAGATGCCGATGCATTCCACTAGTTTCTACGATAAGTCCTTTACTATACAAGCAGTTCAGCAGGCTATGGAATGATTTGCCCGTGTCCATAAGGCGAGCTCAAACTCTGTCCACTTTTAAAACTATGATAAAAAAGCACTTCTTCTCTCTTTAAACATGTCATTATATTTTATTTGCTCTTGTATGATGTTTATTAATTAGATGTATACATTTAGTTTAACTAGTATGATTCAGTTAACGTATATATTTATTATATACTCTATGTAAATAGTACACAGTAGACTACCTATACTATTTCTCTCTCCTTCCCCTTAGTATTTCCATCCAAAGATTGTCTGTAAAAGATCGCTCTTAGCGATAAGACCGTCCATTGTGTCACCCTTTGTAAAATCTTTATATTTATGTGTCTGTAATCTATATGGTGTACATAATAAAGAGTATTCTATTCTATTCTATAATTTTTCAAAACGGACCAGTGGTTCCTGAGATTAGCGCGTTCAAACAAACAACCTCTTCAGCTTTATATATTAGTATAGACTGGGTTGGCCATAATCACTGGCAACACACTTGCATCTGGGCGAACCTTGCAGAACTCCACATTGCTTTTAAAGCTGTGAAGTACCGAAGTACCTCGGGCATCATGGACTATCTTGCAGCAAGAATGCTGGTCGGATGGCACGGCACGCTAGCAGATCCATCTCGATGGAACTACAACGCCTTGAAAACTGGGTAAGACTTTGGTGTCGCGCCATCCCATCTTAAAAGCACAGTGAGATGTGCTGGTGCGACTGCTGCAGTAACAGAAATTCTCAAACGGCGCAAATATGACACTCTTAAATATTTGAGTCGTTTGCCATTTGGACTGTTCATGTGAAAATCAGCATTGCCATCCAGCGTGGTATTGCTGTCAGCTTTTTGGACACTTATCCATTTGTGCTACTGCGAAGACTAAAAAGGTTAAAACCTCAGAAAAAATACGAAGAGAGTATAATAAATATACACAATGTATAATTATTATCCTACTGTCAAGATTGGCCACCATGACCGAAGGCAGTCTGGACTATAAAGCCTACTTTAAGAGCATTCCCTCTGTAAGAGGTGGACATGGACATACTTACGATTTTCCCTGGCTGATGTGACAATCAGTACAGCAGACGACTGGCTCATTGTTTTATAAGAACAGATGTCTGGTAGCTCTGGAAAGTCAAATTCCTCAGAGTCGAAACCTGCATTAGCCTGTAAAAGACCAATAATTACTTATTTAACTATTAAAAAGCACAAGAATACATTAAACCTATGCTAGAAAAAGCAAATAGTTTGAAATCAAAAGACTAACAGAAGTAAAGCTCTAAATTGTGTATAGATTATTACACTCACCATTTTTTCAAATATTTATTGTGTATAGGTTATTACACTCACACTTTATCAAATATTTATTGTGTAAGTATAGATTATTACACTCACCATTTTATCAAATATTTAACTTGGGCCTAAAATCTAAGTAATTGATAGAATTATTTACTTATTAATTTAACACAGTATTTTTATATGTAAATTGTAAACTAGCGCTTGACCGCAATGCCGCCTGATGGTAAGCAGTGACGCAATCGTTGATGGTAAAGCGCACTAGTTTATTCACTCTGCCTTGAAGACACTCAAATTGTAGTCCGACGGAAACACCGCAGCTGGTAAATTCTTCCAGTCCCTCGATGTACGCGGTATTAACAGACGAGGCGAAATGCTTCGTCCGGGTCGTAGTGGTGTTAACAAAGTAAGGGTGAAAGTTCGCCGTACGACGGGTCGTCCGATGGTGGAACGGAGATGGGAATTAAATCATTCATTCCCTCGCACGCTTAACAAAATGCATCCCATATAACACCGAAAGGCTGGCTACTCTATGCCTGTGCTCTATTCGGATTATTGGGCATTGCCCCATTCGGAGACTGCCTGTAGTGCAACACTCGTACGCCCTACCATAGGGCTCTCTCTTTCGGACCGGTATGATTCCCTACTAGCCCGAGCATTCGGCAGGTATCTCTCCACAGCTGTGCTGTCTCCTCATCTGCATACTTATAGATACCGGGCATAAGCAGATCGTTATTATGTCAAATACCAAATACACGTTTGCTTGCGCTTTTAGAAGATTTCACGAAACTCTAAACTCTGTGAGGATCGTATCTCTTATCTTTAGTTATCTTTTGTAGTACACTACGCAAGAATTAAATAAAAAAGGAGTAAATAACTTACATAAAGGTAGGTCATAGACGCTGACTCGCAGCGAAATATTCCAACACAAGTACCGTTCAAACCATTTGTTATACAGGGCTCATCTGAAACAATGTGCATGGACACATCCTCGTACAACACTCGTCGTTGAATTATCTTGTATTTTTTAGTGTTACGAATATACTAACTTTCTTCATGAAACCACATTTATGTTAGTTCACACTTATGAAAGAAATAATTCAGTAAGACTAGCTCTACGTTTCGCGCCATCACTCTAAAGGTGGCACCCTACAAAGCGGATTAATTAACTGTGTCTGTTAACCTGCATCATCCTACTACTGAGACAAGGCCTTTATCCGTGACTCCCAGCCCTTTCGACCCGTGCTTAAGTGGATCACTATACGTTCGTGTTCTTCAGCTCCTTCGCCAATTTTTACGTGACCTGCCGCGAGGTTTTTTAGCTGGAGCTCCATTTGGTTATTTTGACCGACAACTCATTAGACACACGGCAAAGGTGGCAGGCCCAGTTTCACTTCAGCTTCGGGGATTTTTGAGCAACGAACCGACGGGGACACACTGTGACCCCATTTCACATTCAAAATAAATTTATGGTTTGGGATTTTTATGACCAGACTGTGGGTCCCGTTGAGCTTCCACCTACCTTAAATAGCAGTAATTACTTGGAACGAGAAACCCTACCCACCCACCCTTTTTGAAAAAGTTCGGAGTGAGGTGTAAGAGAGGTGATGTGGTTTCAAAATTATGGGTATACTGCTCGTTACAGCCGCTAAAAAAGAGCCTACCTAGACGAAAGTTACCCAGGCAGGTGGATTGGCAACTGGGACCGGTATTGTGGCCACATAGGTTACTGGATCTAAATTCCCTGTTTTTTTTGGGAAGCATTAAATATATCCCTAGTTTATAGACTAAAATAATAAATAGGAAAAGAAATACCTATCTAAAATGATAATGATTTGCGAAGAAGGGTTAACATTGCAGTAAAACAAAAAGTACAGTAAAATAAGCATGACAAGAATCAACAGCTCATTCTTATGTATAGTTTCATCAAACTAAAAACTATTTTATTAAAACTTGCATAAGAACTCACCTTCGTTTAGATTAAGCTCGCACAACACATTACAAAAACAGCTAAGGTTAAACACACGAAGATTATGTATTGATTAACCGCCATGTCCTGCGCATACGTCAATCAATAAACATATGTGTACCTCGCAACAGTTTTGATCACTTTAGGCTAAAAACCTTTGAAACACGAGATATATGTATATAGAGTTTCACATAACACTGCCGATAGACACACGTTGAACAGTGTTAAGTTTTTCGGATCTCAAAGATGCTTTGGCGGCTTCTCATTGACGTGAAGTGACATTTGTTTAGCGAAGCCTTCCGCTGCTGACTCTGTGTACTTACATGCAAGCCTTTTGCATTCGTAACTACATTACAATGTACACTAGGTCGCAGGTCAGTGGTAACAAACTAGTGTAAGCTGATCTCTTATTCAGTCTAGCTCGTAATAAACCCCGTGAGTTACGCCAGACCAACTGAAGGTCAACGTGTTATAAACTGGTATGTGAACATGTTAACCATATAATTTACACCAATAATAAAATTAAAGAGTTCGTTAGGCTCTCAAACCTTGAGGACGTAAACAATGCTTTACAGCAAGTCCAAAACTGGTTTACTGTTAATAATTTAGTACTAAATGCAAAAAAGACTAAGTGTATAAGATTTGCGTTACCAAATGTTACAAGTACTTACTCCGATATAGTATTGAACAAGGAGAAACTCGAATTCGTCGAGAACACGGTTTTCCTGGGGATCACGCTTGACTCGAGGCTACAATGGGGTCCTCATTTAACATCTCTGGCAGGACGGCTTAGTTCAGCAGCATATGCTGTCAGAAAAATCCGTCAATTTACTGATGTAGATACTGCGAGACTAGTCTATTTTTGCTACTTTCATAGTATCATGTCATACGGTATTTTGCTTTGGGGACGGGCTGCAGACATAGAGTCTATTTTTATTCTGCAGAAAAGAGCTTTATGAGCCATATACAGTATGTTAACTAACAGAGGGCGTTCCCGTTAACCCGAAGTAGTATAGCATACATACATGCTAAAAAATATATTTCCATTCGAAAACAAAATGTTTGAAAAATTTTTCCAATAAGAAAATATTCAATAAAAATTTTAAATTGACATATAAAAGAAACACACTGTACACGCGAACATGAAAGACGGCAACGTCGCAATTTATTTATACATGACGACTACTATTTTGATTTAAAACAGGAGGTTTCAAATTTATTTCCAATTAGAATTTTTTTTTCGGATTTTTTATGCTTATTTTTCTATGCTGATATTTTTATTTTAATCTATTAATGATATATATTAACGAGTTTAAGGGAACGCCCTCTGTTATTTAACATACTGTATAATCTCCGCAGACGCGATTCTCTTAGGGAACTATTTAAAGAAATAAACATCCTTACATCCTTTAATTATGAATGTTGATGGCTATAAGAGTAGTAGGGGAAACCAAAGAAACGATGGATGGAATGTGTGAAGGATGATATGGCTAAGAAGGGGGTGACTGCCGAGATGGCTTCTGATAGGGATGAATGGAAGAAAAAGACATGTTGCGCCGACCCCAAATAAATTGGGATAAGGGCAGGAGAATGATGATGATGACGGTCCCTTGTCAATACATTTACGAAAACATTATGTATGTTCGGAAAAATATTGATCTTTTTAATAAGATAAGTGACAGGCACAATTTTAATACCAGGAATAGAGGCAACTTAGATCAACCTCGGTTCAGACTGGCTAAAGTAAATAGTTCTTTTATGGGATACTGTGTAAAATTTTATAATAAAATACCGCTAGCGATTCAACAACTCAAAGAGTCTAAATTTAAAATATGCATTAAACGCACGCTGTGTAAACAAGCATATTATTAACTGGAAGATTATATTCTTGATAAAAATGCTTGGCTAAATGCCAGTCCTGCTCCACAGCCACAGACAATTTTGTAGGTTTGGAAGAGATACCATTCCCCCTTTTTGTTGTTTTCCAAATATTCCTTTTTTATTTTTATTTGTTTATTTCAATTGTGCATAAGATTTTGCTACCATGATTTTGCAAGTAATATAGTATTGTATAATGTAAAAGCACTTTTCAAGTTTGTGAATGTGAGGAACCATGGATTATGGTTTGTTTTATATATATATATATATATACCAGTGGCGAAGGGTCCATACAAGCCGATTCCCACCGGGTTACCTTTCAAAAATCAGTTCCATATTCATACAAAAGTATTTACATTCTATTTCATTAACAAAGTATTATTAATCAAATTGCGCGATTTACAATAGCAATAGTAATTCTTAGCAATACCCTAAGTATCACATTTCATTTTATAGTCGTAAATTAATCAGCGCTTCAATTTTTCGTACCTACATTACATTGAAGGCAACTCGACGAATTACAGCTTATCTCGGCCAACGTTTTACTATGAGGCGAAAAGAGACAGAGCGTGTCAGACCATCTCTTTCTAATGCTCGCTAACCGTCCGTAAAACTTAAGAAAAGATAGGCTAATGCCAACCGGCTTGCAGTTCTCTCCTCTCCTCTATTAGAAAGAGACAAAGAAACCACTCAAACCACGGCACTAGAGAAAGGAAACACGACAAAATTAAAAAGAATTAGCGTTATAATGAAATCCTTCGCAAGTCATATTCTTTTTATTTTGGCATATTTTCGTGTTCCATTTCGTTTGGTTGAAAATAAATTATTGTTAGTATGTGACATGTGTTGCTATACCACTGGTGCGTGATAATTTCGTTTGTTATATTTTAATATTTGTGTTATATAAACTGAGACTGATTCTGTAAGGTAATTTAATCGCAGATTTGGTTAAATACTGTGGATTTTGTTTGTTATTATGGCTTTAATTCATATAGAGTGCTGCTCAACAGACTACCTGCTTACAAAAGAAACTTCATTTTCAAAACTAAGTTATGCATACAAGAAGCATGTTATTCAGTTAGGTAGAGCACTCCCACACATGATTATTGATTGCAAAAGGCGAGATGGATTTTTTAAACATTTTCACGCGTCGTTATATGATAAATATACATACATGGATGACAGGCAGTTGCAAACTGAACAAAATGTTTTGTTATTTTCTGATTCGAAATCTGTTTGGAGCAGTACGGGTTTTACGGATATTAATAATTTGTCTAACTCAGCCAAAAAACACATTCAGACTGAAAAACACATCCGCAGCTGCTTGTTACTTATTGATTATCTGAAGACCTCCTCCAAGATATCCTGCAGTAGGTAAGTGTTTAAGTGTTTATTTTTTTGGACCGGCTTCCCTTTGTCAAAATTTCACCCTTCGACACTGATATATATATATATATATATAACTTGTTTGATATTACGAGCATGGCAGTTGAGAGTTTATCATGCTCACTCACATGTCTTGCTGATGGTGGCGCGTGTTTTTGGGTCATTTGGTTCCCTTCAAAATGGTTGAGCTAAGTGGGGCTGATGCGCGTGTTAGGATAGCAGAGTGTGGGGGTAATTAAATAATATTAAAGCAAACATTATAGGAGAAACATTATGTACATAGTTACTTATAACATTACACACTGGACATATTTAGAATCATCAGCAATATAAATTACATAAGACCAGGCACAAGAATTATGTGCCTATAACGAATATTCAGAATACTTAACTGGTAGTGTGCTCGGTCCGACGGCTCGATGGAGACTGTCTACTAAGTTTTTGTTTTTGTTTTTTAATATGGCATCTCCTAGTTGACCTTGAGAGGTCGGTACTAGTTAACCGGACTATCCTGTGGCTGCCTTAAGTGAATTTAAAGCCTCCAGCCAGGGCTACTAAAAGCTAAGCGACTACACGCTAAGGGCACCCCCTGTGGGGTACGAACCTCGGCTTAGGGTGTCGCTAGAAGAACAGCAAGGGACGGCTGGATCAAATTTTTATTTTTATTTCGGTTTGATGACCGCGGCGTTTCCTAGTACTAGCTCTGAGAAGAAACGTCCGAAACAAACTCAGAGGTCATAGTTGGGAATTTATATTTACTGGCTCAGCTGCGGCGCGGGCTGGCCTACATCGGACAAGGGACGGGGGGGGCGATTACTACGTTGAACGCGTCGCGTCGGACCTCGGCGGCGAGGTCGGTAGGTCGGTTTTTTGTGTTTTGTACTAGTGGCCCTATTGGCCTCTTGGAGGAGGGTAATGGGGTCATCAGGGTCGGTGAGAGCATGCCTAGGTCGGCGAAGCTTGCTAATTTTGGAGGGGGAGTAATTTACTGCCGCGACAACCAGAGGGTTGTGATGTACAGCGGCTGAGTCAAAGAAACGCTTGGAGAGGCGTTTCATGAAATGCTGGATAGTGGGGATTTTGAGATCTAGATGGAGGATCTCATTTCGGACGAACCAAGGGGCGTTTGTTGCTCTGCGAAGAAAGCGGTTTTGGAGTGTCTGCATCCTATGGATATGACTGGGCTTGGCGTGTGCGAAGACTACACAGGCGTATGTCATGATGGGGCGTATGCAGGCTGTGTACAGGCGCATTTTGCACTTGAGGGACAGCTTGCTGCGCGGGTTGAGGAGAGAGTGGAGACGAGAGAGAGCGTAGGCGGCGCGCGAGCGTACCGTCCTTATATGCTCTCCGAAGGTGAGGTGTTCGTCTAGGATAACACCTAAGTATTTGGCTCGCTTTTCCCAAGGGATCGGCTTGTCAGACATGATGATTGGTCGGGGAAGGGTGGGTTTGCGCGGCGGTCTCGAGTAGAGTACCGCTTGGCTCTTTTCGGGATTGACTTCTATTCTCCATTTTTTAAACCAGTCAGCAAGAGCGTTGACAGCGGTCTGGAGATTTAGTTTTATTTGATTGGGGTTGGTTCCTGAGCAGTAAATGGCTGTGTCGTCTGCGAAGAGAGCGAGGTGAGCCTTTTTACTTTTGGGGATGTCGCTAGTGAATAGCGTGAAGATCAGAGGGGCCAGTACGGAGCCCTGGGGGACTCCGGCCCGGATGAGGTGGGAGGGGGAGACAGCTCCTTCGGTCTTATAGCGGAAAGTTCGGTTTGACAGGAAGTCTCGCAGGATGAGCACGAGACGGTCAGGCACGCCGAGTTGGTACAGCTTGTATATTAAGCCGTTGTGCCAGACTTTGTCAAAGGCTTTCGCTATATCGAAGTAAATAACACCTGTCTTCATACCACGTAGGAATCCTGCGTGAATATGCTCGGTGATGCGGAGGACTTGTTGGACACTGGAGTGCCGAGAGCGGAACCCGAATTGTTCGTCGGGGATGAGGCCCTTGTTCTCGGCAAAGGCTCTGAGACGCTTATAAATAAGCCTTTCATATACCTTGCCGAGGACTTTTAGCAAGCTGATGGGACGATAGCTCGAAGGCTCAGATCTTGGCTTGCCGGGCTTAGGAATGCCTATAACGGTCGCTTCCTTCCACGTTTGTGGGAAGATATTGTTGCCCATGGCTCCATTGAAGATGGTGGCCAGTAGGATGATCAGGTGGGCGGGGAGGAGTCGGATCACTTTGTTGGTGATGCCGTCAGAACCGGGAGCTTTTTTGGGTTTGAGGCCTCTGATAATATCCTGCACTTCGTCTGGAGTGACGGGAGGCAGAGGATCTTCAGGGTCTTCGACGGGTGGGAGGGAAGCTCTGCGTTCGACCTCTGCGTCAACCTTCAGGAGGTGAGCTGGGTCTACTGGTTGAGCGCTAGGGGAGCATTGGGCTTCTAGGCTGATGGCTAGACATTCAGCCTTGTCGTCATCGTCAAAGGCGATGGTTTTATCCGGTCGGATTAAGGGGGGAATGGTGACTTCTTCTCTGGATTTGAGTTTCCTTTGAAGGTCCCAGAAGGCTAGGTGGTTTGGCTCTAGTTCGCTCAGCAACTTGTCCCAGCTGGCTTCACGCCACTCCTTTATGCGCTTCTTTACAGTTCGCTGCAAGTAGCGCATATGAGCTTTGTTTGCGTTGCAGGGGAAGTTGCTGTAGGCCCGGACGGCTGCATTCTTCTCGGTACTGTCTACTAAGAGACGAGTCACCGTATTTATAGGAAATGCCACTCTCAGAGTACCATCGAGCCGTTTTTATAATTTTATAAAAGTTTTCTACCCTCGGAATCAACTAAACTTAAGCAATCCACAATACAATACTTTATTAGAATTATGACTCGTTATATATATAACACGGCCATTCTGATAATTACTTCGTTCTCGAAGTAAACTTTTCGATTAACATAAATAGCGCAAATAGTTTTGACACTACAGAAATGACAAGAAACTCCCTGGAAATGGTATCAACGTATTTCATCAATAAGTTTCTTATTAACAATAACGTAACAGTTCAAGGGAACTCAAAATTATAGTAACATATCTAATAACAATCGCTAGGATAAAATATAACACATTGTACCACAACATCATATTAAAGTACATCCTATGTGTTAAATCCATTTGAAAACACTTTAAGGTAATTTATCAATATAACAATTGTTCATTTGCAATGCTTAAATAACCAACATTTCATAATTTATAGGTGATTTTTATAATTTAAGCCTCGTCTTATGAAATCACAATATCTAGTCAAATCAGGTACTTCTAGCAGCAAATATGGCATATGCCATTACCCAATACGCATTGTAGTGACAATTATATAACACATTATAACTACTTTATAAATCTTCATATATAACACTGCCATACTGACATGTACTTCTTTCTCGAAGTACCTGCAAATATGTCTACAGTCTCACAAAAAATAACGTTTGACATTGACCGCCGACTAAACAGTTCTTGATTCGAAACAACCAGTGTTGTCAACCTGTCGATATTATTCAAATCTACTATTTAACAAACATTCTCTGTTAGATTAACAAATATCTAACAATTAAAATAACTCATCGCTCGGTCAATTCTGACAATATCATTAAAACTTTCCAAACATTTTCTGTTAACGTATTAATAAATATGTTACGGGTAATTCAAACCATCGCTCAGTCTCAATATTAAAACTATTCGACAAGGATTTTCTGTTAACATGGTTTCGGTCATCTCATGGTGATTTTAGTAAGTATTGCTATGCTTCAAGTTTATTTATTATCTATTAACTCTGAACGTAATCATACTTACTGAACAAGTGCCATCCATTCACCTAAGCTTTTGTTATTTTAGGTTTCCGGATAAAAATAATGTAGCACTAGAAAATTAGATAGGATTTGTGTTGCAATTGACATCACAGTCCATCAAAAAGTCCAGACATTATCTTGGTTATATTATGACTTGGGCAAACACTTTATATTCGTCATATAAATAGCAGTCGACTCATGGATTACTAGATCATAATAATTATTGATTTGTATATTAAAAGAATTATATGAATAAATAACTTGTAAATATTACAACTGGTAATAATTTTTCTGCATCCTAATTTTTTGTCTCAAACCACCAAAATACGAAAAAATGTCGTCGCAATAAGTTCTTTGAATATTATCGATAATTTTATATCGAAATAACCAAGATCCCTACCACAGTTTTTATGTTTCTACTTAGCGTCACCCTGCATATGTAGTAGCGAATATAATGCTAAAATAGGTGTTGCTGTTTGTAGCAGACAAGATTCACTTATTACCCGATATTTATTGTTTTTTTTTTACCGATATTTATTTACCCGATTTAGTCTATACTAGGGGTATTAAATCGGACTTGGCAACATAGACCACACTGGCCATCTACAGAGCAATAGCTGAATATAATTCATATAAACTTATTTCATTTTTACTATTTGATGTCTCCAATTGTCGATCTAATTTTGCTATATCAGTTTTTCTATGCCATTTTGACATCTACCATATTTCATGGCATCACCCGTCAGGGATACAGCACTTGCCACAGGCACAACAGCCACAGGCACAACAGCCACAGGCACAACAGCCACAGGCACAGCTACAGCCACAGGCACCACGGCCACAGGCACAGCTACAGCCACAGGCACCACGGCCACAGGCACCACGGCCACAGGCACCTTTTTATTATTATTATTAATTCTGGACACTGTACTTTGTCAGTCAGCCTATGCGGATAGACCTGGCTCATCAAACAACAGTATCAGTAAAAATAATAATCTGTCTAGTCTGTCAATCAAGTTAACAGTCAAGTCAATCAAGTTATTCAATCAAGTCTATTAAGTATCAGTATTCAGTTACTTCGTCTTATTCAACTTTTATACAAGGTACGGACGACAGCAGGTCAAGCCACCCGAAACTGCCAAATATTCCCAATAAAAGCTTGATCCTTAAAGCTTTAGCGATGTTGTGTCAGATTGTTTGTGAATTTAATTATTAAGAGACAGATGGAACTTTATTTTTCAAAACCTCCTTTCTTTACCATGCAATTAAAGTAACTAACAAATCCCGTGCTATCAGAGAGTAGCTCTGACCAAGCACAAGATAAGTCCAGTTACAATTGCTATGGTACTACCAGAGGGTAGCCCTGGGCACGTACCCGCACACAGTATTATACACAACCAAACAAATTATCACAGTTGCAAATTGAAAATACAATCGATACAGATACTGACCCTTAATAAGTTTTCCAAATGTTATTTTTAAGCAATACTGTTTTATATTGTCGTTATTTACTCAATTCAGATAATTCTTTACTTACGAATAACTTCTGGAGGTTCTCACTGTTGGTTGAGGTTCTGGGGCTCTGTATTTTTGAAGTACATACAGGATTATTCCTGTATAGGACACCAGGTACCGGATTATTGCTGCTTATGCAGCGTAGCAGTTCCAACGTCAGAGAAGACGGCCTGATGTCATCATTACGGTGCGAGTGAAGTCAGCGACCCGCTGAACAACGGCTTCCGAAATATCGTCACAAGCTCCAACGGCGGTTATGAAAAAAAAAAATAGTTTTATAAAACCAGAGCCCTGATCCCTACTTCTGATGTTAGGATAGCAGAGTGTGGGGGTAATTAAATAATATTAAAGCAAACATTATAGGAGAAACATTATGTACATAGTTACTTATAACATTACACACTGGACATATTTAGAATCATCAGCAATATAAATTACATAAGACCAGGCACATAAGAATTATGTGCCTATAACGAATATTCAGAATACTTAACTGGTAGTGTGCTCGGTCCGACGGCTCGATGGAGACTGTCTACTAAGGGACGAGTCACCGTATTTATAGGAAATGCCACTCTCAGAGTACCATCGAGCCGTTTTTATAATTTTATAAAAGTTTTCTACCCTCGGAATCAACTAAACTTAAGCAATCCACAATACAATACTTTTATTAGAATTATGACTCGTTATATATATAACACGCGCGTCATGCTCGTGAACGGGGGCTGTCAGTGGAGACTGGTCATCTCTTAGCTGCCAGTGGGCTTAACTCATTTTCTATCTTTTCGTTATCCATACTAATATTATAAAGGCGAAAGTAACTCTGTCTGTCTGTCTGTCTGTCTGTTGTCTGTCTGTCTGTCTGTTACGCTTTCCCGCTTAAACCTCTCAACCGATTTTGATGAAATTTGGCACAGACAATCTTTAGACCCTGAGAAAGAACATAGGCTACCTTTTATCCCGGAAAAATTTGATGTTCCCGAGGGAAATCTAAAAAGCGCGATATAACCGACCTCCACGCGGGCGAAGCCGCGGGCGGAAAGCTAGTGTTTAATAATTATACATTGTGCTCACATGATAGAAGCAACAGAAATATGTAACGAAATATATACTGTAAGCTATTTGATTCCACCTTTGTTCCCAAGACTATCTCTGTTAATAGTAAAGCATCTTTCTCTGATTGGGCTACCATCGGTATTCATAAAAGTAGAACTCGGCTTTATGAATTGTACAATGAGAGGATTTATATTAACACTGTTGAATTCAATTTACATGTTAGAAAATATTCAAAATTATTCAAACAAGTTTGTTATATGGCCAAGTCACGTTACTTGAGTTCAAAGATAAAGAACAGTGGCAATGTAATTAAAACGACTTGGAAAATTATTAATAGTGAAACGGGAAGGTCCAGTGATAGAAATACTGACTATAGCCTGTCTATTAATGACAACATAATTAAATCAGACTCGCAAGTCTCTGAGGCATTTGAAAATTTCTTTTCGGATATTCCTGTTTCAACTACTAAATCCCTAAACTCATCACCTTCTGTTGCGGAGTCTTTGCTTAAAGAAAATGTTAATGTTTGTGGTTCGGAGTTTCATTTTGAACATGTTATCAGTAGAGATATAATTAAAATCTTTCACACTCTGAATGTAAAAAAGACTGCTGACCTATGGGGTCATTCGGTGGAAGTTGCTAAGTCTATTATTGATATTGTGGCACCCACTCTAGCTGTTATCTTTAATGCTTGTATTGACTGTGGAGAGTTTCCTGATCTCATGAAAAATAGTAAAATAATACCTTTGTTTAAATCTGGTAGTACATCAGACCCCACAAATTATAGACCTATTTCTGTACTACCTACCTTTAGTAAAATTTTTGAGAAATTAATTTTAAACCAAATGCTAAATTTTTTTAATAAACATAAATTATTACATAGCAAACAGTTCGGTTTTACAAGGGGTCGTTCAACTACTGATGCCGGTGTTGAACTTCTAGGTCATATATATAATGCATGGGAGGATAAATGCGATGCCTTGGGCATCTTTTGTGATTTGTCCAAGGCATTCGATTGCGTTCTTCACGATACGTTAATCAGGAAACTCCGCCACTACGGGATCCGGAACTCTGCACTGGATCTTATTACATCTTACTTGAGTGGTAGGATTCAAAGCGTTGACGTTAATGGAAAAAGATCCTCTGGATCTTTAGTAACAATGGGAGTCCCACAGGGGTCAATTCTTGGTCCTTTTTTGTTTCTTATTTACATCAATGACCTGCCGTACCTAATAAAGGATAACCACGATATATTGTTGTTTGCAGATGACACTTCACTTTTATTTAAACTGAAACGTCAGCAGCAGGTTACTGATGATGTAAATAGCGCGATCTCCAAAGTAGTCCATTGGTTTAATGTTAATAATTTACTCTTAAACGAGAAAAAACCAAATGCATTAAGTTTACTCTACCTCACGTGAGGCAGGTGGAAACTAAAGTGTTGATAAAGGGCGAAGAATTGAAATCTGACGACAGCACAGTGTTCTTGGGTATAACTCTGGATGCTAAGCTTCAATGGGGTTCACATATAGAAAAATTGTCAAAAAAGCTAAGTTCTGCTGCATACGCAGTTAGAACAATTCGTAATTTGACTGATGTTGAGACGGCCCGTTTAGTGTACTTTGGCTATTTCCACAGCGTAATGTCGTACGGCATTCTGTTGTGGGGAAATGCCGCCGATATTCAAACAATATTTGTTTTGCAGAAACGAGCTGTTCGTGCAATTTATAAATTAAGTCCGAGACACTCTCTCAGAGAAAAATTTAAAGAGATTAATGTACTGACCGTGCCGTCTCAATATATTTATGAAAATCTTTTGTATGCTCATAAAAATATAAAATTGTTTAAAAAATACAGTGATGTCCATGATATAAATACTAAGAACAGGCACAAATTTATTGTACCTACAACAAGGCTCAAGAAAATAGGTGGCTCTTTCAGATGCCAATGTATACATTTTTACAATGGACTTTCAGAGGTGGTTCAAGATCTGAGCCTGAATAAATTCAAATCCTTCATTAAACGTAAGTTGTGTCAGAAAGCATTTTATAGTGTGAAGGATTATATTGAGGACAAAAAGGCTTGGGCTTGAGCTGCGTCCGATTTCTATACAATGATTGTTCTTTGATTTTTCCTCTTGTAGTTTTAATATGTAATTGTTTATGTTATTTATTGAAAGCCTGTATTACACACTATGTAGCCAAGCATATTGTACGTTACGGAATTGTATCGCTGACAGAGGTGTTCGGCACTTGTACAGCTGCAGCTGCACAGGAGTTAAACTTTCCACAGATTCGGGAACACTGTTGGAGCTGCTGAACCTTGGACAAAACTATCTTAGCATTGTGTAGATTCAATTTCTTAGTATTGTATAATTGCATGGCAAACGTGTGAGCACAATGTACGAATGTGCTGTAAGGCATTTATTTGTTGGGTTAGTCTTTTTTATTGACTTAATTGTGCTCTGGCTGTTGAGAGTATGTCATGCTCACTCAAATGTCTCGCTGATGGTGGCGTGTGTTTTGGGTCATTGGGTTCCCTTCGATATGGTTGAGCTGAATGATGCTGATCCATACGTCATGTTCGTGAACGGACGCCGTCGGAGGGGACTGGTCATCTCTTAGCTGCCACGGCGTATTTTAATTTCTGAATTGATTTTTGTATGTTTTCCATAATGGACGCTCTCAGCGTACAATATATTTCTGCATCGTTCTCACGCGGTTGATTTCAACATGAATGATGTAATCAAATATTTGTAACAATAGCTTAAAAATTTAAAAGAGTGTCCATGGAGTTTCTTGCCCGTTCTTCTCCATAGGTACCTACTCTTTGGAATGGGCGACTAGCTTCATCTTATTGACTGACCGACCTTCTGACAATTCAAAAGTGCCTGTAACTGGTTTATTTGAAATAAATGATTTGATTTGATTTGAAGACATGAAGAGTGTCCATTGAGTTTCTTGCACGTTCTTCTCCATAGAGACCTACGCTTTGGAACGTGCAATTTAGCTTCACTTTTCTTGGACTGACCGACATTGACTATTCAAAAACACCAACTGTTGGTTAATTTGAAATAAACAATTTTGATTTGATTTGAACGCGTTTGTCTCTAGAACTATCAAACAATTTGAAAATTTCCTGTTGCATTTGAAAGCCAACTCCTAATGCAGTCTCTTAGGATATGGCCCTTAGAAGCTCAGGAAATAAGAAGTAATATCGTGTAACGAGGTCGGCTGGGTCGGAGGAAAAAGGAATTTTACGCGGACGAAGTCGCAGTCTACTTCAGAGGTATTGGTGGCGTGACTGCTTTTATAAGATGATATTTAAAACTTGAGTAGTACAGTAGGTTATTTTGAAGAAATATTTCCCGACGAGTTGCATACTTATAAAACCAGATGATGTTGTTGCCTCGGTTCATGTCTATGGGTCATTTAGAACAATGACTCGGTTTGAAGACTTAAATAAAATGGCGGGAACGATTGACCACGTGATTTATCGCGTCGCGTGCTCAATCGTTTTCGTTATTGGTTGGTTTGGTATTCGATTTCGCTTCGCTATGAAGCGGTGTTACATTGGCTACAGGCCCCCGGTATATTTACGAATATCGCGTTCCGATTGTCAGTTTCCGGCTGGTGGTTTCATTGTAGGCTGTGAAATTGTGTCTGGTTTTGGTATTGTAAGTTTATTCTTAGTGTTTGTTTCGTATTTACTGTAAATCAATTAATTTCGGTGAGTACATTTATTTTCTTACTTGTGAGGGTAACGTAATAATTTTTTTCTCCGCGCGACGGTTTTGTTTTTTTCTTTTCGTTAACTTAGATTTGTTTTTCTTGTTAATTAATTAGCTATGTCAACTTCCAATGATGACCCGCCTGATCGTGGGGGAGACATTTTCCGCAGAGATAATAAGACGTTTAGATCGCCGCCGCAAGCCTCCGCTAAGCGTTTGTTTTGTGAAATGTCTCCGACCGACAATTTAATAGATGATAGGTCGAAGCGTTTACAAACTGCACCCAATTCTCCCGAAAAGTCCTCGCCTACATTAAATATTTCCAATCGTAGCGACGGGAACAGTAATTATTGCGATTTGATGACCGAGGCGTCAGTGTACCTGGCCAAAATCAACGAACTGGTTAATGATAACGGTTCTCGTATAAATGTCGCGAATAAATCAGCAATTATGGATATGACTCAACGAGTTACAAGTATCGTGTCTTTGTTAGCTTTACAATCTGCGTGTAACGAGACAAAGCTTGCTAACACCGAGCGCGAATTAGAAATAATTAAATTAAAATCCTACGACAAAAACATGTCGTACGCGGATTCTTTGAAACTGCGGTTGCCTAAAGTTACCCCGGCTATTGAATCTAGAGTACCTCTTCCTTGTCTCGTCGCCTATCCGACCCAGGAGGCGATCAGCTGACTATGCGTCATCTTCCGCCACTAAACAAGCTCTTATGAAGGCGATTAGACCGAGTGACGATGGTTTTCAAATAGTCGGTATTAAAAAAACCGCCAAATCAGGCGTTGTACTGCGCGTTGCAAATGAAAACCAATTGAAAAGACTAGAATCGGTAGACGCTATAAAGTCGGCGGATCTTCGTTTAGAAAAACCAAAGGGTCGCCGCCCCCGTCTATTAGTCAAGGACATTGCCGCCTCTATGGAAGACAACAATTTTTTGCAAGCTATACAATATGTAAAGAAAACCTTGTCCGATCCGTGAAGGTATTGTTAGGTATCGATAACTGATTCTACTAATGCCCACAAAGACAGACTAAACTTGAAAAAAAATCCCCCTAAAAAAATAAATATTATTTCTCAAAAAGAGGTAACTTAATACATGTACGGTAAGCAACCCCTTCCGCGGGCGGCGGGGGCAGGGCACGCGGCACCTGTGACGTGGTCGCGTCGCTATTCGCTTATAATAATACCGGTGTTGTCACTTTTTTTAAAATTACCAAATTTCGGGGAAATTGGAATTAATTCCCGGGAAAAAAGGATTATTTCAAAATTCATTAGTATTTTTACTATGATGATTATGTAAAATTTTATATTATATTTAGTCAAGTGATTACCTAACCTTTATTATCCTTATGGGTCGGACAGGGTTTTTTTTACATAATGTATACCGCCACAACATTAAAAAAGAGTTGCCAATAAAAGAAGACGATTTCATTAAATCCACGAAAATAGTCCGTAGGCGTTCTACCAATAACGGTTGGAAATGGTTAGGAATAGAAATTGAACCTGAGGTACGGAAACATCTTGTGTCTACCAAGGATAAGTTATTTATTGACTGGGCCACTTGCCGTTTTGTTGATGATATCGAGGTAGTTCGTTGCGCGTATTGTCAGCAATTCGGTCACGTGAAAAAGCATTGCGCTAATAAATCACCAACCTGCGCTATCTGTTCTGAGGCCCACGAAACCAATGTTTGCCCGCATAAGGACGATTTAAATTTTACCCCGGTTTGCGCGGCGTGTAAACGTTTTAAAAAACCTTTTGACCATCGCTGCGGGTCTGAACAGTGCGGTACCTATAAATTAAAACTCGAACAACTTATCCTACATACTAATTACTAATTAAGATGGATAGTCTAAACATAGGGCAATTAAACCTTCACAACGATAAGGTGGCGACATCAGAATTAGATAAATTAATTATTGACTACAACTTAACCTTGTACTCATTCAAGAACAATAATATATCGTCACAGTGTAGTGCAGCTGGATTGCAAGGCGCGAGCCGGAATTTATGCTGCGCGGTCTTCTAACTTTACGGTAACGTCTATACGTAACCTCATGACGCCACACTGTGCGGTTGCTGAAGTCTCATCAGCTTCTTTTAAAATATTCGTTGTAAGCTGTTACTTTCAATATTCAGATCCTGTTACTCCTCATATACATAATCTCCGTCATGTCTTGCGGTCACTCGCGGGCTGCAAAGTTATCGTTGGCGCGGATGTCAACGCGTCATCGTCTCTGTGGTATGGCAAGGTTCGGGCTACCGATACCGAACGACGCTGTGCTGTTGAGGATTTCATTGCTGAGATGAACCTATCGATTCATAATACCCCTGATGCACCACCTACTTTTTGCAGCCAAATGGGCGAATCTTGTATTGACGTCACACTTTCTAGTGCCGACGTACGTTTGGATAGGTGACGCGTCTTGTAGTGATCATCGCCTGATCGTGTACGAATTTATTCCTGGTTATATTCGGGGTCCGTCTCATATTCCTGGTAATTTCAGATATAGATGTAAAGGCGCGAACTGGGAATTTTTTGGCTCGCTTTTTGCGTGTCACGCTAAAGAATTCACTCGGGACGGGCTGTCAGCCGAAGAAAGTGCTGACATTATATCAGAAACCTTTACCTACTGTGCTGACATCGCCATTGGTCGTGGATCTATGACCAATATTCGTAGATGTGACTGGTGGAGTGATTATTTAGTTGAACAGCGTAAAAGATATCGCAGAGCGCGTAGACAGTTAAATAAACTCAAGAGCCGAAAGATTACTGGAGATCTTCTTACGTTTGCTATAAATGCTTTCAGAATTGCCAAGCCACGCTACAAAGCATCGGTGGAAAAATCTAAGGGTAACTTGTTGCGGAAAAACGTTGACAAACTTGATAGGGAGGGTCCATGGTCTCCCTTATATCACGAATTTAAAGCTAACAGATCGGTCGACCTTGTATACGTTCAAAACATTAAAGTCAATGATAAGCATACCACGGGCATAGAGGATACAACAAAAGTACTAATTAATATACTTATCCCTGATAATACACCGGCTAACGATAGCGACTACCACCAACAGATTCGAGCGTGGGCTCCTGTGCCACCTGAATCACCAATGTTAGACGTACCATCTAATGACGAATTCATAAATATTGTTAGAAAACTACCGGTCAACAAATCAACAGGGGAAGATAAAATATCTAATAGGATGATTAAAGAAGCGTATAAAACAGCAGGTGATGCCATCTTAACTGTATATAACCGATGCATTGCTGAAGGCGACGCGGTTTCATACAAATAATACCAAAGTGTTGTGATAAACCACACGATGATCCGAAGTCATATCGGCCTATCACACTTCTACCATCTTTGGGGAAACTTCTTGAGCGCCTCATCGTTCCACGTTTACTACCGAACGGTCCAAAATTTCATAGTAATCAATATGGCTTCACGTTCGGTAAATCAACAGTCGACGCGGCGCTTTCTGTCAGAAGAACCGTTAACCAATCGGAACACAAGTACGTGATTGTTATCTTTTTGGATATTTCTGGGACTTTTGATAACACTTGGTGGCCTATGCTGTTGTTAAAATTAAAAACCCGCGGTTGCTATAGAAACATGTATAATCACGTTTACTCGTACTTTATAAACGGTTGCGCGGTACTTAAGCTCGGTCATTTTTCTAGTACTAAAGCACTAACCATGGGATGTCCTCAGGGTTCAGTTGTCGGTCCTTATTTATGGAATTTGGGTTTTGATGATTTCCTCGCGATCCCGCTTCCTTGCGGCTGTTCACTTACTGGTTACGCGGACGATGGCCTACTGCTCATTCAGTCAAGTACCCGAACCGGACTTGAGAACTTGGCCCATACTTGCCTAAATCTAATATCTCAGTGGGGTGATCGTAACCGCCTAGCGTTTGCGCCGCATAAAACCTATCAACTTCTACTAAAAGGTAATCTTAAATCATTGCCTATTATTAAATTTAATAACGTTCCCGTTAAAAAACAGCAATCCGTATGCTACCTTGGTATGGTCCTAGAAAGGAATTTTTCATTTATCGAACATATAAAAATAGTTGACGAAAAAGCTAAAAGGAACTTTTATGTCCTAACTAGAATATCCAAAGCAACTTGGGGTCTATCATTCCTAACTTTAAAAACTATATATGGAGCTACCTACTTAGGATGTATGTGCTACGGTGCACCTGTTTGGGCCGATAGGGCCAGCATAGGGGCAGCGCGACGTAAACTGCTTCAAAGCCAACGTTTGGCATTGATATTTTTACTCCTTACTCGTTCTGGCCGGTGTACTTCCAGTCGATCTTGAAGTGCAGCGACGTGCTTCAATTTACTACTCCGCGAGGGGGGAGGCCATGGACACTAACTTTGTTACACAACGCAGCCTCAATAGAATTTTTAGATTATTTAAACCTCAGACTGACGTCTGCGAGGACCTCTTATCCGAATGGCAAAGTAGGTGGGATAATTCCATCAACGGCCGGCACCTCCATCTGTTCTGTCTATCCGTTGGCGATCGGCTGACTAAGACATGGCTGGAGGTTGACCACTGCGTTGCCCAATTTCTCACAGGTCATGGCAACTTTAAAAGTAAACTGTATTCTTTTATACTTGTTCCTTCGCCTTTGTGTCAGTGTTCTACATCGAACTGTGAATTTGAACAGACCGCACATCACATCTTGTGGGAGAGTATTCTTTGGCAGAATGAACACAATATTATGTTGGATAGTGTACAAGTTACATTCGGAGTTGTTTATTATACGGACCTTGTAGAAACTAGAACTAATTACCGTGCGTTCAGGCGCTTTTGCCATACCTATTATTGGAATCAATTGTAACAGCACATACCTACTTAGGACCCATTAACTTAATCAAATTTTAACCGTGCTTGGCAATCTGGGCTTCTCCCAGTTGCAATAATGTCCCTTTGTGCCGATTGGCCTAGTTCTGTTCTGTCTCCTGCTTATTACGGAGGGAAGTGGAAAAATATCCTTTTTCTTACTCCTCCGCTATTGTTTTCTGATTAATTTCGTTGCGGGACCCAAGACAGTTGAATTTTTTCTCCGGGACTCGTCGAGCTTTATTGCTTGGCGTTTTTCTGGCGGTCTCCACTGTTGATTCTGGCTTTCAGGAGTTGCAGTGAGTTGGGAACGGTGTGGCGGGTTTCTCACTTCAGATTAAGACGCAGACCAGGGCACTTCTCCGGCGGGAAACTGTTGGTTTGCCCATTCAAATTTGTTATTGTCAAGATTGGAAGGTTAATTCAAAAATCACCTACGAAATGCAACTCGCTTCAATAACTGACTCTAAAAAAGGAGCAGGTTCTCAATTCGTCGTAATCTTTTTTTTATGTATGTCCCGAGCCCGCCCCGACGTCTAAACACTCTGACGATGAGGTGGAGGCTATGTATGAGGACGTCAGTAGAGCCATACATTCCTCCAAAACCCACTACACCGTTGTCATGGGGGACTTTAACGCAAAACTGGGCATGCGAGAGGCGGACGAGACGAAAGTGGGGCAATTTGGAGTTGGAAATCGGAATCCCAGAGGTCAGATGCTAATGGATTTCATGGAAAGGGAAGGACTCTTTGCGATGAATTCTTTATTCAGGAAACCATTGCACCGCAAGTGGACCTGGCTCAGCCCCGATGGTCAGACCAAAAACGAGATAGACTTCATAATGTCAACGAGAAGGCAAGTGTTCAACGATGTCTCCGTGATCCATGCGGTAAAAACCGGGAGTGATCACCGTATTGTTAGAGGCATCTTGAACCTCAACATTAGGCTCGAACGCTCTCGACTTATGAAGTCTACGCTCCGTCCAGCGTCAACACAACTCCAAAACCCCGAGAGCTTTCAGATCGAACTACAAAACCGCTTCGAATGCCTCGGTGCATGCGTAGATGTGGACGACTACAACAACAGGTTTGTGGAAACTCTCCAAACGGAAGGGTCTAAGTTCTACAAAACCCTCCGTTCAAAAAGACAGAAGAATATCTCCGGTCCCACCCGCCGGCTAATGGAAGAAAGACGGGAGGTGATCTTAAAATCCCCTGATGACGCTTCGCGCATCAGATGCCTTAACAGACAGATCTCAAAGTCTCTGACTCGCGATATACGCCAATTTAATACAAATGGTATTAAAGAGGCTATCGAGCGGAACAAAGGCTCCAAAGTGTTCGCACGAGAATTGTCTGTTGGACAGAGTCTACTTGCGAAGCTGAAGACTGGGAATGGTAGGATCGTCACTTCCAAGCCCGAGCTTTTGGGTGAGATGGAGAAATTCTACGGAGAGTTATACACATCAACACACGCACCTGTTGTAAGCCTGGCTAATGATCCTAGAGCCAGACTAACCCGACACTACCCGATATCCCGGACGTCAGCCTGTACGAGATTGGTATGGCCCTGAAACAGCTCAAGAACGATAAGGCGGCTGGAGATGATGGAATTACGGCTGAGCTTCTGAAAGCGGGTGGCAAACCGGTTCTTAAAGCGCTTCAGAAGCTATTTAATTCCGTCATTCTTAAAGGCGAAACGCCTAAGGCGTGGCACAGGAGCGTGGTGGTTTTGTTTTTCAAAAAAGGTGACAATACCCTCCTGAAAAACTACAGACCGATATCCCTCCTGAGCCATGTCTACAAGCTGTTTTCTAGGGTCATCACGAATCGTCTCGCTCGCAGGTTCGACGACTTCCAGCCTCCCGAACAAGCAGGCTTCCTAAAAGGCTTTAGCACCATAGACCACATTCATACGCTGCGGCAAGTTATACAGAAGTCCGAGGAGTATAACAAACCACTATGCTTGGCGTTTGTGGACTATGAGAAGGCCTTCGATTCGATTGAGACTTGGGCGGTGCTACAGTCTCTCCAGCGGTGCCAAATTGACCATCGATACATTGAGGTGATAAAGTGTTTGTACAAAAACGCCACCATGTCAGTCCGTCTCCAGGATCAGGACTCGGAACCGATCCAACTGCAGCGTGGAGTGAGACAAGGAGATGTCATATCTCCTAAATTGTTCACTGCTGCGTTGGAGGATGTCTTCAAGCTCCTGGACTGGAAAGGACTTGGCATCAACATCAACGGCAGATAATATCGTGGTCATGGCTGAGACCCTGGAAGACTTGGGCAAAATGCTCAATGACCTCAGCAGAGCTTCCCAACAAGTGGGTCTAAAAATGAACATGGATAAGACGAAGATCATGTCGAACTCTCATGTCGCACCCACTCCAATTGTAGTTGGTTGCTCTGCACTCGAAGTTGTTGACGAGTATATATACCTGGGACAGAAAGTCCAACTAGGTAGGTCCAACTTCGAGAAAGAGGTGTCTCGGCGAATCCAGCTCGGCTGGGCAGTGTTCGGGAAGCTACGCTATATCTTCTCGTCGTCCAAGATACCACAGTGTCTCAAGACTAAAGTCTTTGACCAGTGTGTGTTGCCAGTGATGACTTACGGAACTGAAACGTGGTCGCTCACAATGGGTCTCATACGAAGGCTCAGAGTCACACAAAGGGCAATGGAAAGAGCTATGCTAGGAGTTTCTCTGCGTGATCGAATCAGAAATGAGGAGATCCGCAGAAGAACCAAAGTCACCGACATAGCTCTGCGAGTCGCTAAACTTAAGTGGCAGTGGGCAGGGCACATTGCTCGTAGAACCGATGGCCGATGGGGCAGCAAGGTTCTGGAGTGGCGACCACGTACTGGAAGACGCAGCGTAGGGAGGTCCCCCAACAAGGTGGACCGATGACCTGGTGAAGGTCGCAGGAAGCCGATGGATGCGGGCAGCACAAGACCGTTCATCGTGGAAAGCCTTGGGGGAGGCCTTTGTCCAGCAGTGGACATCTATAGGCTGAGGAAGAAGAAGAAGAAGAATGTATGTCCACCGATTACTCTAAGACGCCTGTACCGATTTGCAAAATTCTTTTTTTGTTTGAAAGGATATACTTTCCAGGTGATCCCATAGTTAGAAGGGCAGGATCTGATGACAGAAGACCAGAGAAATCAAGGCAGACTTTCAATAATCGTAGGGGTGACTAGTGCATTTCTAAGTATTTTCATTAAGTATGCAGCGCAGCCTATCAAGTGCGATGTCGTCCAACTTGTGATTGCGTTGGATGACCCGCACCTGATCCGACAGTCGTTGGGCCGAGACGTTGACAGTTGGTTCCAGTGTCTGAAACAGAGACAGCATCCTTTCACGGTACTCAGTGAGGTTAGTTCCCCTCTCTGTAGCCTCGTAATATGCGCGCATGCCGTTCTCATTCATTGTTTGAGTCCATCTTATGCGCTGCACACAACCACCGGCAGCGGGGACCCGTCTTGGGGCCGGATGGCCCTTAAGTCCCAAGCTCTTCGGTGGCCGGCCTCTCCCCTGCCGACATACAGGTGTTGGCGACGTCGGCGGAGAGAAATACTCGTCGCTCGAGCTCGACGCAACTACCACGGCCGGTGTCCTCACAGCGTTCACACTGGCGCTGGAGACCTGCGGCGGCGAGGCGGAGCTGAGCGACGAGTCCGGAGGTGGTGGGCGTGCTCTTCGTGCGGCTGCTCTTGTCAACATTTTGATAATTTTCTCATCTTTATTTTGTATAGGACTGTGCAGGTGACATGACAAATGTCACTGATTTTCTATTTCTTATTGCATGTTTTCTTTTCATTTTATCGTCTTGATATTTATAAATAATACTAGCTGACCCGGCGAACTTCGTTCCGCCTTAAAGGCAATATCACATGACTACTTTTTAAATTAGGATAATTTTAAATAAATGAATTCAATGATTTCAAATGAATCAATTCAATGATTCTTTATTTGGGAGCACAATCCTTCTCCGGAAATCTTTAATGTGCTACAATACTCGCAAACAACATCCATTGGCCCAATGCGAACGCCATTGCGCTACATTATATGCGTATTAAAACGCTGCCCGATTCAAATCAGTATTTGATGAATTTCTTCTTGTGTTTCGTAAATTATCTAGCGCTTGATCTCTGAGGTTTGCTCGACGATTTCGCATTGCCAACCGAGCCATTTCACGGGCTGCCTCCCTTTGCTCTGGTGAGTGAGAAGCACGAAGTCGAGCCATACTAAGGCTGCGCCTTCAAGTGCAATTTCTTGCTCTTCTTCAGTTTTTTTTTTGTTGTGGATGGGAAATCATCAAGTGACCTCTCCCGCTCTGGGCGGAGCGGAAGGGCGTGTCAGACTTTTATTGACTAAAACCCACCCGTGTTCCTTCACTTGCCTGTGCAACGGCCAGTGCCATGGTTTCTTTTTTAATCAACCCGTAACCCTGTGGACCAGTCCTCGTGGACACCGTCAAGATGTGCTGACATCTCTTTGAGGCACGTGTGAAACACAATGGGCCGTCAACCCGGGCCTGGTTCTTACAAGGAGGCGAGCTGCCTATCCCTCGCCGCCCGCAAGCCCGCGCCTACGGCGATTGGGAGTCCGATGTTGCCTCCCGACCAGGGCGCTTCCTGCGGCGGTTTGAGCCGTGAGTGTAGTGGGATTTCCGCTCCCTCACCCGCTCCGCCTCCTCCTTTGCCAGCATCACTGCTTCACAGAAGGAGGTGAAAGCTTGCCATGCACTCTTGCTCCGGACTATGGCCCGGACCAGGGTCGGACGCGAGAGATCGCCGCTGATCGCCGCCACGAGAACACGGCTGTGCTCTATCCAAGCCGGGCAGACCTCCACCTTATGCTCCACCGTGTCCTCAGGGCGATGCACACAGTGGTCACCCTGGCGTTTCCTCCCGCCTTATACGGAACAGAAACCTCCCGAAACAGCCGTGTCCGGTGAGGACCTACGTCAGTCGGAAGGTGAGGACGCCGTGGCGCCTCTCTAGCTACTCCTCAAAGAGAGGACTTACCGCCGCTATTGCGGTGTGCTCAGTGCTGAATTGCGACAATCACACTTTCCATGTCGCCATGAGACCCCGCCGGAGCTCTGTCCGCTGTACTGCTATTTTTCGCGGCAACAGAGTTATGCCTCCTCTCATCACTCCCACATGTGGGCGAGGGATAGTGTTTCTCCACAATTTAATGGATGTTATTATACATATAAACGTTTCTTTTTAATTACTCTATCTATTAAAAGAAACCTCATCAAAATCTGTTTCGCAGTTTTAAAGATTTAATCATACAAAGGAACATAGGGAAAGAGAAAGTAACTTTGTTTTATAGTATTTAGTGAAGTGGTAAATGGCACAGCAATACAATATTAGAAATTTTGAAGTTGAAGTTTGCTTTGGGGCTTTTATTAAAAAAATTAAACCGGCAGAGAGCATTTATATTCCTTGCTTTAAATAAATGCATCAACATTCAACCGGTAAGACTTTTTTTTAATATGCTGAGTAGTGTAGGAGTGTGTTTGTACCATTTTTAACAAATGAACCGCTAACTTATATTTTGACTGAGTTGTTTTGTTATTCCATGTCAATTGCGTTTTGTTAAACCATGTCTTATGTCACGTCACACGGGAACGACAGGAACCGCGGGAACGGGATGAAAAGTATCCTATGTGATATGTCCTTCTCCCAGTTCTTATCTACCTCCCTACCAATTTTGAGCCATACTGGTTAAGCGGTTCTTGAGTTATAAATATAGTAACTAACTCGACTTTCATTTATATACATAGACTTCATTCAAATCGGACCAGCCTAGGAGGAATTCAGTGACGTACACACGTACAGCAGATTTAGGATGGAAAGAAGAAACCCACGGAAAGCATTGTCATCTACATTTGTAACAAAGATATCATACCTTTTTTTTTTTTTGTTCTCCCAGTGGAAATCTCTACCAGACCGTCCTCCGTCTGGGGGTCGACGGAGGGTGTGCCGGGCTCTCACCGGCTAAAACCACTGGAGCGTTCCTCTTCTTGCCTATGGCCAGGGGTGCGGGGTCTAGTTTGCTATAACGCCGCATCCCCGGCAGGCCTTGACCCGCCGCGCGCGAGATCGGCGGGTCCCTCTTCCTCCTCTCCTTCCATCAGGTAGGCGTGTAGGAACAGCCACTACACGCCTACTCCGGCCCTAGTGACGGACGTCGGACTCCCCCGGTCCTCGGCCCGTCGGCCTCTCCTTATGGAGGAAGCGGATCGACCTCGGCTTCCCTCCTCCTCCGGCCAGCGCGCCGTCGGCGGGACGGGAGAGTGCTCAGTGCTTCCCTCTCCCGTTCGGCCGTCTCCTTCGCGGAGATTACCTCCTCGCAGAAGGAGACGACCGCGTCCCATGACTCCCCGCTGTCGACCATGGCTCTGACCACGGCCGGCAGCGAGAGGTCGCGCCCGCCGATCGCTGCGGTGAGCGCACGGCGCTGCTCGTCCCATGCGGGACACTCCTCGAGGGTGTGCAGCGCCGTGTCCTCTGCCCCGCCACCGCAGTGATGGCACGCCGGTGTCGGCTCCCGACCGATACGACACAGGTAACTGCCGAAACACCCGTGTCCGGTCAGCACCTGCGTCGCACGGAAGGTGAGCGTCCCATGCCTCTTCGGGTCGATCCACTTCTCCATGCAGGGTCTTACCGCCGCTATGACGGCGTGCCCCGCACTGGGTTGCGCAAGTCTCGCACACCACTCTGCCACCAGGACTTGGCGGAGCTCAGATCGCTTCGCCTCGATAACTCTCGGCAGAAACGATCTTTCGCCCCGCTCTCGGGCCTCCCCGCGCCACTTGTAAAGCGACGCGAGGGCTCTGGCCTCGAAATCCCAGGGCGCCGATCCGGCTAGGAGGCAGGCCGCCTCGTAGGAGATCGTGCGGTATCCTCTTATCACCCTGACAGCCGTCGCTCGCTGCGGCCCGTGAATGACCGCAAAGTTGCGAGGCGTCAGGTGATCCGCCCACACTGGGGCCCCGTAAAGGGCCATTGACCGCACGACTCCTAGGTACAACCTCCGGCACGATGAGTCGGGCCCCCCCAAGTTCGGCAGCAGTCGCGATAGCGCGGCTGCGGCCGTCCTCAGTTTGGGGGCCAGTTGCCGGAAGTGCGGCCCGAAATTCCACCTGCCGTCGAGGACGAGACCGAGATATCTCATCGTCGCCCCGACGGCAATGCGAACGCCTCCTACCTCGATGTGTGAGCCCGCAGGTGGACCCCGCCGAGCCCCGTGGAAGCACAGGGCCTCGGATTTGTTGAGGGCCACCTCCAGGCCCAGACGCCGGATCCTGTGGACCACTTGCGCAACCCCTGCCGTCGCTAGGATGGCTGCGTCGCGATACGTCCTCCCTCGCGCAGTGACGAGCGTGTCGTCAGCGTAGCACGTGACGACGACGCCGTGGAGGAGCGCGCCACGCAGCACCCAATCGTAACCGATGTTCCACAGGAGTGGGCCTAGAACCGACCCCTGTGGAACACCGCACGTTGTCTCTCGCCGATACCAGCCACCACCGTGACCCGGGTAAATAACCTGCCTCTCTGCAAGGTAGGCCCCGACTGTTTGGCGGAGGTAGGGCGGCACCCCGTGGAATCGGAGCGCCTCCCTAATGCAGCTCCAGGGCAGGGTGTTGAACGCGTTGGCGATGTCCAAAGACACCGCCAACACCACCTCGCCCCGAGAGACGGCACTCTCCGCCGCGGCCTTTACGCGCATTATAGCGTCAATTGTGGAGCGCCCTTGGCGGAAGCCGAACTGGCCATCCGCTAGGTCCGGCCCTGTCGTGTTTAGGTGGCGGACGAGGCGGTCTGCAACTACTCTTTCAAAGAGCTTGCCCACCTCGTCCAGCAACACTATGGGCCGGTACGCAGACGGCGAATCCGCCGGGCGCCCCGCCTTTTTCAGCAGGACCAGTTGGCCCGTCTTCCATGGACGGGGAAACTGGCCCCGCTCTAGGCACGCACTGAAAAGGCCCATCAGTCGAGGCCCGAGAGCCTCCGCGGCCAGGACCCAGGCTCGGCCAGGAATGCCGTCGGGCCCTGGGGCGGTGTTTTTGGCTTGAAGCCGGGACACCGCCGCTCTCAGCTCTCCCCGGGTCACGTCGGGCACGTCGTCGTCGTCGTCTTCCGCGTTGGCGTTGGCGTTGGCGTCAGCGGATCGAGGCGGAACCATGGGCGGCGAGATGTGCTCCGCCCTGACTGGGAAGAGGGCACTCACCACCTCTCGCAGCAGCTCGGGCCGCATACCCTGGGTGAGCGGAGGCGCCCAAGGGCGCAGCTTGTCCCGTACTGCGCGATAAGGACGCCCCCACGGGTCGCGGTCCAGGGCAGCTAGCTGCCGCTCGCGGGCCTCTGCCTTCGCTTTGGCGATAGCCCCCTTCAAAGCCTTCCTCGCTTCGCGGTAAGCCTCGTATAGTTCCGCCTCTCTGGCCTCAGCGTCTGGCGGGCGGCGCTGCCTTCTCCTATGCCGGGCATACTGGCGTCTAGCGGCCACACAGGCGGCACGGAGCCGTTCGATGTCCACCGACCACCAGTGCACCCGGCGCCTAGATGGCTGTTGACGCCGTCTAGGCATCGCCGCATCGCAGACGCTGGTCATGGCCAGCCGGAGCTGCTCGGCCTCCTCGTCGATGTTGACAGGCCTGTCCGGTGTAGTCACCCAGGCCTGGACGATCGCGGCTTCGAGTAGCAGCTCCCGATCCAACTGCTTTAACGCCCAACGCGGACCGATCGAACCAGGGGTCGGCAGGGCCGGCGCAGGCGCAGGCGCAGTAGGCAGGGCGGAGACGTCAAAGCGAATATATCTATGATCCGACAACGTCTCCACCCCCTCCATAACACGCCAGCCTTGGACACGGCGTGCGAGGGCAGGGCTAGCGAATGTAATGTCCACTATGGAACCGCCCCGCTGGCGCACGCACGTGTTCACCGAGCCCTGGTTAAGGACGGCGAGACCGTACTCGACCGCCCACTCTTCCAACTCCTCGCCGCGAGCATCGGTAGTCGGGGAACCCCAGGCGCCTGACTTGGCGTTGAAGTCCCCGAGTACGACCACGGAGCGAGGGTGGTAAGATATCATACCTCTCTCTACCCCTAGAGCTCTTGTTTCTGTCTCTTTAAGTAAAATAAAAAATCTTAAATAATTATTTATTTCTATTTATTTTTTTCTCTTTTAGTTCATAAGTGCAAATTTAGTTAAATAAAAAAAATATCTTTTTCATTTTTTCGCCTTTTAGTTCTTATGTACAATTATATTTTTAAGTAACTAAGAAAATTAAAAAAAACTATAAACTTGTCTAAAAACAAAAAAAAAAACTTGTGATTGACCGGGTCTGAACCTAGGAACACCAGCCATCGCGAGTAGACCATACCAATATCGACTACGCTACAGCCGCTATGTCAAGCCGCGCGAAATTAGCCCCCATATTATGCGTGAAATATTGCGAAAGAATATACGCTTCCCCAGACATAAGACTGAGCTAGATCAATTTTTCGTCCCCGAAAACCACCACATATTAATTTTCAGCGAAATCGTTAGGGCCGTTTCCGAGATCACATGCTTCTTCAAGCGATTAGCGCCATCTGCCGGGTTGATTTGTGAATCTAAACGATCCAGGTCGCCACTCAAACGCATACAGAAAAATTCATTAAAATCGGTCAAGCCGTTTAGGAGGAGTTCAATGACATACACACGGACAGCAGAATTATATATACAACATGTAACATAAAGGGTATATACATACCAAGGGCATGGCATCTTTACACATTATCAATCGATATTGGAAGGGTTTTTTAATCTTATTTCTTTATTTTAGGAAGTTATGAAGAAAAACACCGCCTGTGATAGGCTACTACCATACTAGGCGCACAGAATTATTGAAGACATTTATCGGATTTTGCCAAGTAATGTGACGTGTAACGAGTAGTTATTAACGTATGTAGTGTAGTGCCAGGTTCGTTATGATTTGATTTTAAGAAACACACGAAACCGAAATTTTGGTATCAATTTATGAGTATTTATTTTGAGTTGAAACCCATCCCATGTCGTTTGATATCATCTAAAGATGCCATGCCCTTGGTATGTATATATATACCCTTTATGTTACACGTTGTATAAAGATTATGTTTTAGGAATTTGGTTTTGAATGCCACGTGTATATAAATATGTAAATAATAATATATATAATAATAATTATTATATATATTTAAATATATATAATAATTTTATATATATTTAAATATGAAGAGCTATCAAAAGAGATGTTGACATTGACGTCGGTGTTGCCATAAATAATGTCACAGAGCGCATAGACTTCCTGAAGCAGAAAGTTTGTGCATGGGCGAGCCGTATTCGGCGGTATAAGATGGGAGTGGATCGATATACATACGCAGAATCGCATGTTCCAGAGCGATGAGAGGTGGGTATATAGAGCTTGGGAGCGACCTGAACAAAACGAGGCTGACGAGTGCCGCCCGGATGATGCCACCACAAGTGCATTCTGGCGCGGCATTTGGTCGGTATCCATTTGTCACACTGAGGGTGACTGGACACAGGATGTCGAACAAGTGTGTGACGCTGTACCAGAAATGGATAACATCTTAACACCATTAGATGTAGCCACAGCAGTCCATTCGTTACCGAACTGGAAATCACCGGGACCGGACGGGCTGCATAACTTTTGGTTAAAATGGCTAAGTAGTTCACACACTTGTTTAGCATATCAATTCCAGTCATCCTTAGAGTCTGATTCGCTACCCCAGTTCTTAACAACTGGAATTACCCACCTGCTCCACAAGTCAGGTAGCACCGCGGAACCCAAAAATTATAGACCGATCACTTGTTTACCAACGGTCTATAAAGTTCTTACATCCATTTTGAAAGCTAAAATAAACAATCATCTTGACAGCAACTCCATCATGTCTGTCTCTCAAAATGGATGTAGGAGCGGGTCCCGTGGTACTAAGGAGCTATTCCTCATAGACATGGCCATCAGCCAACAGGTTCGTCGATCCCGCAAGGATCTCTCCAGCAGGTGCTGGATAGAATATAAGAAGGCCTACGATTCGGTGCCACATACATGGCTTATGAGGGTGCTGGAGTTGTACAAGATAAATGCAACTCTACGCACTTTCCTTAGGTCGTGTATGGGGCAATGGAAGTCAGTCCTTCGCTATCCAGGGAGTCGACAGATCCAGGGGAACGATGAACCTGTATGGATTAAGCAGGGAATATTCCAGGGCGACAGTCTGAGTCCACTTTGGTTCTGCTTAGCTCTTAATCCTCTAAGCACACTGCTGGAGGATTCAGGGCTGGGTTATCGATTGAAGAGAGTTGGTCAGGTCATATCTCACCTCCTCTACATGGATGATTTGAAACTCTTTGCCCCCAATAAATTGCATCTGATGAAGCTACTGAATGTAACAGAAACTTTTAGTAGTGGCATCAAAATGGAATTTAGTGTGGATAAATGTGCAGTCATGCATGTAAAGCGGGGGCAGATTATGGAATCCGAGGACATTACACTCCCGGATTCCATACATCTTAGATCCCTCTCCTCATTCGAGAGCTATAAATATTTGGGTATGTCGGAAGCGTTAGGTATCAACGATGCTGGCATGAAGCAATCGTTGAAGGAGCGCTTCTTTGGTCGCCTGAGGAAGGTATTAAATAGTCTTCTTTCGAGCGGAAATAAGGTGCGCGCCTTCAACGGGTGGGTCATGCCGGTTTTGATGTACTCTTTCGGCATACTTAAATGGACTCAGACCGAACTTGACTCCCTGGATAGAAGGGTCCGGACACTGCTGACAGCAAACAGGATGCATCACCCACGATCATCGGTGATGAGACTGTATATTCCGCGGAAATGCGGGGGTCCAGGCTTGCAGGGGGTGCAGTCTCAGAGAACATTTTTTTAAAAACCGTAGTGGGTATGTATCATGATGTAGTCACAGTAGACAAGGGGCTTACACCGCTATCCATAACGAAAGAGAACTGGCACAAGCCTATAATACTTACCACAGATGACCGCAAGATGGTATGGCAAAGCAAGGAACATCACGGGCGATTTTATCGGGCTCTTCATGAGCCCGATGTTGACTTTTTAGCTTCCGTATCCTGGCCACGATTCGGTGACCTTTTCGGGGAAACTAAAGGTTTTGTCTGTGCAATTATGGACGAAGTTATCTTGACGAATAACTACCGGAGATATATTATGAAGGACGGGACGATTGACGTGTGTCGGACATGTCGCCATCCGGGTGAGTCCATCAGACATATTATCTCTGGCTGCTCTCGATTAGCTAATGGCGAGTATTTGCACAGGCATAACGAAGTAGCTAGGATCATCCACCAGCAACTTGCTTTGAAATATAAACTTGTGGAATCGGAGGTGCCGTACTACAGGTATATGCCCGACCCAGTTCTCGAAAATGGCCATATCACATTGTATTGGGATCGATCCATCATCACTGACAGGACTATTGTTGCCAATAAGCCTGATATAGTGCTGGTGGATCGATCAGAGCGGCGTGCAATGATTGTTGACATAACAATCCCGCATGATGAGAACCTCGTGAAGCCGAGAAAGTTAAACAAATCAAGTACCTTGACTTGGCTCACGAGGTTGTCGACATGTGGGAAGTGGATTCAGCAATCATTGTACCGATAGTCGTGACAGCCAATGGCTTATTAGCCAAGAGTCTCGACCAACACCTCAGGAGGCTCTCGTTAGGCAGCTGGATCAAGGGTTTGATTCAGAAAGTTGTAATTCTGGACACGGCTCGCATTGTCAGGAAGTTCCTCTCTCTGGAGCCCTGACCGCCGGTAGCTTGGACCCTGTTCCCGATACCGGTGAGCTACCTACTATTTTTTATATTTTTAAATGTTTTTTATATATTTTATGTAGAAATATTTAAAAATATAATTTATAAGTGTCTAAAATAAATAAAGGAATAACAAACGAAAGGAAACGTTTACTTTTTCCACCTCATAAATAAACATAAGTTTAACACAAAATTAAGTATACAAGATATAATGATGTAGTGGAAACTGGAGCCTGTACTAGAACAACCTGTGTTACAGGTCTCCAGGCCTCCTGACTACACGGTCGTGCCACAACTAATACAAACGTATACTAACAGATACACAGATTATGGGATGAAAGAAAATTGACAAAAAAATGCAAAAAGGAAAACACAAAGTAAATAATTAAGTAATTTAAAAGATTTGACAGCAAAGTAGGGTATGTTCGTGTCGATGTTTGAGTGTGGGTGTGGATGTGTGAGTGTGGCTGTGGTTATGAAGTCTATTTGTGAAGTGTGTGTGTGTGTGTGTGTGTATGTGTGTGAAATGAGTGTGTGTGTGTGGGTAGGACGTGTCGAGTTGCTTATTATGAGATCACTTCCAAGAGTCTCTCAGTGGCATCATAATCGTCAGATTGAAGCCAATTTTGGACTTTTGTTTTATAATTGAAAAAGGATAAAGAGTAGATAGAAAAGGCTTTATTGGCTTTATTGTAAAGATAATCTCCCAGGAAACAAAAGAATCTACGACTGAAGCTAGTTTTAAACGACTTAGATTTACAGACTGTGTGTTTGCGCCTCTTAGTAAGGATTTCATCAGGATTGTATGAAAGTTGGGTATGTTTACGTAAAATGATATTCAAATGAATAATTGCCGAACTGTCAGTACTTTACACTGCTCGTAAAGTTCTTTGGTTGGAAAGAAAAAGGGAAGTTTACGACTAACTTTAAGAACGGCTCTCTGAGCTCTCTCCAACTTCAATAAGGATGTCTTTGGGGCTCCTCCCCAAGCCGTTATGCAGTTTGATAAGATTGACTGAACTGGTGCATAATATACGGTGTCTATAATCCTAGTTTCCGCCACATGGCGAAGGTTCTTGAAAACGTATATCAATTTTCGTATTCTCGTTGTAAGTAAATCTATGTGTGGCTGAAAGCCAAGACGATTGTCAAACTGAATTCCCAAATATTTGATACCGGCCGTTTTTTTGAGAGTAGGACATGAGCAGGGTTTGTCCTGTTGGAGAGAACAAATGTGTGATGTTATGGTAAGATTTTGGTAAGATGGGATTTCGTGATTTCTCAATATAAAGGGGATATACATGGATTTGGACACATTAAGCGTAAGTTTGCCACACCTGGGCAGCTTCTAATGTTATACAAAGCACAGGTCCGTTCGTGTGTGGAGTACTGCAGCCACATTTGGGCTGGTGCTGCCAAGTGTCACCTGGCCACTTTGGATTCAGTGAAGAGACGTGCAAAGAGGCTGATTGGTGACCCTGATCTAACTCGAGTTGGTCTCCAAAGCCTAGAGCACAGGCGTAGAGTAGCCAGCCTTTCGGTGTTCTATAGGATGCATTTCGGGGAGTGTGCGAGGGAATTGCATGATTTATTTATTTGTTTATTTCAGGCGACGCAGGCCCATACATAAATACCTTAACCTAAACATACATATCTTTATATTATAAAATAGTGCTTCGCTACTACTAGCATGTTCTTATGCTGTTCTGTGGTATTTGTCCGCGGAAGCGACGGAAAACCACGTCTTGCGGCCAGAAGTCCTCTTCCATCACAATGGGCAGAAAACAATTCGGTATGCGCACCACGAAAGCCTTGAAGTTAACGTTGCGGCGCGACTCCAGTAACTGTACCCTCTGTGAGTATCTTGTCAGAAGACAAGCGCCAGAAGGCGTACGTACTCCACGATGTCCTCCTCCTTAGTGGTGTAGTGTAGGCGTGAGATATACACCGGTGTGTTCGGCTTTGCGGCACGCAAGTTAGCTTCCGTCCCCGTAGGAGCTTTGCCGCAACGGTTCTTGTTGGTTCGCGTTCGGCGCTTCCTCCTTTGCACCGTCACGAAACCCTCATCATTAGCCCTATTCGGCGACTGATCTGGAATAGGCTTCTTTTTCGGAATGTCTGAGACACTTGCTGAGAAGCTAGCGGATTCCTTTTGCGGAGGCTTCGCTAGAGCTGCAGACACTTGCAGCGAGACTGGGCGAGGGGTTTAATTCCCCCATCTCCGTTCCACCAGCGGACGACCCGTCGTACGGCTGGTTTCCACCCTTACGTTGTTAACACCACTACGATCCGGACGAAGCGTTTCGCCTCCTCCTTTATACCGCGTACATCGAGGGACTGGAACAATTTGCCAGCGGCGGTGTTTCCGTCGGACTACAATTTGAGTGTCTTCAAGGCTAGAGTGAATAGGCTCTTAATAAACTAGTGCGCTTTACCAACAACGATTGCGTCACTGCTTACCATCAGGCAGGATTGCGGTCAAGCGCTGGTTTATAGTGTGTAAAAAAAAAAAGTTTATAATTTTTTAACCACTCGGCTACCATGTCAAAACCAAGTTGGGCATTCAGAAAGACTTTCTCCCATGAGTCCGCGTGGAAAAGCAGAGCTGTGTCATCGGCAAAAGTAATGATCCTGCCACCACGCAACTTGAGGTTACACAGGTCATGGATATACGTCAAGAATAATGTAGGACCTAGGATGCTGCCCTGCGGTACCCCATACGTGATGTCAAGATCATCACTGCACATATCACCAACCCTTACTCTCTGCCTGCGATTTGTGAGGTAATTAGAAAGCAGGTCAAGTTGCTTGCCTCTCACTCCAAGCCCCTCCAGCTTCTCGAGGAGCAACGGGGCAGAGACCGTGTCAAAAGCCTTAGCCAAGTCCAGAAAGATCACCAATACCTTTTGCTTACTATCGAGATTAGTAGAAACAAAGTTCACCAGTTCTTGGACGGCATCACTAGCTGATTTTCCAGATCTGAAACCAAACTGAGAAGGTGACAGCAGTTTATTTGACTCAAGGTACTTAGTTAAACGTTTGTTTATTAACCTTTCCAGAATCTTGGATACCGTTGGCAAAATGGAAATTGGTCTAAAGTTATTGACACAGTCCCTGCTTCCCCCTTTATGTATAGGGTGAATTTCGGCAAGTTTTAAAGAGTCGGGAAAAACGCCAGTTGTAAAAGCAAGATTGCAAATATAAGTTAAAGGTGGAAGTAGAACCTCTCGATAACGCTTTAGAAAGATTGCAGGTATGTTGTCGCGACCAACGGCACAGTTATTTTTGAGTCCTAAGATGATTTGTTCAACCTCAACTATATCAGTGGGAAGTAAAACAAAAGATTGTGTGAATGACTTTTTAGTGTGTACCTCCGGAAAGCGATTGTTACTACTTGTAAGTGATATTTTTTCAGCAAGATTTTTGCCCATGGTTGCAAAAAATGAATTTATATTGTTTAAGTCGTCACGGGAACTATTTTTTATTAGTTCAGTAGGGATGTCCTCGCATTTTTTTGTATTCGTGACTGTCTTTACGGCCTCCCAGAGTTTTTTGTTGCTAGTAGCAGCAGCTTTGCTGATTTCAGCCCTCTTATATTCAGCTCTTATTTTTTTTAAAAGATCGTTGCAGAAATTGCGATATCTTCTGTACGTTACCTCTAGCGTTTTATTAAATTGGTCTTTATTTTTGAGTTCTTTTAGTTTTCGATGCATATTGTCACGGTTCCTCATACATCTCAACAGACCCTTGGTAATCCAGGGTTTCTTAATAATTTTCCTATTAGAGGTCTTAAACGTTGTAGTATTATTTATAATTGCTTGATTTAGTGCCGAAATAAAATAATTTGTGGAAGTGTTGACATCATTGTCACTATATACTGGGGAAAGGTCAATCGAGTTCATATCATTGTCCAAGGTGCTATAGTTTATTTTTTTTATTACTTTTGCAAAGGGCTTATGGTTTCGGGAATTTAGTTTAATTGCAAAGAATATACAATCGTGGTCGGTAATAGAACTTTCAGCTATGTAACAATAAGCAGGTAACCTTGACTTAAGAAATACATGGTCAAGACATGTTAGACTATGTGTGGGGATTGTATGCGCTGGTAACATACCATGGGAGGCTAACAGGTTTAAGTATGAAGACGAGTTGGAGTCACTATTATTTGATGAGATGTCGACATTAATATCTCCTAAAAGAATGATATTTGAATAAGCGGAATAATTACATAAAAGTTTATTTAGGGACTCAATAAATCTAGATGTGTTTCTATAACCAGCCGGTCTGTATATTGCAAGAAAAATTGTGTTATCGTTTATTTCTAACATGAGGCAGTTGGCGTCCATAAGTATAGGTTCTTCAGATTTCAATCGCAATGAAGACTTGTAATACACAACCACACCTTCATTTTGAGTTAAATTATTAAGTGTACAGAGGTATTCATAGTCCTGCAACTGGGGAATGGAATGAGTGCGGGGAAGCCAACATTCTGTCAATACAACTAAGTCCCACTTTGTTTTCGATCTTTCCAATAATGTCACAAAACTGGGAAAATTACAGCTAATACTTCTTATATTCTGGCACACAACTTTGAATGAAGTTTGAATTGGGTTTTCATGATAAAAGGAATCAACACTACCAAGGGATGAGGTTGCGACAGCTAGTTCGTCAAGGTCATTAGCTATTTCTATTAGATTATCGAATGTAAAAAATAAAATACTTTAATGATCCTGGTATAACTTAAAAATGCGGAAATAAGTCAAAAAAGAGATACAGAAAGTTGCTATGATTAGTGTTCATATTTTCAATAAGAGCTCTTATCAGGAAATAGCGATTAATTATGCAAAGATAGCCAATTGGTATTGCAAAACAATATAATATTATGAATAGGCGCCGTCGAAGTGTCCTGTTGAAGTGAAATGTTTTTGTAAATGTGTGTGCTACGCTATATCTTCTCGTCGTTCAAGATACCACAGTGTCTCAAGACTAAAGTCTTTGACCAGTATGTGTTGCCAGTGAAGACTTACGGAACTGAAACGTAGTCGCTCACAATGGGCCTCATATGAAAGCTCAGAGTCACACAAAGGGTAATGGAAAGAGCTATGCTCGGAGTTTCTCTGCGTGATCGAATCAGAATGAGGAGATCCGCAGAAGAACCAAAGTCACCGACACGTCACTCTGCGACTCGCTAAACTTAAGTGGCAGTGACAGGTGCTCATTGCTCGTAGAACCGATGACCGATGGGGCAGTAAGGTTCTGGAGTGCGGCCAGGTACTGGAAGACGCAGCGTAGGAGGCCTCCAACAAGGTGGACCGATGACCTGATGAAGGTCGCGGGAAGCCGATGGATGCGGGCAGCACAAGACCGGTCGGCGTGGAAAGCCTTGGGGGAGGCCTTTGTCCAGCAGTGGACATCTATCAGTGGCTGAAGAAGAAGATGTTTGTTATGTGAGAATTATTATTCTAACTTAAAAAAATAGCGTTCAATTAAAAATACCAGTATGGGCTATTGCCCATACTGGTCCGGTTCTGATTCTTGTACAATAGCAATAATTTTATGTATTGACCAGTCGCGTGGCTCGCGTGGTTGTATTCAGTGATCGCTGAAGCTTGAGTTTTTATACTCTTGAAGTAAACATTTATGTTTACTTCTTCAATCAATATGAGGTGCACCCAATGAAAATTGTTTACTCGTGAAAGCGCCATAAGCTTGGTCACGAGAGAATATGGAGGTGCCAATGTCCATTTTTTAGAGTTAGTACTTGGCTCTTATGAATAGTTAGGGTATACACTCATCGTCTTCAATCTTAACATCTGATGAATTTCCGATTTAAAATCTTGAAGTTCGGTACCTGGAGAGAAGCAAGCTCGAGGGCGCTTGTTAGACCGCGACGCAGCGCTAACATTATCACTAGCGCTACTAGATAACAGCAGCCATACATAGCTCTAAACTCACTACAGCGTTGTCATGGGGGACTTCAACGCTAAACTTGGGAAACGGAGCGGTGAAGAGCTCCGACTGGGAAATTTTGGATTTGGGCGTCAGAGCCACCGAGGCCACATGTTGGCTGGCTTCATGGAGAAGGAGGGACTCTTTAGAATTAGAATTTATTTATTTGTAAGAATATTGTTGTTACATACAATTCACGTCCAAAATATTCTGCTGTCTTTCAGCGTACAAACATTTTCAAATAGTAAAATTAAATTGATTAAAAATTAAATAATTAATGAACTATACGTGTATTAAAAAGTCAAATAAATGAAGAAAAACATAATTATATAAACTAATATTGCCCAAATACCCATAACATATACATTATTACTGTCACTATTATTAATTTTAAAAAGTATGATTTAAAAATTCATTAACAGAATAAAAACACATGTCTAAAAGCCAAGCAAACATTTTACATTTAAATTTATCAATTGGTAACATTCTGAACGCAGGTGGTAATTTATTATAAATTTTTATTGTCATACAACTGGCATTTCTACTGTAGAGATGTAGTCTCTGAGTAGGAACTAACAGTTTCCCAGAATTTTTTCTTTTCAGTCTTTCCGATACATGTTCACTCAGTGAGTATAAATGAGGATATTTTTTCACAAATAGGCAAACCTCAAAAATATATAGACAGGGAAGTGGAAGAATTTTTAATTCTTTAAATAATGGTCTGCAATGGTCTAAGTATTCTGCTCCACTCATGGCTCGGATACACTTTTTTTGTACTTTGAACGCTCTGTCCACGTCCACCGAATTTCCCCATATAACAAGGCCGTAACGCAATATTGATGAAACGTACCCATGATAGGCACTTAGGACTGTCTTTTTGCTGGATACTAATCTCAACTTGCGGAGAGCATATACAAACTTATCAAGCCTACTGCATACTCTTTCTACATGATCCTTCCAATTCAGTTTGTTGTCAATTATTATACCCAAAAATAAAGCTGATGGTTCCGGTTGCAAAATTGTATTACCATATTGAATTATTGTTGGTGTAGCTAACAAGTTGCATGTTTGAAATTGTACCACTTTGGTTTTATTTATATTAACATGAAGATTATTGTCACTTAACCAGTTAATTACATTAATTAATTCAGTCTTAGTACAATCTTCTATGTCAGTTTTGTTGGAACATTTTATCACTAAAGTGGTATCGTCCGCAAATTGTATACATTCACATTTTAAACATTTCATAAGGTCATTTATATATAATACAAATAATAGCGGACCCAGTATGCTTCCCTGTGGAACGCCAGAACTGTTAATTTTTAATTCTGAGCAATACATCTTCCTCGTTTTTTTTTCTATTCTAGATATAACAGTTCTCTGTTGGCGATCAGACAAATAACTCTTAAGCCATGCATAAGCCTTATGATGAACTCCTTCTTCAAAAAGCGTGACCAGCGGAAGTGGACTTGGATTAGTCCCGACGGGGTCACTAAAAACGAGATAGACTTCATTATGACGACAAAAAGGCACATATTTAATGATGTCTCAGTGATCAACTCGCTCAAATGCGGCAGCGATCACCGTATGGTCAGAGGCACATTGAATCTGAAGATTGAAGACGATGAGCGTATACCCTAACAATTCACAAGAGCCAAGTACTAACTTTAAAAAATGGACATTGGCACCTCCATATTGTCTCGTGACCAAGCTTATCAAGCTTATGGCGCTTTCACGAGTAAACAATTTTCATTGGGTCCACCTCATATTGATTGAAGAAGTAAAGAGTATAAAAACTCAAGCTTCAGCGATCACTGAATACAACCACGCGCGCCACGCGACTGGTCAATACATAAAATTATTGCTATTGTACAAGAATCAGAACCGGACCAGTATGGGCAATAGCCCATACTGGTATTTTAATTGAACGCTATTTTTTAAGTTAGAATAATAATTCTCACATAACAAACATCTTCTTCTTCAGCCTATAGATGTCCACTGCTGGACAAAGGCCTCCCCAAGGATTTCCACGCCGACCGGTCTTGTGCTGCCCGCATCCACGTGACTGGTCAATACATAAATTATTGCTATTGTACAAGAATCAGAACCGGAAAAATACCAGTATGGGCAATAGCCCATACTGGTATTTATATTGAACACTATTTTTTAAGTTAGTGAGAATAATAATTCTCACATAACAAACATCTTCTTCTTCAGCCTATAGATGTCCACTGCTGGACAAAGGCCTCCCCCAAGGCTTTCCACGCCGACCGGTCTTGTGCTGCCCGCATCCATCGGCTTCCCGCGACCTTTACCAGGTCATCGGTCCACCTTGTTGGAGGCCTCCCTACGCTGCGTCTTCCAGTACCTGGCCGCTACTCCAGAACCTTACTGCCCCATCGGTCATCGGTCCTACGAGCAATGAGCCCTGCCTACTGCCACTTAAGTTTAGAGAGTCGCAGAGTGACGTGTCGGTGACTTTGGTTCTTCTGCGGATCTCCTCATTTCTGATTCGATCACGCAGAGAAACTCCGAGCATAGCTCTTTCCATTACCCTTTGTGTGACTCTGAGCTTTCGTATGAGGCGCATTGTGAGCGACCATTTTTCAGTTCCGTAAGTCATCAATGGCAACACACACATGTCAAAGACTTTAGTCTTAAGACACTGTGGTATCTTGGACGACGAGAAGATGTAGCGTAGCTTCCCGAACGCTGCCCAGCCGAGCTGGATTTGACGAGACACCTCTTTCTCGAAGTTGGACCTACCTAGTTGGACTGTTTGTCCCAGGTATATATATACTCGTCAACAACTTCGAGTGCAGAGCAACCAACTAGAATTGGAGAGGGTGCGACATGAGAGTTCGGCATGATTTTCGTCTTATCCATGTTTATCTTTAGATCCACTTGTTGGGAAACTCTGCTGAGGTCATTGAACATTTTGCCTAAGTCTTCCAGGGTCTCAGGCATGACCACGATATCATCTGCAAAACGGAGATTAGTGATGTACTCGCCATTGATGTTGATGCCAAGTCCCCTCCAGTCCAGGAGCTTGAAGACATCCTCCAACGCAGCAGTAAACAATTGGGAGGTATGACATCTCCTTGTCTCACTCCACGCTGGAGGTGGATCGGTTTCGAGTCCTGATCCTGGAGACAGACTGACATGGTGGCGTTTTTGTACAAACACTTTATCACCTCAATGTATCGATGGTCAATTTGGCACCGCTGGAGAGACTGTAGCACCGCCCAAGTCTCAATCGAATCGAAGGCCTTCTCATAGTCCACAAACGCTAAGCATAGTGGTTTGTTATACTCCTCGGACTTCTGTATAACTTGCCGCAGCGTATGTATGTGGTCTATGGTGGTAAAGCTTTTTCGGAAGCCTGCTTGTTCGGAAGGATGGAAGTCGTCGAACCTGCGAGCGAGACGATTCGTGATGACCCTAGAAAACATGACATACACATGACAAAGACATGGTTCAGGAGGGATATCGGTCTGTAGTTTTACAGGAGGGTAACAAACAAAGGTAGTTATAACAGATAGGTATACCATTACATGTCAACACAATCGCACTAACGTATAATGTTCAACGGCCAAGTCACACAATAATAACTATAATAATATTGAAGAAATCGCAGTAAGGAACCTTAAACTTGACACGACTTTGTCTAGATTTCATTACTTTTTAGAGATAAACCAGCGACTCCAGCGAGGCTTGGCAATTGTTTACAGAATGTTTTTGGTGGGACTACTTTTTATTTGCTGAGTTTCTAAGGGTCATATCCTAAGAGACTGCCTTAAGAGTAGGCTATCAAATGCAAAGGGAATTTTCCAAATTGTTTGAGGGATTAAAGACAAAAGCGTCCAAACAAACTCTTTAATTTTATTCTTAGTGTAAATCAGTTTATATAGATAACATGTTTACATACACGTTTGTAACACGTTGACCTTGAGTTGGTCTGGCGTCTACGAGGTATCCTACGACCTAGACTGGCTATCAATAGAATAAGAGATCAGTTTACACTAGTTTATTACCACTAACCTGCGACCTAGTGTACATTGTAATGTAGTTACCAATGCAAAAGGCTTGCATGTAAGTACAGACAGAGTAAGTAGCGATAAGGCTTCGGCTAAACAAATGTTAATGTCACGTCAAGGCTATGAGAAGCCGCCAAGTATAGCATCTTTGAGATCCTAAAAACTCAACACTGTTCATCGTATATCTAATGTCAGTGTTATGTCAAACTTTATATACATATATCGTGTTTAAAAGGTGTTTACCCTAAACTAATCAAAACTGTTCTGTGGTAGCAAGGTACACATATGTTTATTGATTGACGTATGCGCAAGACATGGCGCTTAATCAATACATAATCTCCGTGTGTTTAATTCTTAACTGTTTTTGTAATGTTTTGTGTGAGCTTAATCTAAACGAAGGTGAGTTCTTATGCAAGTTTTAATAATATAATTGTTAGTTTTGAAAAGCCATTTACATGAAAATGAGCTTTTGATTCTTGTCGAGCATTTCGACTATATTTGTTCTTTTTTTTTGCTGCTATGTCGCAATTCATTATAATTTTGGATCGGTATTTTATAGACTAGGTATACATTTCATGCTGTCCCAAAAAAAAACTAGTTAATTTAGATTGAGACCTATAGACCTATGTGGCCACAATATTTGTTCCCGTTGCCCAATCCACCTGCGTGGGTAACTTTAGTCTAAGTAGGCTCTTATTTAGCGGCTATAATGAGCAGTGCACCCATAATTTTGAAGCCACATGATCTCTCTCACACCTCACTCCGAAAGTTTTCAAAAAGCGTGGGTAGGCCTTTTCTCAGTAGTAGGATGATGTAGGTTAACATTAACAATTAATTAATCTGATCTGCAAAATGCCACCTTGGTGGCGCGAAACTTACCGAACTTAAAATATATAAAACCATGATCCGACCTGCTGTCTTGTATGGATCAGAATGTTGGTCTACGAAAGGGATGAATGAAAGGCAATTGCATGCAGCCGAGATGAGAATGCTAAGAGGGATGTGTGGTGTTACACGAATGGATAGAATAAGAAATGAGTACATAAGAGGAAGTCTGAAAGTGGCAGCGGTAGCTGAAAAGTTGTGTGGAAATCGGTTATCATGGTACGGGCATGTGTTACGGAGAAATAAGGAGAATGTCGTGAGGAGAGTTTTAATTATGAATGTTGATGGCTAAAAGAGTAGGGGAAGACCAAAGAAACGATGGATGGAATGTGTGAAGGATGATATGGCTAAGAAGGGGGGTGACTGCCGAGATGGCTTCTGATAGGGATGTATGGAAGAAAAAGACATGTTGCGCCGACCCCAAATAAATTGGGACAAGGGCAGGAGAATGATGATGATGTCTTCTATTTTTTCACAAGTGTGAACTGACATAAATATGGCTTAATATAAAGCTTAGGATTGAGCTGCTCGCTCTGCTATTCAATATGAGTAATTATGCTACAATTATGATATTTTAACCACCTAAATTGTTTGTTATATACAAAGCAAAAGTGAGTTTGCCAGTCTTATCCAGTGCTGTTAATGCTGATCCTAATCATCTCTATGACATTTTTTTTAATATATACTGTAAGCTATTTGATTCCACCTTTGTTCCCAAGACTATCTCTGTTAATAGTAAAGCATCTTTCTCTGATTGGGCTACCATCGGTATTCATAAAAGTAGAACTCGGCTTTATGAATTGTACTACAATGAGAGGATTTATATTAACACTGTTGAATTCAATTTATATGTTAGAAAATATTCAAAATTATTCAAACAAGTTTGTTATATGGCCAAGTCACGTTACTTGAGTTCAAAGATAAAGAACAGTGGCAATGTAATTAAAACGACTTGGAAAATTATTAATAGTGAAACGGGAAGGTCCAGTGATAGAAATACTGACTATAGCCTGTCTATTAATGACAACATAATTAAATCAGACTCGCAAGTCTCTGAGGCATTTGAAAATTTCTTTTCGGATATTCCTGTTTCAACTACTAAATCCCTAAACTCATCACCTTCTGTTGCGGAGTCTTTGCTTAAAGAAAATGTTAATGTTTGTGATTCGGAGTTTCATTTTGAACATGTTATCAGTAGAGATATAATTAAAATCTTTCACACTCTGAATGTAAAAAAGACTGCTGACCTATGGGGTCATTCGGTGGAAGTTGCTAAGTCTATTATTGATATTGTGGCACCCACTCTAGCTGTTATCTTTAATGCTTGTATTGACTGTGGAGAGTTTCCTGATCTCATGAAAAATAGTAAAATAATACCTTTGTTTAAATCTGGTAGTACATCAGACCCCACAAATTATAGACCTATTTCTGTACTACCTACCTTTAGTAAAATTTTTGAGAAATTAATTTTAAACCAAATGCTAAATTTTTTTAATAAACATAAATTATTACATAGCAAACAGTTCGGTTTTACAAGGGGTCGTTCAACTACTGATGCCGGTGTTGAACTTCTAGGTCATATATATAATGCATGGGAGGATAAATGCGATGCCTTGGGCATCTTTTGTGATTTGTCCAAGGCATTCGATTGCGTTCTTCACGATACGTTAATCAGGAAACTCCGCCACTACGGGATCCGGAACTCTGCACTGGATCTTATTACATCTTACTTGAGTGGTAGGATTCAAAGCGTTGACGTTAATGGAAAAAGATCTTCTGGATCTTTAGTAACAATGGGAGTCCCACAGGGGTCAATTCTTGGTCCTTTTTTGTTTCTTATTTACATCAATGACCTGCCGTACCTAATAAAGGATAACCACGATATAGTGTTGTTTGCAGATGACACTTCACTTTTATTTAAACTGAAACGTCAGCAGCAGGTTACTGATGATGTAAATAGCGCGATCTCCAAAGTAGTCCATTGGTTTAATGTTAATAATTTACTCTTAAACGAGAAAAAAACCAAATGCATTAAGTTTACTCTACCTCACGTGAGGCAGGTGGAAACTAAAGTGTTGATAAAGGGCGAAGAATTGAAATCTGACGACAGCACAGTATTCTTGGGTATAACTCTGGATGCTAAGCTTCAATGGGGTTCACATATAGAAAAATTGTCAAAAAAGCTAAGTTCTGCTGCATACGCAGTTAGAACAATTCGTAATTTGACTGATGTTGAGACGGCCCGTTTAGTGTACTTTGGCTATTTCCACAGCGTAATGTCGTACGGCATTCTGTTGTGGGGAAATGCCGCCGATATTCAAACAATATTTGTTTTGCAGAAACGAGCTGTTCGTGCAATTTATAAATTAAGTCCGAGACACTCTCTCAGAGAAAAATTTAAAGAGATTAATGTACTGACCGTGCCGTCTCAATATATTTATGAAAATCTTTTGTATGCTCATAAAAATATAAAATTGTTTAAAAAATACAGTGATGTCCATGATATAAATACTAGGAACAGGCACAAATTTATTGTACCTACAACAAGGCTCAAGAAAATAGGTGGCTCTTTCAGATGCCAATGTATACATTTTTACAATGGACTTCCAGAGGTGGTTCAAGATCTGAGCCTTAATAAATTCAAATCCTTCATTAAACGTAAGTTGTGTCAGAAAGCATTTTATAGTGTGAAGGATTATATTGAGGACAAAAAGGCTTGGGCTTGAGCTGCGTCCGATTTCTATACAATGATTGTTCTTTGATTTTTCCTCTTGTAGTTTTAATATGTAATTGTTTATGTTATTTAGTCAAAGCCTGTATTACACACTATGTAGCCAAGCATATTGTACGTTACGGAATTGTATCGCTGACAGAGGTGTTCGGCACTTGTGCAGCTGCAGCTGCACAGGAGTTAAACTTTCCACAGATTCGGGAACACTGTTGGAGCTGCTGAACCTTGGACAAAACTATCTTAGCATTGTGTAGATTCAATTTCTTAGTATTGTATAATTGCATGGCAAACGTGTGAGCACAATGTACGAATGTGCTGTAAGGCATTTATTTGTTGGGTTAGTCTTTTTTATTGACTTAATTGTGCTCTGGCTGTTGAGAGTATGTCATGCTCACTCAAATGTTTCGCTGATGGTGGCGTGTGTTTTGGGTCATTGGGTTCCCTTCGATATGGTTGAGCTGAATGATGCTGATCCATACGTCATGTTCGTGAACGGACGCCGTCGGAGGGGACTGGTCATCTCTTAGCTGCCACGGCGTATTTTAATTTCTGAATTGATTTTTGTATGTTTTCCATAATGGACGCTCTCAGCGTACAATATATTTCTGCATCGTTCTCACGCGGTTGATTTCAACATGAATGATGTAATCAAATATTTGTAACAATAGCTTAAAAATTTAAAAGAGTGTCCATGGAGTTTCTTGCCCGTTCTTCTCCATAGGTACCTACTCTTTGGAATGGGCGACTAGCTTCATCTTATTGACTGACCGACCTTCTGACAATTCAAAAGTGCCTGTAACTGGTTTATTTGAAATAAATGATTTGATTTGATTTGATTTGATTTGATTTGATTTGATCAGTGATGCTACGTGCATAATAAACGATGTCATTTCATTTCATATTTTCAGGTAGTATATTTGTAAAACCAAAAAACATTCTTGAAGGTAATTCAATGACGAAGCTGTGTTCATGCACATTGTTTCAGATGAGCCCTGTGTAACAAATGGTTTGAACGGCACTTGTGTCAGAATATTTCGGTGCCGCTCAGCATCTCTGACCTACCTTTTTGTAAGTTATTTACAATTTTTTTGGATAATTCTTATGCGGTGTACTACGAAAGGAACCTAACGATAGGACTCTCCATCCTCACAGGGTTTGTTTCGTGAAAACTTCTGAAAACGCACATATTTGGCACTGAGTAAAATTTATAAGTAAATGCTTTCTATCAAGTGCTTTAAAAGTTTTAAGAAATGATGAGTGTTTCATACAATTGCGACCTTTATTGCTGTCAGTTTTTTGATTTCAAACTATTTCATTATTCTGGCATAAGTTTGTACTATTTGTCTTTTAAAGGCTAATGCAGGCTTCGACATTAAGAAATCTAAGATTCCAGATCTACCAGACATCTGTTCTTATAAAAACAATGAGCCAGTCGTCTGCTGTACTGATTGTCACATCAGCCAGGGAGAATCGTAAGTACCTATCGATGTCCATCTTCATCTCTTGCAGAGGGAATACTCTTAAAGTAGGCTTTATAGTCCAGACCGACTTTGGTCATGGTGCCTAATCTTAATAGCTACATTGTGTATATTTGTCTCTGGGAAGACGGGATGTCGGGCTAAACCGTGTCCAAGCAAGCTCCTTTTCAGGCATTAACCACATCGGTCAAACACGGCAGTCTACCTGAGCAGGAAGCAAAACTCGTGTGGCTAACTTTTTCGTATTGTGGATCGAGGTTAGGAACGCCAGTAGGCTTATAAATACTAGAAATTATGCGGATGCCGAGCCCATAAAACGGGTAGCATGATGAAACTGCTGCGGATTGATCAGGCAACAACAATATAATTCAAATCAATTTCGCTGGGAAGTAGATGTGGTGGAATAAACTCACCAGCAGCACAGCTATCTGTTCATTAAAAAAAAGTTATGTGTTATTTTTAATGAACTTACTTTTTGCTGGGGAGGTATCGTCATGAAGACAAGAAGACACATCAACAACGAAATTATTTACCATATGCCAGCTAGCCAACAAAAATACCCGCAAATCATAAAAACAGCGGCCGCGTTCGCTACCACTACGCCACGGAGGCTCTAAATACATGTGTGTACATACATGAGTAATAAAATAAAATAAAGAAAATAAAAAAGAGGTTATAAACATAAAAATATTCAACTGCTATGTTTTTCGAAATCGAAATCAAAGTTCATCTCTTTGGTATCATTTCAGGTTCCGTGAATACGCCGTAAACCCTTTAGGGATTTTCAAACATATTGGTGAATCAGTTGCCTCGCGCAGTAAGTATACACAACAGTGACCGATCCGCCGTCAAGTGACGACACACGTTTAGGGGATCAACAAAGTGAGTCATAATAATTTCGTGGCAAGTCATTAAACTTCACAAGCATAGCTGTAACGACGCACTTTCAAATATTCCTAATTCTATCAGTATTATTAATTTAAATGGCAAAACATGTGATATCACACCAAGAGAGTGGGGAATCTCACAACACTCCATAAATTTCCCATCACGAGGTAATGTATGTACGGATGGCCTAGCATCATAATACTGCAGCTAAGGCATTTGCTCAGTACCTATTTAGCTAGCATGTGGCTGCCCAATACACCATAGAAAATGAAATGTGACTACTGGGTATGTAGCCAATGTAACATCGCTTCGTAGCGAAGCGAAATCTAATACCAAACCAACCAATGCAGGCGGGAACGATTGACCACGTGATTTATCGCGTCGCGTGGTCCATCGTTTTCGTTATTGGTTGATTTGGTATTCGATTTCGCTTCGTTACGAAGCGATGTTACATTGGCTACAGACCCTGATTAGTGAAGGAGATTACATTTCTCTTCTCGTTTTAAACTCACTGGATGTAGCTATAACCCGCGCAGATAAAGAAAAGATCTGAAAATGGCGGCGGATACTTATGGTACGGTTGACAAAACATGCCATTGTTTAATCACAAACCAAATGCTAAGATAGAAAAATGTCAAATTTACGTTGTAAATATTGTTATTTACAACGTAAATTTGTCATTTTACTTGTTTGTTGTTGTGTTTGTTGTGTTTGATTGTTCAAAAACAACAAAATAACAGAGACTTTAGCGGAACGAAATTAACGATAACTCGGAGTGCATCAAAGTAGCTTGGAAAGCGAATTGAATCCTGAATTCCTGATCGATGATTTTTTTGCAGCACTTACTTCACTGTGTGAGTATAGAGAAAGCATGCGAGCAGCATGAAAGCATGCAAGCAGCGATAGAGAACGCATGCGAGCGGACGCCATTTATAGATATTTTCTTTATCTGCGCGGGTTATAAGTCGATTACTTAAACCCTGTAGCTCAGCTAGCGCTGACAACATTCCAGTACTTATATTGAATCCATATTTTTATAGTTATAAAATAAAACTAAAGAACTAATGTTAGTAACTATTATGTTAAACTATACGGGTGCAATGCTGATATTAAATACACTACAGAAAAAATGTGAACGTTGAAAAAAAAATATGGTTTAAAAAACTAAAAAAACATGCTTTTAAAAAAATATCAAACTAAAAAGTGAAAAATAATTTTAAAAAAGCGTGAGGCGCTTTGTGCCATAATTTTTGTATATTGAGCGCCTCACGCTTTTTTAAAAATTATTTTTAACTTTTTAGTTTGATATTTTTTAAAAGCACGTTTTTTCAGTTTTTTAATCTATATTTATTGTCAACTTTTTAGTTCGATATTCTTTAAAAAAAAAAACGAACTAACGAACGGAACGTATTGAAAACGGTGGCACATTTTACAGTACCGCTCACTCGTAGTCCAAAGAGTTAGAGACGGACAAACAAACAAGCAAACCCCCCATGTGCTTCCTATGATACTTTTGAGAAATATATGGAGGAAGTTTTATTAAAGACTTGTCACAGTAACAAAACAGTTGTTGTTTGTGGAGACTTCAACATTAATGTTCTAGAGAAATCAGCTACAGTTAATAAATTTATGTCATTATTTAAGTCTTATAACTTGTACGCAAGATTCTTTGAGCCGACTAGAATAACTGCCACGAGTGCCACCTGTTTAGACAACATCTTTACTAACTCAAGACCTTCTGACCATTTAATTATAAACGAGTTAGACTCTGATCACTGTGGCCAGTTAGTTATTTTTACTCAGAAAAGTGAAGTCAGAGCTCAAAGAAAACTTGTGAGTTTTGTTCCTATAAATGAAAATCGTTTAGGACAATTTAAAAATAATTTAATTGAAAAGCTACCGGACTTGCCTTATCACGCCAATCCGGATCATGCGTATAGTGTACTATTTAACCTAATTAATTGTGAATTTATGAAAGTTTTCACAAAAAAAACATTGCCTGTTAGCGACCGTATCATATTTAGTGACTGGGCAACCCCAGGTATTTATAAAAGCAGGGAAAAAATGTATGAATTGTATCAGGAAAAAACATTTAACCATGATGAAGCTTTTCAAGAATTTGTTAAAAATTATTCAAACACTTTTAAAAGAGCCTGTTCCTCGGCAAAAGCCATACACATTAAAAATAAAATAAAATCTTCTGGCAATAAAATCAGAACAACTTGGGGAATTATAAATTCTGAAACTGGAAGAACCAAAGTACAAAATCGCGATTTCCATCTTAAAATTAACGATGAAGATATAAAGGCGGACTTGGAGGTAGCAACTGAGTTTGAGAATTTTTTTACTAGTATTCCAATAATGACAACAAAAACTTTGTCTTCTTCCTCCACTTCTGCTTATGCCATACTAAAAGAATGTGTTCCAGATTGTGACAATCACTTTGAATTTGCATTTGTGACCAGTAAAGACATTATAGAATCTTTTAAGGATCTTGATGTAAAAAAAACTGCCGATCATTGGGGTTTGTCAGTATACACTGTAGCTTCAATAATAGATGTTATCGCACCTTTCTTAGCAATTGTTTTTAATTCTTGTGTCACATCTGGCGTATTTCCTGATTTGATGAAACTAAGCAAAGTAATTCCACTGTTCAAATCTGGTAGTACAACTGATCCCACGAATTTTCGGCCAATATCGATATTACCAACTTTGAGCAAAATTTTTGAAAAATTAATTTTGAAACAGTTGTTGAGGCACTTTAACTTACACAATTTATTGCACGTGAAACAATTTGGTTTTACAAAGGGTCGTTCAACTACAGATGCGGGCGTGGCGTTGCTAAAGAACATATTTGGGGCCTGGGAGGAATCGCAAGATGCTCTTGTTATTTTTTGTGATTTGTCCAAGGCCTTTAATTGCGTACATCATGATACTCTTATCAGGAAATTGTACCATTATGGTTTGAAGGACAGAGCTCTCGACCTTCTGACTTCTTATCTGAATAATCGAATTCAGAGGGTTGATGTTAATGGCAAGAGATCTGCAGGATCTGTGGTCACCATGGGCGTTCCGCAGGGCTCAATTCTAGGTCCATTCTTGTTTTTAATTTATATTAATGACTTACCTCATCACGTGAGGGATAATCACAACATAGTATTGTTCGCGGATGACACTTCTCTTATTTTTAAAGTCAAGCGTCAGCTAACAAATTTTGACGAAGTTAACAATGCACTCTCTAAAGTTGTCCATTGGTTTAATGTAAATAACCTCCTTTTAAATGAAAAAAAACTAAACTCATTAAATTTTCTACGCCAAATGTCAGGCAGCTAAGTACCAATGTTCAACTGAATGGAGTAGAGTTGATCCCTGTCGAGTCGACAGTTTTTCTTGGATTAACTATTGACGCCAAGTTACAATGGGGTCCTCACATTGAGAAGCTGTCGGGTAGACTCAGTTCTGCCGCCTTTGCTGTTAAGAAAATTAGACAGATAACTGATGTGGATACAGCCAGAATTGTTTATTTTAGTTATTTTCATAGTCTTATGACTTATGGCATTCTTCTCTGGGGAACTTGTGCGGACATCAATACCATCTTTGTTTTACAGAAGAGGGCTGTTCGAGCCATTTACAACCTTGGTCCTAGAGAATCTCTTAGAGAAAAGTTCAAAGAGGTGAACATTCTGACTGTAGCTTCACAATATATATTTGAAAATCTTATGTATGTTCATTAAAATATCTCGAATTTTAAGAAAATAAGCGATATTCATAATATAAATACCAGGAACAAACACAATCTTGCTGTACATCACACTCGTCTCCACAGAGTAGGCAACTCGTTCATGGGTCAATGTATACACTTTTACAACAAGCTTCCCATGGACGTTCGAAACTTACCCATTAAACGATTTAAGAACCATATAAAGGCCAAACTTTGCAAAAAGGGGTATTATAAAATCACAGATTATTTAGAAGACAAAAAAGCTTGGGATTGAGCTGCTCGCTCTGTTAAGCATTGTTAATTATTATTAAGCAATATGCGTAATTATAAGGTAAATTATTGTAAACATTTTCATTTTTAATGTCTGGACTTGAAAAAAGACGATGATCCCTGAGTTTGTTTCGGGCTATTTTTTCTCAGAGGTAGGCAGTTAGGAAATGCCGGCTTCATCTAGTTAAAAAAATAAAATAAAAAATAAACATGACGTGTAAAAGTGATCAGTGATCCTACTTGCTTAATAAACGATTTCATTTCATTTCATTTCAAACAAGCAAGCCATCAAACAAGCAAGCAAGCAAGCATACAAGTGAAGCTAGTAAAAAGAATGTTAAAAAACATGCTTTTAAAAAATATCATTAAAAAGTTAAAAATAATTTTAAAAAAAGCGTGAGGCGCTTTGTGCCATTATTTTTGTATATTATGCGCCTCACGCTTGTTAAAAATTATTTTTAACTTATGAAAAAATATGTTTTTAAAAAATATCAAAATATTTTTTAAAAACATGTTTTTTTTACATTCTTTTTACTAGCTTCACTTGTATGCTTGCTTGTTTGATTTATATTCAACTTTTTAGTTCGATATTCTTTTAAAAAAAAAACGAACGAACGAACGTATTGAAAACGGTGAGACATTTTACAGTAATCAACCGCTCACTCGTAGTCCAAAGAGTTAGAGATGGACAAACAAACAAACAAGCAAGCAAACATACCATACGTGTACCGCCGCAAACGTGACACCACGCAATTATTAAATCTGTAATATCTTAGAAAATATTCATTGAAATCATATGCTGTAAAGGGCGATATAGATCTATATTAAATCGACAATGTATTTTATTGTAATTTATATTATGTATTTTATATTTGTATTTTTTAATGCTGTATTGATTAAAATCGCTTCGAAAACTATCCGGTATTTGTCGTAAAAAGTAAATGACAAAAAAATGTTATTGCGAGATATCCATAAGAGATAGACATATACCATTGCGGACTTTTTTGTAGATTTCGTAGGGTTCAGCCTGCGTTTCACTGCAGACGCGGAAAGAATTAATTATTTACGACGTCACATTAGAAACCTCTAAAAAAATAGTATTTCTCCATAATTTAATGGATATTTAGTTATGGTTATACATTAAAACTGAACTAATATAATAAAAAACTGCATCAAAATCCGTCGCGTAGTTTAAAGATTTCATCATGCAAAGGGACATAGGGAAAGAGAAAGTGACTTTGCTTAGTGAAATAGAAACATGCACGACAGTACTTAAGTTCATGTAAAATTTATGCTAACAGAATGTTCCGAGTACTTCGCACGCCTCCCGTACCCCTGCCGTGGTATGGGAAATATCAAAGTCGAGAAGATTTGGAAGGAAGACTTGAAATGCCATGCAGTCAGTCATGGAGGTGCCCTGGCCGCAGGTGGGCGAGATGCACAAAAATGGGAATTTCCTCATATGGTACGTCAAATATCTAGTGTTAGTTCGCGTGAATATTGAAAATTAATGTAGTACACACACACATGTAGTAACACACACACACATCCTCATACACACACCCCAACACACACACAGGCAGTAGCACACACACACACACACACACCCCCTGTTTGTAGGGAGTCCTATTGGAGGACTTTAATTTTAGGCCACCTATGCGAGGACTTTAGAAAAAACTGGTAAAACATCATCGTACAGGTTTTTTAATACGATGTAAAGAGACAAAATCTGAAATTACGGTTGCTTCCCGCTCTGCTAGTGCACCATTTTGTTATTAAACTCTTCTTGACCAATGCGAGAACTTTAATATACACAGCTCATGCTCCTAGCGATACCCTTCCGAGGACTTTTAGGTTAAATTTCCGAGGACCCAATCGCCTGACTAGACATGACAAACTGAGGACTCACTTTCACACATATTTTCTTTAGCCATATACAGTGCGAGGACCTGGTGTTATACTTTCCAGGAACAATCTGAGGACGTTTTACCCAGCCCCGAATGTCTAAATCGAGGAGTTATACCTTCTTACCTAACTTTTTTCTACATATTCAGATATATTTATATAGTAATTTTAATACAGTTTCTGCATGCGCATTTCGTATCTTGAGTACTATCCGAGGACAATTTCGCTGATTTTCATTTAAATAATATGGATGGGAGGACTGGATGGAGGACTTTGTTTTTGATTTTCTTCTATAAGTAACATGCAACATCGGATTAATTTATAAGAAATTTTGTAGACATTTTTAACGAATTTTCGCATTAGATCTTTACAAAGTAAACTTATTAAAAAAATACCTTGAACGCAGATCGACTTGGAGAGGGTGGTTAAATTAAACACTGGAATACTGATATTAAGCGCGTATAATATAATAAACACAGTGCTTGCTGCTCACCACAATTTTTTTTTTTTTTTTTAATATGGCATCTCCTAGTTGACCTTGAGAGGCCGGTACTAGTTAACCGGACTATCCTGTGGCTGCCTTAAGTGAATTTAAAGCCTCCAGCCAGGGCTACTAAAAGCTAAGCGACTACACGCTAAGGGCACCCCCTGCGGGGTACGAACCTCGGCTTAGGGTGTCGCTAGAAGAACAGCAAGGGACGGCTGGATTGAATTCTTGCGTGCGGTCCATGGCCCTGTATGCGGCCCTTGTGTGGGCGATGGACCTGACGGCCGGAACACTCGCCATTCTGCGCAAGCCGCAGAGGGCGATGGATGTCAGGATCGCCCGCGGGTACCGCACGATTTCCTACGAGGCGGCTTGCGTCCTGGTCGGATCCCCGCCCTGGGACCTAGAGGCGAAATTACTCGCGTCATTGTACCGATGGCGCGAGGAAGAGCGAAAATTGGGCTCCAGCCCGGTGCAGCGGCAGATCGAGCTGCACCGAGAGGAGCTCCGTCAGGTCCTGGTGGCGGACTGGCGGCAGAGGCTTATGCGCTCTACCGCCGGCCTCGCTACCGTCGAGGCGATCCGGCCAGTACTCGACGACTGGCTCGGGAGAAGCCACGGCTCTGTTCTCCTATGTGGCAGTGATGCGTGGCGCTTGAGCAATACAAGCAGGAGCTGCATGTCACGGGGATAGAATATGCTGCGGTGGATGTGGGAGTCACGCGAAAGGACCGCTTTAGGAATTCTCACATCCGTGGCAGTCTTCATATCTGTGACATAATGGACAAACTGCAAGAGGGTCACCTACGTTGGTACGGTCACGTCATATGAAAACTTTATTATTAACTTTATTTTTTTAACTTTATTTTTAACGACCCATGTTACGTGGGTCACAAATGTCTTGCCATGACGCCTCGCCTGGCCGGAACAAGCCGGGTAGACCAAAAGTGCTGGCTTGACGTTGTAAAATGACTTGCGTGCCAACAATCTCACACCAGCATAGGATGCTATAGCAGGATGCTATAGCATCCTATGCTCAATTATCTTATTAAATTATGTATAGATTCTTAAAACAAGGTTCGTAAACATTATATTTAAAACACAACTCGTTATCCATACTATCCATACTAATATTATAAATGCGAAAGTAACTCTGTCTGTCTGTCTGTCTGTTCTTTTCCGCCTAAACCTCTCAACTGATTTTGATGAAATTTGGCACAGACAATCTTTAGACCCTGAGAAAGAACATAGGCTATCTTTTATCCCGGAAAAAATTGATGTTCCCGAGGAAATGTAAAAAGCGCGATATAATCGACTCACGCGAGCGAAGCCGCGGGCGGAAAGCTTAGTATTATATAATTACTAGGGCCGCCAGCGACTTCGTTCGTGTGGAGTTAGTTATGCCCCGCTACTATTGGTCGCAGCGTGATGTTATATGCCTAAAGCCTTCCTGGATTAATGGGCTATCTAACGCAAAAAGATTTTTTTCAAATCGGGCCCGTAGTTCCGAGATTAGCGCGTTCAAACAAACAAAAACTCTTCAGCTTTATATATTAGTATAGATTATAATCTACGAGATACGTATCTAATAAAAAACAGTAGATATTTACGACATAATGCACACGCTCTCTAAAGACAGTCACAAAATGAACGGTTGGGCGTCAACTGAAAGAAAATAATATTTCCTCTGCGACCAAGCATCACAAAATGCTCTCTGGTTGATTTTTTGAATAACTATTGCATTCACAATCGGACTTAAAATCAACGTTTTCTAATTCTTATAACAATTGTAATTTCAGATACAACCTGAATTTGTACCCGAAAGGAGGACCTCAACACACTGACTAGTTCAAGTACTATTCCGAGGTCTTGAGTGTAACATTTACACACTAGGCCCTCGGATAGTATTAAAAACATGACTCGTGTGTTAATTGAGTGTGTGAAAATCGCTAGTGGCGCCGTGTAGTGGTCACACACGTTCGAAATGTGTACATGAATGATCACCACCAATCAGAGGATTTCTTGAGTTTTCCTTAGCATATACAACGTGTAACAAAATGGGTATATACATACCAAGGGCATGCCATCTTTAGATGATATCAAACGATATCGGAAGGGTTTCAACTCAAAATAAAATACTCAAAAAATTGGTACCAAATTTTCGGTTTGTGTGTTTCTTAAAATCAAATCATAACAAACGTGGCAGCACACTACATACGTTAATAACTACTCGTTATCCGTCACGTTACTTGCCAAAATCCGATAAATGTCTTCAATATCTCTGTGCGACTAGTATGATAGTAGCCGATCACAGGCGGTGTTTTTCCTCATAACTTCCTAACATAAAGAGATAGGATTAAAAAAACCCTTACAATATCGTTTGATATCATGTAAAGATGCCATGCCTTTGTTATGTATATACCCTTTATGTTACACGTTGTATACAGTAATGTTCAAAATTGCGTGATTATACGATACAGTAGTCAAGTCAAATCGAGGACCCACAAAAATGTCCTCGGATGGAAAACTCAGATGTTCCTTGTGTATTCATGCCGATGTCCTCGAACAATGGTACTTAAAACAAACACATAAACACACACAGGCAGTAGCACACACACACAGACAGAAAGGGGGAGAAGCACGCAAGCGGTCAACAACAGCAACTTTGTACTTGCGCTGATATTGTCTTTATATCCAGTAATGCTGCGGCAGACGTACTTCAGCCATGAGAACTTTTTGTATGTGTTTGTTTTTGTTATCGTGTATGTTATCTTTTATGTATCGATTTGTATGAATAACATATTTTAAGTATTATAAACTAGTGCTTGTCCGCAATCTTGCCTGATGGTATGTAGTTATGTAATCGTTGATAGGATAGTAAAGCGCGCTAGTTTATTAAGAGACTATACACTCTGGCTTTGAAGACACTTCAATTAATGAATAATAAATATACTTTTTTTTTTTATTAGTTATAAACTAGTGCTTGACTGCAATCCCGCCTGATGGTAAGCAGTGATGCAATCGTTGATGGTAAAGCGCACTAGCTTATTAAGCCTATTCACTCAAAAAAACTGAGTGAATAGGAAGGAAGATGGCAGTTGAGCGAGGTGATGCAATGTTTAACCCAACAACACGACCAACGATGCTGCGCCAGAGGATGATCTGGAGACCCTCCACGACCAAACTCCCGACACAACAACATTAGGCATATCGTACTCGGCACACATCGCAACACAACTGCTCAGACCTGTCCACCGTACGGCTTCACCAGACATCATGCCGGAACACGACGAATCGCTTGGCGGCAAGACTTTGTCTGGTGGGTGGTAACTTATGCCGGCGGCTGATGTTATGGCCTACCACCGAGACAATGGCCTACCACCGAGTATCTCAAGCTATTTCGTTATGATTTGATGATAGATCGCTTATTTTAATTTTATGATGGCGAAAGCTAACACTTCAACTATTAAAGTATACGGAGAAATCACACAGATTGAGCTAGCCCCAAAGTAAGTTCGAGAGTTGTGTTATGGGATACTAACTCAACGATACTATATTTATAATAGATACGTATATAGATAAACATCCAAGACCCAGGCCAATGACCTGGCCGGGGATCAAAACCGGGGCCTCCACGTCGTAGGCAGGGTAGGCGTCGGAGGACGCTGGCAAATTGTTCCAGTCCTTCGATGTAAAAGACGAGGCAAATCACTTCGTCCGGATCATACTGATATCAACAACGTAACGGGATGCTTGCTGTGCGATGGATCGAAGAGAAAGAGAGATCGTGAGATGAAGGAATTAAACACGCACCCTCCAAAACTCTCCACTCTCTAAAATTCTATAGAATATCAACAGGCTGGCTATTCTATGCCTGGGCTTAAGGCTTTTGAGATAGTTTTTTACCAAATCTTTGTCGTCAATTAGCATTCTCGCATGCCTCTCTACCGAATCCAAAGTTGCAAGGTGGCATTTTGCAGCACCAGCTGAAATTTGGCTGCAGCCTACACATGAATGGACCTAAGCTTTGTATAACATTAGGAGCTTGGTCGGGGTGAAGTACCGCCGGGCCTTTACTGTGACGCCAAGTTTCCTGGCAGCTATCTTGGCTTCGGACTCAATGAACCGCCTAAAGTTTCAACTAAATAAATTAAATATATATTTTTTATTACATACTAAATTGTAATACAAATCGTTCACTTCTGCGTTGGAAGATGTCTTCAAGCCCCTGGACTGGGATGGACTTGGGATCACATCAACAGCGAGTACATCACTGATCTCCGTTTTGCAGATGATATCATGGTCATGACGGAGACCCTGGAAGACTTGGGCAAAATGCTCAATGACCTCAGCAGAGCTTTACAAGAAGTGTGTCTAAAGATGAACATGGATAAGGCGAAGATCATGTCGAACTCTCATGTCGCACATACTCCAATTCTAATTGGTTGCTCTGTACTCAAAGTTGTTGACCAGTAGAGAGGTGTGTCGTCGAATCCAGCTCGGCCGGGCTACGTTAGGGACGATATGCTACATCTTCTCGTCGTCCAAGATATAACAGTGTCTCAAGACTAGTTTTTATCCGTGTGTGTTGCCAGTGATGACTTACGGAAGTGAAACGTGGTCACTCACAATCGGCCTCATACGAAGGCTCAGAGTCACACAAAGGGCGATGGAAAGAGCTATGCTCAGAGTTTCTCTGTGCGATTGAATCAGAAATAAGGAGTGCCGCAGAAGAACCAAAGTCACTGACATAGCATAGGCAGTAAGCTCATGCAGCAGCCAGTGTAGTTCGAAACCGGCAACGCAGCCCACGCTGCGTCATCCGGTGCATGGTCGCCACTCCATGCCGATACTCCATCGGGTATCGGCATGGAGAAAATATCGGTCCTACGGGCAATGTGCCCGGACCACTGCCACTTTGGTGTTGCAATTCTTCGGGCTATCTCTGTTGCTCTCGTTCTTCTGCGGATCTCCTCATTTCTGATTCAACTACGCAGGGAAACCCCAAGCATAGCCCTGATGCATTTGAGTGACCTTGAGCCTTCTTATAAGGCCCATTGTTAGCGTCTCACGTCTCAATTCCATAAGTCATCTCTGAAAACACACACTGGTCGAAAACTTTTGTCTTAAGACACTGCGGTATTTCGGACGAGAAGATTCTACGTAGCATCCCGAAAGCAGCCCAGCCGATTTGGATTAGACGATTGACCTCTTTCTCGAAGTTGGACCTTCCTAACTGGATAGTTTATCCCAGGTATACGTAACGGTCAACAACTTCGAGAACAGATCGAGTCTCTAATCTTTATAGGAGTCGGTACAATATGGGCATTAGACATGACTTGCGTCTTGTCCATGTTCATTTCAAAACCGACTCGCTCGGAAGCTCTTTACTTAGGTCTTCGAGCGTTGTATTCAGGTCATCCGCAGTCTCAGCCATGACTACGTTATCATCAGCAAACCGAGTTAATGTCCGGACTTGAATAAAGACGATGATCCCTGAGCTTGTTTCGGCTTTTCTTCTCAGAAGTAGTCAGTTAGGAAATGCCGACTCCAGCTATTTTAAAAATATGGCGTGTAAAGTGATCAGTGCTCCTACTTGCATAATAAACGATTTCATTTCATATATGTGTACCTTTCATCCGAATCCGGCCAACCGTTTAAGTCGTAGACGCGTGATTTACTTGCAACTACCCTCTCGAGCTCATGGAGGACAGACGTGAGATGGTTTTGCTTTCGTCAAGTGATGCTTTCAGATACCGGCAGCCAATAAGCGGATCTCAAAGTCACTGAAGCGCGACCTACGTCGGTATAATACCGAACATATAACGGAGGCTATAGAGCAAAACAGAGGCTAGAAACGCAAGAGATCTGACTATTGGGCATAGCCAGCTAAGCAAGCTGAAGAATGACGACGGCAAGATCATAACGTCTGGACCCGAGCTTTTGAGGGAAGTCTAGAATTTCTATGGATAGCTGTACACTTCGACGACAAAACCCGCTTTAAATCTTGCTGAAGATCCCAGAGCACGATTAACCCGACATTACACCGAAGATATCCCGAACAGTCTGCAAGAGATTCGATTGACTCTCAAACAACTTAAAAAAAAAACAAAGCGCCGGGCGATGACGGAAAAACATATCGTTGATGTAAGACTTTCATATTTTCAGGCTTTGATCGGTTATGGAGATGACGTGGACTCTGCGCAGTGGTTGTGTGGAGGCTCTGTGATCAGCGAGAGATTTATACTCACTGCAGGACACTGCACGTCAACTCGTGCGCTGTAAGTCCAAATCATTTGTTAAGAGTTTAGTCAACAAATTTTAATTATTTTTCAATTTAAATACTAGTAGCAGTAGTATAAATTTAAATATCTACCAGTGGAGTGACAAAGTATAGTTATTCTCTAAAATATGTATATTTTACAGTAATATATTTTTATGTTTAAGTGGTAATATATCATTTGCTGCTCTTGGGTTGTTGAAACGAACCGATCCTAAGGAATACTGGAAGATATACAACATTAAGAGAATCATACTTCATCCTAAGTACAAGCCTCCCTCCAAATACCATGATATTGCGCTCTTGGAGACAGAAACAGAGTAAGTAATCATTGATATAAATTGATCAAAAATAGGTCTAATTTAATAGAACAGACGGCATCCTAATTTACGTGCCATGGCCAAAGTATTTGATACAGTTAAAGAAAGAGGAACAATACAGTTTATTGTTATGACTTAAGTAAAAAAATAATAATTGAAAAATATTAAAGTAAGACTCAATGCCATACTGCTGCTAATATAACATGACTGGCATTATATATTATATTCGAGCCAGTGTAATGGTATGTATTATATTATAATAATAGTTATTATTACAATAACTTCTGGTTTAAAAACTTTTTTACAAAAAACAACCGACTTCTAAAACCACTACAAAGTGAAAAATAACTAATTTCGGAAGTCGGTGTCTTTGGTTTTGTATTTTCATTTTTTGACACCGACTTCGAAATAAGTTATTTTTCACTTTGTAGTGGTTTTTAGAAGTCGGTTGTTTTTTTGTTTTTATTTTACACTTTTTAGTTGTTAAAAGTATCTACTATGTATTCAGTTGCATCCGGTCAGACTGGAAGCTGACGCAAATATAGTTGGGAAACGACGTTATTTTGTTTTACTTTAATTTTTACCCATCATCATATCATCATCATCAAATTAACCCAATGGGTGCAAGTTCTCATCAATATAAATGAATTAGTCAAACACAAAGTAGCTACTGCAAACCCATTGAGGTTCCCGGAACTGGCCTTTGTCTTCATCATCAGAGCTCTTATGACAGTCACAACCCATCTAGGTGTAAAAGTTATTATCAATACAAATTAATCGAGCCCAAACACAAAGGTAGCTGCTGTGAATTGTTGAGTAGTTCCTTCGCTGTCTCCAGCTCCATCATCAGATCTACTTCAGACCTTTATTAAATTGTAGTGCTTTAAAATACTTAATGAGAATACTAAGAAATGCACTAGTCGCTTGTCCTTGTTTTTCTCTGGTTTTCCATCATCAAACCCTGATATCCTTATCATGTGGGGGCCACCTGAGGAACGTCTTTTTCCAACAAGAAAAAGAATTATCAAAATCGGTTCATAAACGACGAAGTTATGCGCGAACAAACATAAAAAAGCATATATACGGTCAGGTGAGTAACCTCCTCCTTTTGAAGTCGGTTAATAAATAAAGTTCCAAAAGAAAGTATTTTGGGATTATAACTGTACTAAGCAATCCGATAAATTTAATAGTCGCATCAAAAATACATAATAATATCATGCCAAACAAATTAAAAGATGTTTAACTTAAAAAGTTTGTCTGACTATATTAAAAACTCATCATCAACCTTTTATCGTCCCACTGCTGGGCACAGGTCTCCTCTCATACTGAGTAGGATTGAGCGTAATCACCACGCTTGCTCAATGCGGGTTGGTTCTATAAAAAAATAGTAAAGTGGAATCCCAAAACCTGGTAAAGTATAAAAAAAGAAATTACGGTCATTTCAGGATTAATTTTGGCAGAGACCTCTTACCTGCGTGTTTGAATGAAGACACCAAATCGATATATGAAGCTGAGGCGTCCGGCTGGGGCCGTCTAGGTCACAGACATGCTCTAGCGGACACATTGCAAGTTGTAAGTTCAGACTTTAAAACGTAATATCCAATTGCAACAGTTCTTCCGTACAAAATCTGACAGACGTTCATTCAACATTTTCGTAGTTCACCACGAGTCACACGAAAATGTCCCTGCGGACTCTCCGTCCACTTACAGGCCCATCGTGCTGCTCAACGAGGTGGGCAAGCTCTTTGAATTAGTCATTGCACCGCCTCGTCGGATGACATCTGACTCCCAGATTAGAATGAGCCAGGGCTGCCCTGAGGCGGTTACTACTCAATCTAGGGGGACCAAATACCTGAAGGCTTTACGTGGGGGATGTGCGGTCCATAGCCCTTTACGGGGGTACCAGTGTGGGCGCGGTCTTTGAGACGGCGACCAGCCCGACACCTGAACACGTCCCAGAGGGTCATGGCCGTCCGGCTAGTTCAAGGATACCGCACGGTATCTGCTGAGGCGGCGAGCTTCCTTGCTAGATTGCCGTCATGGGTTCTGGAAACCAAAGTGTGAAGTGGCAAGAGGAGGAAACACGCCAGGGCATAACTCCACTGCCGCGAGAAGTAGCGGTACAACGGACAAAACTCCGGTGGGATCTCATGACGACATGGAGAGTACGTTTGTCGTGACCCAATGCTGATCACACCACAATAAGGCGATAAGTCCCCTCTTTGAGCAGTTGCTAGAGAGGCACAACGGCTCCCTCACCTTTGGCCTGACGCAGGTCCTGTTGGACACGACTGTTTCGGGACGTTCCTGTTCCGTATAAGGCGGGACGAAACGCCAGTGTGTCAACACTATGGGGATCGCCCTAAGCATACCGTGGGGCATACGATAGAGGTCTGTCTGGTTCGGAATGAGCACCGCTGTGTAGGCGCGGGTGTGGCGGCGATCTTTCGCGTCCGGCCATGGTTTAGAGCGAGAATGCATGGCAGGCTGTCACTTCCTTTTACGAAGCAGTGATGCTGGCAAAGGAGGAAGCGAAGCGCGATGCGGGAGGCGAGCTGTGGGCATCCAGCCACCCGGTAGTTCCAGGAAGACCCATGCCATCCAGGACCACAGGTTTTTCGAAAGAGATAAGGTAAACGGCCCAGTAACCGTTAAGTTATGAACTTTGCCGAATTTGCATGAGCACTAGGCTAAAACTAGAAGACTTACAAAAATAATTTTTACTTTACTGTTTAGATATTTTAATATACTTTTAGTATATTATGATTCTATTAAACTAGTGTAAAATTTAATTAACTATAAAACAATAAAACTACAAAAAGGGCCAATTGTACCAGTACCCGGTAGAGTTGTACTAGTTAACGTTAAATTGTCCCGGTAACCGGTAATTTTTGCCGCGAAATTGTACTCTATTGCTTTACGTTAAAGTTCATAGAAATACAATATATTCAAATAAAATATTACTGAAAAACATTAGGGTCCGTATTTAACCAACAAATAAACACGATTTGTTTTAACTTTTTATAATGTATGTTTTATAAAGTACCTATACCTATATAAAAAGAAACAAACAAACTCTGTCCCTCGTGGATTGTCATTCCTTCTTTGAGATGTGCCAATAGTCCATCACTTCTTTAAACCACGCCCTTAAACTGCTTTCCTGAACTATAAAACACGGGTGTGCATCAGATTTTGAGACACTTGCTGGCCTACTACAGGCGGCAGCTTCAACCAAACGACCGAGTCTGCCATTATTAATAGCATTTTCTCGCTTAATTTTTTTAAAATAAATAAACTAACACTATTCAATTACTGCTCCTTAGTGACATCTGAAATTATTTATTTATTTATTTTACCATTTAATATATTAACAAAAAGAAAAAACAGAACAGATAAAAGGTACAGAGATTTTTTATGATATAATCATAAAAAATCTCTTGGTGGTCTTGGTGGGGAGGCGACTAGAGAAGGTTTTTAAGATGCGACCTTTTGCTTTTTTAACGTGGATAAATCCGATAAAAAAAGTTTCCCCCTTATTTCGTCTGGGAATAAGGGAGGCTTATGTCGGCCTCCTACCCTCTAAACGTCCACTATTCCTTCCAGTACCATGAGTCGGGGACCCGGATACTTGTACATTCGCTCCACACACGTGGGGACCAAGTGCGGCCGATCCCTCGACCACACATCCTTCCACTATGCTGCGTATACTGCATGTCACGCTCGAGCGACGATACGGCCCCAATTTCTTCGCCCGCATGGTCCTTCTTATGGTGGCCAAAGATCGTGAAGCGCCCTTCGACGCCTGGCTACCCTTCTCATGCGAGTGGAGTGAGAGTCATGCTCTTTTTCCCTTTCTGCAGCCTCTATTGCATGCACTACCTTCTCGCAAAAAGAGGCCATAGCATCCCCCACGCTCCTTCCTTCTTCGCTTTCGACCATGAACTGTACTACGGCCGGGAGTGAGATATCACCGGCACCAAGTGTCGCGACTATGGCACAGCGCTGTTGGGTCCAAGCTGAGCTTTCCTCCAGCCTAGGTGGCGCTTTGTGCTCAATTATTTTAAAAAAAGTCATATGATGTATACTCATCCAAAAAAAGCCCACATTGAGCGGAACGGAAGGGTGAGGGTCTGTTTTAACCCACCCGTGTCCCTTCATTTGCCTGTGCTCCAGGGTATCTCTTATTATAGCGGTACACTCAAGCAAGCAAGTCAGCTCGAAGGTTTTTACGGCACCAGAAGTTTGAAAACATGAAATGAGTTAGATCTTTCGAAAAATAATTGAAGGTAGATAAATATGCAAAATAATTACCTTTAAATAATAATAATCTCTAGAAAGATTCAATTATGGCAAATCAATCTTTAGTACTTATTAATGATTTTTTAACACCTGTTCTGACTGAGACTTGCTCCCAAATCAGAACCTACGTGAATGACTTAATGAGTACAAATGAAAGCCGTGCTGGAAATATGGGAAAGTACGGGCGTAAGAATATGTAGACGAGAGTTCCAACTAATGAGGCATAGCCATCAAAAAATAAATAAAAGAAAGACATATGTTAGGACTCGAACTGCATTATGTAAATGAAATAGCCAAGAGCTTTTCGCCCTTGCTTCAGTTTCAGCTAGGAACTACCATTTTCTCCATGGTACTCCAAACGGTACGGTATACCACCATATATCGTACTGTTTGGAGTACCGTACGGTATATCGTACCAATACTACCATATACCGTACTGTTTGGAGTACCATGGAGCAAATGGTAGTTCATGGTAGGTATACCACGGTGTACGTAGCATGACAAAATACTTGGCCACTATGCTGTTAAATCCTAAAACCATGTTTAAATAATTAAATTACCATCTGCTAAGAAATAAACGTATTTAATTTTTTGATTTCCAAAACAAATTATTCACATTCTAGTCGCAGTAGGCTTTTTATATACTTCATAGCTGATTCAAGAAAAGCTTGTAACGCAACCAGTACAAAAAGTGGTAAACCATACAAAAAAAAACGCAACCAAATTCACGTGGTACCAAAACAAACTAAATGTCTAGTAACTACATCCTTTTGATTCAAAGGAAAATAATGCTTAATTCAAGACAATAAGGACTATAAACGGATTTAAATGCAGCTGTTAAGGCATGCCCCAGTATCCAGCAGAAAATATTTAATATAATCTACAGTTTCAAAGGAAAATGAGATCTATTCCAAAGCAATAAGAATAGAATAACGGGTTTTGGTGCAACGTATGTAACTGGTTTGATAGTGTACCAATATCCGGTAAAAATCGCACATTTTTACCGGATACTGGGTCAAGTAGGGGTTTGAGTGTACCAATAGATGTAACATGTAAAATTATTTACTTTTCGATGAGATTTACCTCAATTTATAGATTAAATCGTTAAATAATATACACAATTTATTAAAAAAATTAACACTTTTACCTTAATTTTATCCATCGAAGTATGGCTAGATAATTTCTGCGACCGGGTGGGTTCGTAGTTCACTGACAGAACTTTGTACTTATAGATAATTTTACTATACCATACTTTTATTTTCTCACAGTTTTTACATTATTAAACTTTTTGGTGAGTGTCGCCATCAGAATTGTATAAAATAGTACCAAGAATAAATTGCTATTTACAAATTTTAATTTAGGTTTGCTAGAAAGACGCTAATATTAAAAAACTGACTAGTTAACGGCTACCGGGACATTAACGGAAATAGGTACTCTTACCTTACCATGGTCTCCGACGCACAGCAAAGTGAACACCGGTGGGTTTTAGTCAGTAAAAGTCTGACACGCCCTTCCTCTCCTCCTAGAGGGAAGTAGTCATTTGATGATTTCCCATCCTGAACAATTAAATCCAATGGTCCCTCCCATCATTTCTTAAAGTACCACGGGTGTATTTCCACACCTGTAATAACAATTATTATTATTAGGTGCCTATGTTGAATTTCTCTATGGCAGACAATATAATAGACAGATTATGAGTTCTACTTAAACTTTTGAATTATGAACTAAGCATGGTATATGTAATTTAATTTAAAAAATATGTCTAACTAGCGGCCGCCAGCGACTACTTTCGCATGGAGTTAGTTATGTTCCGCTCCTATTAGTCGCAGTGTGAGGTTAATCTACAGCCTTCCTGGATTAACGGGCTATCCAACACAAAAAGAATTTTTTAAATCGGACTAGTAGTTCCTGAGATTAGCGCGTTCAAACAAACAAACTCTTCAGCTTTAAATATTAGTAAAGATTTAAATTTAAACACCGAATCAAATCAAATCAGAAGTCAGTATCATAATTACAGTCAAACACGGTCAAACATGGTCAAAGTAGTGTCACCTGGCCACTTTGGATTCAGTGGAGAGACGTGCAAAGAGGCTGATTGGTGACCCTGATCTAACTCGAGTTGGTCTCCAAAGCCTAGAGCACAGGCGTAGAGTAGCCAGCCTTTCGGTGTTCTATAGGATGCATTTCGGGGAGTGTGCGAGGGAATTGCATGATTTAATTCCCCATCTCCGTTCCACCAGCGGACGACCCGTCGTACGGCTGGTTTCCACCCTTACGTTGTTAACACCACTACGATCCGGACGGGGCGTTTCGCCTCCTCCTTTATACCGCGTACATCGAGGGACTGGAACAATTTGCCAGCGGTGGTGTTTCCGTCGGACTACAATTTGAGTGTCTTCAAGGCTAGAGTGAATAGGCTCTTAATAAACTAGTGCGCTTTACCATCAACGATTGCGTCACTGCTTACCATCAGGCTGGATTGCGGTCAAGCGCTGGCTTATAATATGTAAAAAAAAAACAGTCCCTCAAATGTCCACCTTATGCCAGTTCATAGTGCTTTTAGTTGATTACCTAATATTCTATTTTCATTGTTTAAATTAAATGGCTGTAGGAACCGTTTGGCATTTTTTAACGTTTTATAAGTCGTTAAAGCACCTAGGCTTGACCAGGATCCTGCCTGATCGTAAGCAGTAATGCAATAATTGATGGTAAGGCGCACTAGTTTATTAAGAGCCTATTCACTCTAGGCTTGAAGACATTTAAATTGAAATCAGACGGAAAATTGTTCCACTCCCTCGATGTACGCGGTATTAAAAGATGAGGCGAAGCGCTTCGTCTTGATCGTAGCAGTGTCAACTACATAAGGGTAGATGCTCGCCATACCACGGGTCGTCTGATGATGAAACGGTGATGGCGGAATTATGTCAAGTAAACCCCGCGCACACTCATCAAAATGCATCTTAGAGAATACCGAAAACTGGCTATAATAAACCTGTTTTCCAGACTTTGGAGATTGTTCCAAATATGGGTCGCCAATTGGTCTCTTCGCACGCCTCTCCACTGAGTCCAAAGTAGCCAAGCCAGGTGGCATTTTGCTGCATCAGCCCAAATGTGGCTGCAGTGCCCCATACACGAATGGTCTTGCACTGTGTGTAACATTAAAACTGTGCCGGTGTGAAGTACCAAGTAATTTACGAGAAGCATATAACTGGTTGTAGTGGTGGTGCTTCGGAGAGGCCTATGTCCAAGAGTGGACATCACTCGGCTGTATTGAAGATGTAGAATATTATATCTAAAATGATATTTCAATTTAATCACTGGTTCTTTAACCACATAAAATTAGTAAATCTCGTCAGTCACTGCGCGCCTTTGGCATTCATAGTGTAGCTCAAGGAAATCAACAGTCAATCACAATTCATGATTTCAGGTTTATCTAGCAGAGTACAATGAAGCAGAATGTTCAACAATGTATCCAGTACACAGACATTTGACAAATGGATACGACCACGCAACACAGATGTGTTACGGCAGTCATGGTGAAATTATCGACACCTGTGAGGTAAAAGTATCATTTGCACAGAAGTTTCACCTCTATATGTAGTTTTACATCTTTTTATGGATCTATTCTTTAAAAACAAAAACGGAACTTGGCCTTGTCCCAGAACAAAAATTCGACATTATGACATACACCAACCCGAACTAGAGCCGTGTGGTGAAGTATAACCAACCATACCAACGCCAAGCTCCATAAAGTATAGAGGTAAACAAACCAATTTAGGGTTATCACAACTCACGTTTTACAAATCTCCTGTTATTTACATGATTACACTTATTTATTACACTTATTATTTTACTTTTACATGCTAACTATTTATTAACAATTCCTAATGCAGCATATTTCAATAGAATCACTAAAATAACATGCATAATAACTTAGTATTTCGAAAAACCATTAAAAAGTCGACATTTATTTTACGTGATAACCCTACAAAAAAGAAAAACGCATGAAATCCAGGTATTAAACACATTTTGTGGAATTCAACCAATGGTTAAGGCATTTTGTCAATACAATTTTGCGTACTTTAATTACTTTCAAATCAACTGCATAACACATGCATTGTAATACTTTCAGACATGGACTAAGTATAATATAATAAGTATCAAAAAATGTAACCTATTAGGAAATTAGCTTACATGTGTGTCATATTTCATTCAAATCGGTTAAGCGTTCTATGCAAATCATAAATATCTAATCATATATAAACTGTTTACATTAGTAGGAAGTAGGATTATTACTTTTATGAAAATCATCTATGTACAAAAGGTTGTTAACATCTGGCTTTTAGGCGTAAACTACTGGTTTGTTTACCTCTATTTTTTATCGAATTTGGCTACAGTGTAGCTCACTGAACGAAATGACCGTGTATGACTATCTGACCTGCTGTTGGCGTAGGTATATACATAATTGTACCAAATCTGAAATGTTTCCCAATCTGTTCATACTTTTTAGCAGCAAGGTTTTTTTTATTTTGGCTTGATAAATTAGGTTCCCAATTTTTTTTAAATAAAGCTTGGTTCATATTTTATCCATTTTGTTTACCTAGCTAGTTAAGTGTTTAGTACTTAGTATTTACTTTACTATAATTAGAATTCATCTAAATAAGTTAAAATTTTACCATGAAACCATTATTTATTAAAATTGTTTAACTTTATCTCGAAAATTGATTGTTGTGCATCTCTTCTTCTATGAACCTCTTCTAGCTAAAGCTAACGCAAATGGACCGATGACCTAGTGAAGGTCGGGGGGAGCCGATGGATGCGTACAGCACAAGGCTGGCCATCGTGGAAAACCTTGAGGGAGGCCTTTTTCTAGCAGTAGCAGCAGGACCTCTATATGCTGAAGAAGAAGAAGAAGAACCCGAGTAGAGTATAGGTGAAATGAGCGTGCTTATGAGCACCCAATTTTTCACGGTAACATTTTTACAGAATGTTTATGTTCAAGTTATCTTTCTTTAGGGTGACAGCGGTGGGCCATTACAAACTAATGAGTTCAAATGCCGGTACACAATCATTGGCGTGACGTCATACGGCAAAGACTGCGGCATCCTCGGCTCAGCTGGCATGTACACCAGGGTGTCGTACTACGTGCCCTGGATCGAGAGCATTGTCTGGCCTGAAGAAACTGAAGAAAAAAGGAAAAAAGATAACCAGTGGCTAGATAAATGGTTAAGTTAAAGAATATAGACGAAATATGTACTAAAACTAAACGTCAAGGTTTATTGAATAAATCAGGAGGATATCAATATATTTTGCATTTTATTTATATTTTCATAAGATAGAAAATATCCAACAGACATCGTTTCATGAAGTATTCGTAAAATGAGGTTTTGTATCCCGTTTCCCACAATTTATAAATTAGGGTGCTGTAGTGAACTAGGAACGAAGTCTGTCTGTCTGTCCGTCCGTCCGCAGATAATCACAGTGACCGTTAGCACTAGGCAGTGCTACTAGATACTCGCTAACTCTTATCCAGTTACTATCAGCTATCCTGCAAAGATTGACACTCCTCCTAGCCTGAAGGCGCCCCACCTACCATTTACTGATTCCGCTCCGACGTGTTCTAGAGTGAAGATGCTCATCGGTTCTACGGCTAATATGGCCGGCTAACTGCCACTTCAGTTTGCTTATTCTGTGAGGTATGTCGACAACTTTGGTTCTCTGCCGAATCACCTCAGTGCGGATTCGATCCCTCAGATAGACTGCAAGCATAGCCAGTTCCATAGCTCGCTGAGCGATTTTGAATTTGTGGACCAGTCATACCGTGACTGTTCGCGTTTTTCCTCCGTATGTACTGCTGGCAAGACGCACTGATCAAAGACCTTAGTTTTTAGGCTCAGTGGAATACGCGACCTGAAGACTCGACGAAGTTTCCCGAACGCTGCCCATCTCAGCTAAATTCTCCTGCTAGCCTCTATCTCAACATTGTTCTTACCAATCTGCAGAGTTAGTCCGAGGTAAACGTATTCTTGAACAACCTTGAAAGTACCGCCATTGACAACGACCCGTGGAAATGTGTTCATTGAACATAACCTGGGTTTTGCCCAAGTTCATCCGAAGACCAATGCGGGCAGAAGAATCTGCCAGGCCTCATCCGTAACAGGAACCTCCCAAACCAGCCGTGTCCAGTGAGGACGTGCGTCAGGCAGAATGTAAGGACTCCGTGGTGCCTCTCTAACCACTCCTCGAAGCGGGGACTTACCGCCACTATTGTGGCGCTAGTGCACTAGGTTCTGGGTGACTCGTGGCAGCAGCGGAGTTATTCCCCACTTTGCCTTTTCTTCTCGCTTTGCCTTCTCTCGCCACTCCCCCATGTGGGCGTGGAATTTCGCCTCCACATCCCGTCAGGCAGTCCCAACGCAGTCAGGTGTCGGGTTGGTCGCTACCTCAGCGCGCCCACACCTGTGCCCCGTAGAGGGCCATGGACCGCACGACCCCCGCGTAGAGCCTCCGGCAGAAGGCGTTTGATCCCCAGATTGGGGAGGAGCCGCTTCAGGACCAGAAATACCACCACTGGCAAATTGTTCCCTCGATGTACGCGGTATAAAAGACAAGGCGAAACGCTTCGCTCGGATCGTTGTGGTGTCAACAACGTAGGGGTGGAAAATAGATGCGATAACTTTTTATAGTGACAGTGTTACGAGAGTATTGGAAACTAAGGTAATGAAATGAAATGAAATGAAATCGTTTATTAAGCAAGTAGGATCACTGATCACTTTTACACGTCATGTTTATTTTTTATTTTGTTTTTTTAACTAGATGAAGCCGGCATTTCCTAACTGACTACCTCTGAGAAGAAATAGCCGAAACAAACTCAGGGATCATCGTCTTTTTTCAAGTCCAGACATTAAAAATTAAAATGTTTACAATAATTTACCTTATAATTACGCATATTGCTTAATAACAATGCTTAACAGAGCGGGCAGTTCAGTCCCAAGCTTTTTTGTCTTCTAAATAATCTGTGATTTTATAATACCCCTTTTTGCAAAGTTTGGCCTTTATATGGTTCTTAAATCGTTTAATGGGTAAGTTTCGAACGTCCATGGGAAGCTTGTTGTAAAAGTGTATACATGAACGAGTTGCCAACTCTGTGGAGACGAGTGTGATGTACAGCAAGATTGTGTTTGTTCCTGGTATTTATATTATGAATATCGCTTATTTTCTTAAAATTCGAGATTTTTTTATGAACATACATAAGATTTTCAAATATATATTGTGAAGCTACAGTCAGAATGTTCACCTCTTTGAACTTTTCTCTAAGAGATTCTCTAGGACCAAGGTTGTAAATGGCTCGGACAGCCCTCTTCTGTAAAACAAAGATGGTATTGATGTCCGCACAAGTTCCCCAGAGAAGAATCCCATAAGTCATAAGACTATAGAAATAACTAAAATAAACAATTCTGGCTGTATCCACATCAGTTATCTGTCTAATTTTCTTAACAGCAAAGGCGGCAGAACTGAGTCTACCCGACAGCTTCTCAATGTGAGGACCCCATTGTAACTTGGCGTCAATAGTTATTCCAAGAAAACTGTCGACTCGACAGGGATCAACTCTACTCCATTCAGTTGAACATTGGTACTTAGCTGCCTGACATTTGGCGTAGAAAATTTAATGACGTTAGTTTTTTTTCATTTAAAAGGAGGTTATTTACATTAAACCAATGGACAACTTTAGAGAGTGCATTGTTAACTTCGTCAAAATTTGTTGGCTGACGCTTGACTTTAAAAATAAGAGAAGTGTCATCCGCGAACAATACTATATTGTGATTATCCCTCACGTGATGAGGTAAGTCATCCATTCCTATAAAGGGCGTATGTTTGTATGTCTGTCTGTATGTATGTATGTGCCCGAAGTTGCTCAAAACCCTCACCACTATAGATAATCATATAGATCTGGATGCGCTGAGTTCAAAAAAACTATTTTTTTTTTTGAAAAAAAAAATTGCAAGGCGCCGAAGGCGCGGAATCTCGGTCCTTAATATAAATTAAAAACAAAAATGGACCTAGAATTGAGCCCTGCGGAATGCCCATGGTGACCACAGATCCTGCAGATCTCTTGCCATTAACATCAACCCTCTGAATTCGATTATTCAGATAAGAAGTCAGAAGGTCGAGAGCTCTGTCCCTCAAACCATAATGGTACAATTTCCTGATAAGAGTATCATGATGTACGCAATCAAAGGCCTTGGACAAATCACAAAAAATACCAAGAGCACCTTGCGATTCCTCCCAGGCCCCAAATATGTTCTTTAGCAACGCCACGCCCGCATCTGTAATTGAACGACCCTTTGTAAAACCAAATTGTTTCACGTGCAATAAATTGTGTAAGTTAAAGTGCCTCAACAACTGTTTCAAAATTAATTTTTCAAAAATTTTGCTCAAAGTTGGTAATATCGATATTGGCCGAAAATTCGTGGGATCAGTTGTACTACCAGATTTGAACAGTGGAATTACTTTGCTTAGTTTCATTAAATCAGGAAATACACCAGATGTGACACAAGAATTAAAAACAATTGCTAAGAAAGGTGCGATAACATCTATTATTGAAGCTACAGTGTATACTGACAAATCCCAATGACCGGCAGTTTTTTTTAAATCAAGATCCTTAAAAGATTCTATAATGTCTTTAGCAGTCACAAATGTAAATTCAAAGTGATTGTCACAATCTGGAACACATTCTTTTAGTATAGCATAAGCAGAAGTGGAGGAAGAAGACAAAGTTTTTGTTGTCATTATTGGAATATTAGTAAAAAAATTATCAAACTCAGTTGCCACCTCCAAGTCCGCCTTTATATCTTCATCGTTAATTTTAAGATGGAAATCGCGATTTTGTACTTTGGTTCTTCCAGTTTCAGAATTTATAATTCCCCAAGTTGTTTTGATTTTATTGCCAGAAGATTTTATTTTATTTTTAATGTGTATGGCTTTTGCTGAGGAACAGGCTCTTTTAAAAGTTTTTGAATAATTTTTAACAAATTCTTGAACAGCTTCATCATGGTTAAATGTTTTTTCCTCATACAATTCATACATTACTTATGCACCATACATAAGTTAAATTAACTTCATGTTCTCCGCTGAGATTGACCGCCATATCTGATATTAGGTTATGGGACTATTTATTTTAAAATAAACTTTGAAATCTGAGGGCACGGCAGTGCCCTCGCCAAGTCGAGCGCGAAGCAAACACTGCCGTACCATCTTTACCCGAACCATTTCGCTGCATTTTCAGGCCCCTAATTAAGAACCTCTGGATAGTACTAGAACGCTGAAATTTTGGTCATCCAGTAAGCTGTATTGACACACTTTAAATCTAAAATTTCAAGACTGTAGCTCATCCAGTTGTAAAGTTAAGCGAAAGTAAATTTCCGTGTTTTCGACACACACTCACTCATGATCATCAAAATAGAAGTAGTACTTCCCATAATCTCAGAGAACTGAAATTTGGTACAGAGCCAGGGTTTAATGGTCACATAAAGGGAAAAATATAAAAACTAGTAAAATATAATAATCGAAGACCTGAAGTACCTGGTGACCTTTATTAGAAAGCAGAAGAGCCCAACCAAACTAGTAGAGATTGACGTAGTACCACCAATAAAATATTCAACTAGGTGGGCCACTTCATCAACTGACTTCAAAAAAAGGAGCGGGTTCTCAATTCGTCGTAATCTTTTTTTTTATATAGGTGTGTTCACCGATTACCCTAAGACGCCTGGATCGATTTTCAAATTTCTTTTTATTTGAAAGGGTATACTTTCCAGGTGGTCCAATAGTTACCAGGTCAGGATCTGACGATGGAAGACCAGAGAAATCAACGGTAACTTTCAAAAATCGTAGGGGTGACTAGTGCATTTCTAAGTATTTTCAATAAGTATTAGAAAACACTACAATTTAATAAAGGTATGGAGTAGATCTGATGATGAAGCTGGCAGACAGTCGTGAGAACTCCTCAACGATTCACAGCAGCTACCTTGTGTTTATGTTTGATTAATTTGTATTGATGAGAACTTTACATCTCGATGGGTTGTGACTGTCATAAAGGCTCTGACGATGAAGACAAAGGTCAGTCCCACGTACTCCTCAACGGTATACAGTAGTTACTTTGTGTTTGAACTTATATCATTTATATTCATGAGGACTTTGCACCCATATGGGTTATAATGAAGGTCTGAAGTAGATTTGATGATGGAGTCGAGAGACAAACGAAGGAACTCCTCAGCGATTCACAGCAGCTACCTTGTGTTTGTGCCTTGATAAGAGCTTTATACCTAGATAAATTGGGATTGTCATTAGAGATCTTATGACGAAGACGAAGGGCAGTTAGGGGATTCCCAACGGTTTACAGTAGCTACTTTGTGTTTGGAATTAATTCATTTATATTAATGAGAACTTTGCACCTATATGGGCTAAACTTATGGTCTGCAGTAACCTTTGAATTAGATCAGAAGGAAGAAATGTTCGTCGTTCAGTAATCTATAATCAAATCTACTATTGCTACATAAAAAAAAATGATTTTCATTGCAAAAATCCAGCGTAGTGGGACACATATATCTTCTAATTTAATCTAGCTTAGAGCGCCCCACTGCTGGAAATGCCTCCCCTTCTGCTTTGATAAAAACTGTGGAGAAGAATAGACTGGCTTTTATATTTTTTAGTTTACACGAAGAAATAGTCGAACGATTACTAACTACTACTAACTTTTCAACATGATTCTGAACCCCCCAGTGGTGGAATTTTTCGTCGGCTCCTCATGATTTAAAAAAAAATATATGAAGTTTTTTTCACTTAAGACCGTTCATAATTGCTAAACTTTTATAACCCAATAAGATTTTAAAGTAAAAATAAATTAATTCGCTAATTACACAAAAAAGCGCAATGAAAACAAAACTCGAAAAAATGTCTTAACAGCTGATTTGATAGAGTTTACATCAGGGATCAACATCATACCTACAAACCCGCACGGCGGCACGCTTGCAACGTTCAAATGCCGAGCCGACACTTTTTTTTAACCACTGTGAATTCTGTAACCGTTCAATAACGACATAAATGACTATCATAATTTCATTAGTGGCATGCGGTGTAGCCTATCCGCGAAGTTTGCGTTACGATGTCAGATACACCCTGTATAATAATAATAATAACGTTTATTCAGAATTTATTTACATTGTTACACAAAATATATTATAGGCTATAATTTATTGTTACAATCGGATTACACATCTGTAACCAAACTAGGCAAAAGCCTGTGTTTCAGTTATCAGCGCCCAATCCCTTAAAAAGTAGACACTACACTAGATATATGTAGGTAGCCATTGAGTACAGTCAACACTTTGTAAATTTACATGTTCAATAATAAAAAGTAAAAACTAAAACCCAACTACGACGCTGAAAAAGTATAAAACAAGATTTTCAGAATACTGAACCTAACAAAGTTGCTAATGTAGTTGCAAGTAAATGGACACAGTAGACTCTACCAAGATGCCTTCGTTGTAAATTGACAATAATGTCATACAATACTATTCTGAAGTATGTAATATTCACTATGTAGAGATAAATTTTCATGTTTGGAAAGGCGTAGTCACACGTCGTCAAGGTGCTACGGTAGGTAGGTATATGTAACGTCATCATCTTATCATCTTATCGTCAGCATCTTGGTAGAGTCTACTGTGTCCATTTATTTGCAACTACATTAGCAACTTTGTTAGGTTCAGTATTCTGAAAATCTTGTTTTATACTTTTTCAGCGTCGTTTTTTGTCGTAGTTGGGTTTTAATTTTTACTTTTTATTATTTGTACTATTTTGGTGTTAAAGTGTATTTGTGGCGCATAATATTACCAAAAGTTAAATTGATGAACTAAAAACTAGGTACTTGACATATTACATCTACACGCACATATAACAACATAAGCCCGAAGGCATATAGTGCAGAGGACATTTTTGTGGGAGTTTTAGCCAGTTATCAAACTGTTTCCGCCTTCACCGCGTGGAGTTACTCCCAGCTTATGTCGTTTTCATTAGTGCATTACATATTCTATTAATGTTCACACTGCTCTACATGGCATAAAGCGATTCACAGTTCCCGTGATCCGGGCTTTACTCTTATCGCTCATATTTAACATCATTAAAGCATTCTTGTAATTATGTTCAGGCATAAAGTACTCGTGAAGCTCTTTCACGTCTAAACACGGTATATTTATTTTAATTTTATATTCACATAGAACTTTTTGTCCGCTAGAGGGCGCAATACTAAATTTGGTGACAAGCTTTATAGCTCATAACTAACAGAATATCAAGGCCTTTCTAATGGTACCACAGTGATCTTATTCTGCTATGGAATAAAAAAGCTATGAACGAAAAGATGTGAATTATATGCAACCAGCCCATGAATACCGGTAAAGTCACGAGCAAATGCTAGCAATATACAATATGTACAGAAAACCCTGTCCGATCCGTGAAGGTATTGTTAGGTATCGATAACTGATTCTACCAATGGATACAAAGACGGGCTAAACTTTAAAAAAAAATCCCCCTAAAAAAATAAGTATTATTTCGCAAAAAGAGATTACTAAATACATGTGCGGTGAGCAACCCTTCCGGCGGACGGCGGGGGGAAGGGCACGCGGCACCTGTGACGTGGTCGCGTCGCTATTCGCTCATAATAATACCGGTGTTGTCACTTTTTTAAAAATTACCAAATTTCGGGGAAATTGGAATTAATTCCCGGGAAAAAAGTATATTTCAAAATTCATTAGTATTGTTACTATGATGATTATGTAAAATTTTATATTATATTTGGTTATGTGTTTACCTAACCTTTATTATCCTTATGGGTCGGACAGGGTTTCCTTTACATATTGTATATATATTCAAAATGTACAAGTAAAAAGCTTTCAAATGATACCATACACGCCATATTTATCTTAATTTTATTTTTTTACTCTGTATGTTTTGTCCGCTAGAGGGCGCTACATCAGATTTTGTGAAACCCCATATAGCCTGTAACCAGCGGACAATTAAGACACTTCTAATGATATGTCATTTGTCGAATTCTGATAAGTAGTTTAGAAGTTACGAGGGAACAGATGAACACATGATGACAGATGATGATGATGGTGTCTTCAAGGCTAGAGTGAATAGGCTCTTAATAAACTAGTGCGCTTTACCATCAACGATTGGGTCACTGCTTACCATCAGGCAGGATTGCGGTCAAGCGCTAGTTTATGATATATATATTAAAAAAAACATACATACATACATACATAGCCTGTCAAAATCATAACCCTCCTTTTGCTTTGCCGTAGTCGGGTAAAAATAGAATAAATCAATTAAATTTAATGAAATAAAATAACATCATACCAAATAAAATTAACATTTAAGAAATAATAAATTAACTTAAAATTAGATTAAATTAAGAATAAGCACTGAACAGTACGTGTGTCCTCTATTTGTGTGATATGATTATGTGTGTATGAATGTAAGAGGGTGTGTGTATGTGGTAAATAATCAATCACTGTGGTATATCAGTCTCTTCGTAATTAAGTTTTTGTAAGTGTATTGTAACCTTTTCCTTACATTGAGTTTTCGTTAAAGGGTAGATATTGATTGCTTTATTTATCTTATTATAGATATAAGGTCCAATGAAGTTTGTAAATCTTGAGCTGAATTTAGTAGTATTTAGTACTTATTTATAACTTGCCAGCGGCGGTGTTTCCGTCACACTACAATTTGAGTGTCTTCAAGGCTAAAGTGAATAGACTCTTAATAAACTAGCGCGCTTTACCATCAACGATCGCATCACTGCTCTGCTTACCATCAGACGGGATTGCGGTCAAGCGCAAGTTAGAGTACCACAATCATATGTATTTAGAAAGCTTCAACTTATAATGCATTGGACTTACGAGTGATGGTGATACCCGCTTAAGGACATACTTAAAAACTATCGAACTATTTATTATAGGTAAATTGTCTGTGATATCTAATTAACCTACATAAATCTTCGTCTATGCAAAGTATTTGATTCTTCTGATGTAGAAGATGGTTGGTTTGGAAAAAACATATTTTAGTGCTTGGGGATCTTTTGCAACTCAAACCAGCAGTGTAATTACGTAAAACGCCATCAGTAGCAATGGGTTTCATTTTAACAGATCAACAAAACTCATTGCGTTATTAACGTTTTTGTGCACTCATTTTTTAAACATATGGAGCAATGGATTAGCAATATACTTCAAAATGATTCCAATTAATATCAATAAAAAAAAAAAAATCGCGCGGGTAGACGGACGTCTAAATAAACGCTCTGTTATTAAAAAATCTTAAAAAATACTATTACTGCTTGGAAGTTAATAAAACTTAGTGAACCAACAAAACATTAGCAAATACATAAGTGACAGTGTTATCCGGGGGTTGCATACACAAACTGTGAAGTTAAATCAAAATATCCTGTGATTATTAAACTCTGCATTTTAATAACAAATAAGAAGAAAGTATAATAACAACATTCATAAATAAACAAAATAGTACAAAACTTATAATAATTGTTGCACAAATTCATCAAAACATAATAACAAATACACGAAGTGCAAAAGTGAGTCACTCAGTATTTGAATTTTAACTGTCACACGTCACATTAACCGTTTTACCTAATCAAACGAAAAATATATGCGGCTTATAGTCACTAAATTCAATACTTATGTTAATGGTCGGTTGGCTCAACGGCTAACGCATCAACTTTTGCAATTTAGCTGGCCTCACACGAATGGTCGCAAGTTCAAACCTGAGTCTGACAGGATATAACTTTTCGTGAATTTTAAATTCTTATTTATAATAATTAGATAATACATACAAAAAGAAACAGTGATATAGAAGTATTACTATTAAAATATGTCTGGTTCGAATAAGGTAAACAGTGAACACAAGATGGCAGCACTGGTAACATGTAATATCTGCAAAAAACATGTCAACATAAGAAGCACTGCTCAATGTTCAGTGTGCAAAAAAAGGTACGAATTTGATTGTATGGGCTACCCAGAATCTACTTTTCGACTAAAGAACACTGATGAGAAAAAGAGATGGAAGTGCAAAATATGCGCTAAAAATAAAACAGTCACTGATATCGTTGAGGAAATTGCAATATCGAACGTCACGCTTAGAAAGAAACAAAACACTTCTATTAAACCTACTAAGGCGCAACAGACGTCATCTACGAAACAACAATACATAGATTTAATGAGCAAGAATACGTCTCAAAATGCAAAGGCAAATGTATCCACAGAAAATTCATTTGACAGTTTATCATTAGACGAAGATATTGATTTTATGTTCCATACGTTGAAAAGTAATCCTCAACTACACAGGAGTTGCCCAAATATAAAAATCGAAAACAGTGTTTCAATAGAAATTCTGGAAAAGAAAGTTTCTATATTGGCGGAGAAACTAGAAATTGCAGAAAATGAAATAAGCAATCTACTATCTGAAAATTGCAATCTCAAAAAGCAATTATCTATGTACGGTACCCAAATAAATCAGCTCAAGGATATTTGCAAATCGACTCCCAAAAAAATACCTCAGAAAAAAAAGGATAACAGTACTATCAAAACTAAATTAGATTTTTCAATGGAACCAAACAGTCCAAAGCAAACCTCACAACCGCAAAATAACCAACGAGATCAAAATATTCTATTGAAAAAGGGAGAAAACGTCGAGGAAAACAGTATGCCGTTAGATTCACCTATTAAACAACTATCTAGACAAGCCGAACCCTCTACTCAGTTGAAATACAAGAAAGCGAGAAATATCTACATAATTGGAGATGAAAAAGTAAGAGGTTTAGCTGCACGATTAATTCAGATTAAGACTGGTAAATGGAATGATAATTATAAAATACAAGGGAGAGTTCAACCTTATGCTTCATCAAATGAGATTCTGCGCAATCCAGATAGTTTATTACGCGACCTAGCCGACGACGACATTGTAATACTTTCAGTTGGCAAGTATGACACTAACCCGTACTTGTTGTTTACTAACATAAGTAGTACTTTGTGTAGAATAAGTAAATGTAAGATATTGATATTGGATGTTTCTGAAAATAGATTCCTAAATGTTAACAAACTAAATTATGAATTAAAAATGTTTACAAAAAACTTTAAAAATTGTAAGTACATTGAAGTAAACGAGCTAAATGTCAGCTATACTAAGAAATTATCATTTTTAGATCTAATCGCTTATAAACTTAACATAGAAATTGATTTTATTGAATACGAAAATAGTTTTTTAAATCCAATAATTAGGCCACAAAATCCACTGCATGACCACAATAAAAATAATGATACATTTTTTCGCTCCTAACTCCACCACAAATAAAACAGTACAGTAAATTACTACCAATCTAAGCAGGTTGGTAGATACAAAAAACTGAGAATTCTACACCAAAACATAGCTGGTATTTGTAACAAATTGGATTTGTTAGAATTAACTTTATTAGAATTAAAGGAGAACTATAAGGAGGTTGATATACTATGTTTTAGTGAGACATTTGTTAAACAAGGTATGGAATCGAACATTAAATTAAACAATTTTAATCTGGCTGCAATATTTACTCGAGATAAGTGTAGAGGTGGCACATGTATTTTAACTAGTAAAGTATTTAAGACTAAAGCATTAAATATTCCATCAAATTTACCAACTAAATTTTATTTTGAATGCTGTGGTATAGAGATTATTGGTCTAGGCGTAATAGTTATCAATATATACAGAATACCCGATCAGAGAAAAGCTCAAATAGGTATATTTCTTCATAAACTTGATAACTTATTAAATTACATAACGGACCAATATAAGAGAAAGAAAATTATTGTATGCGGTGACTGGAACATTGACCTAATAAAGAGCACTACAACAACAAAAGAACTCATAAGTTTACTTCATAACTATAATTTTGAAGCTCATATAAAACTGCCCACTCGGGATAACTCTTGCATTGACCAGATAGCTAGTAACATAAAACATGTTCAGCCGGAAATATGTCACCTAGGTCTCTCAGATCACGAAACAGCACAGATGGTGACCATAACAGTTAATAATCAAAAAATAATATCTAGCTGGTTTGAATTAAAACGTGACTACTGTCGAAATAATCTTCAGACTTTTTGCAGTTGTATGGCATCCCTCTCGTTCTCAGAAATTTATGAATCAGATACATTAACAGAAGCTTTTACTATTTTTTATGATGCATTCAAACTATTCTATGATCTGTGTTTTCCTGTAATTAGGGTTAAAGTAAATAATAAGCCAACGTCACTAAACTGGGTAACTAAAGGCATACGAAAATCCAGCAAAACTAAACGTCACCTATATTTAAAATTTAAAAGTAGTAACGTAAACAAAAAGCAAAACGAGAAAAAATATAAACTATATAATCACATATTTAAGCATTGTGCACATAAAGCTCAGAAACTTACGAACACGAGACGTATACAAAATCACAAGAATAAATGTAAAGCCACTTGGAATGCAATCTCATCAACCATATGCAACAGCAGTCTTAATAGAGATAATATACAAGAAATTCATCTTAATAATGTGATATATAATAATCCAATAGATATTTGCAACACTTTCAATGACCACTTCATTAATTCAACGTCTAAACAGCCCATAAATTTCAATAGCAATATTACACTTGACCAAAAAAACAGAAACTGTAATACTATTTTCCTTAATCCTACAGATGCTATGGAGGTTCACAAAATCATAATGTCTCTGAAAAACAGCAAAACATGTGGACATGATGATATTACTACACGGGTTTTAAAAGAATGTGCTATTTGGATATGTAATCCATTAGCGCATGTTATCAACTTATCGTTTCTGGAAGGTAAATTTCCTGAACAGTTAAAAAAGTCCATTGTAAAACCAATTTTTAAAAAGGGAGATAAATCAGACCCGAGCAACTATCGGCCTATATCTATAGTTCCCATTATATCGAAAATTCTGGAAAAGGCAATTCTCTGTAGGTTAAATAATTTTCTCTCAACACATAATGTATTACGTGAAGAGCAATTTGGATTTCGCAAGGGAAGTTCAACTGCCTTAGCAATCTTTAACTTAATAAAACTTGTATCACAGAGCATAAACGATGGTAATCCAGCGGTATCTCTTTTTCTTGACATGAGCAGGGCTTTTGATTTTGTAAATCATGCAAAACTTTTACACAAGTTAAATTTTTATGGCATAAGAGGAAAAGCGCATGAATGGATATCCAGCTATTTACGAAACAGGAAACAGTACACAGAGATATCCAAAGTCATTATGGAAAATAGTAAAAAATATTCTAAAAAGAATTTTAAATCAGTTGAGATATTCAATAGAAGTGGTGTTCCGCAAGGTAGCATTCTCGGCCCTCTGCTTTTTTTGATATATATCAATGATCTTCCAGAAAGCACCTTGCAGAACTGCATCCTTTTCGCGGATGATACTACTATTGTTATAAAAAGCCAAGATAAAAATGCATACAAATCCGTTACAGAAAAAGCTCTTTTAAGTGTAGATAACTGGATGAAGGATAATAATTTAAATACAAACATAAGTAAAACTAAATTAATTGAATTTCAATCTTACAATGCCAAAAAATTAGATTTAGACATTGCATATAAAGATGAAAAGGTACAATCAATAGATCATTTAAATTTTCTGGGACTTCATGTTGATAAACATCTAAACTGGAAAGTACACATTGAATCCATATGTCAGAAACTGGATAGATTTGTGTTCGCATTAAAAAAACTAAGACAAAATGTTTCTGTAGAAGCGGCTCTATCAGCTTACCATGGCTACGTGTCATCTATACTAAGTTACGGTCTTATAATGTGGGGAAATTCAGTCGACACCGACAGAGTTTTTAAAATACAGAAACGGTGTATCCGAGTTATTAATAAAGCATGGTTCTTAGACGGCTGTAAACCTCTATTTCAAAAATGTAAAATCCTTCCTCTACCTTGTATGTATATAAGAGACATCTGTATTTTTACCAAAAAGTACATGCATTATTTTAAGTTACGCAGTGAGGTCTTGACAAGACAAAAGAGGAGTAAGTTCGAAAACTTATTATATCAACCACCTTGTAGAAAAGATATTTATAAGAAAAATGTATTTAATATGTGTATTTTAATTTATAATAACATTCCAAGTAACTTGAAACTGTTGGAGGGTGGTGCTTTTAAAACGAAATTGGTAGAGTGGCTTCAAAAATATTCTTTTTATAGTATTAAGGAATTTTTGGAATATAAAAATTTAAATCTTTAAGGATAATTTGAATAGATGTAAATTGTAAGTAAAAAGGAATAAATATTGTATAACATCAAACATTTGCACGCTTGCATGCAAGCAGAGTACTATAACTTTTAGGTTTTAAGAACTTACCTTTATAAAAAAATGTATCTCTAGCAAATAAACGTATGATTATGATTATGATTAATAGTGTGTTACGTAATTAGGGTGCCGTCAGAGAAAAGACGCCGTTTGAAAAACTAATCCTCTTAGAAAGGTGGTAGGCCTTGCCATCCGCCGCCGGCAAAAGTTACCACCCACCAGACAAAGTCTTGCCGCCAAGCGATTCGTCGTGTTCTATATAATGACTGGTGAAGCCGTACGGGGGACGGGTTTGAGCAGTTGTGATGCGGTTTATGCCGGGTACGATACGTGAAATGTTGTTGTTTCGGGATTTTGGTCGTGGAGGGTCTCTAGATCAATCTTCCTTTGGCGCAGCATCGTTGGTCGTGTTGTTGGGTTTAACATTACACCACCTCGCTCAACTGCCGTCTTCCTTTCTATTGACTCAGTTTTTTTGAGTGAATAGGCTCTTAATAAACTAGTGCGCTTTACCATCAACGATTGCATCACTGCTTGCCATCAGGCGGGATTGCAGTTAAGCACTAGTTTATAATTATTAAAATAAATAAAATTCCAATCTTTTGTACTGATTTCTTTTAAACAATGATCTTACGTTGTATATTAGACCGCTGGATGATTCTACGTTTGTTGAGATGTCAAAAAGAACGAAAGTAGGATTGACAACACAATCAGACAGAGATATACTGCCTAACCGATTGATACCTCTGCTCTCGCATTCTAATGAAGAAATGTTTAATGGAAATATGTAACACAATGTTTGAGGGACGTACCAGAAGGTACTGTTTGTTTACTACCGTCGAGACATATGTGTATGCATAATACTATATTCAAAGCAGTCCCGCAATCCGAGATAAAGTTAATTGCTAAAAATTCCTTGGATTGTTCAACATGTATGATAATAAAAGCCCGGGCTTGTTAACAAAAATATGAGGATGATGCGACGATGACTGCTGGACTGGAAGAAACAATAATCATTGAACAGGGAGCTAAAGTAATGCTTAAGAGAAACATTGATGTTTGGTTTAGTTAATGTTTCGATAGGCTAGTACAAAAAGTGAGGTGGGACCCGGAAGACCAAATAAAGCCTAAACAATTGTTAGTAAAATTTGCTTATAATTTGATTCACGAATTATTACTTATGTAAGTTATAATTTGAATACCCCGGGCATGCTTGTACAGACAACAATTCCCAATCTGTGTAGCGTATGACCTAACATTTCACAAGAGCCAAGTTCTAACTCTAAAAAATGGACATTGGCACCTCCATAATCTCTCGTGGCCAAGCTTATATGGCGCTTTCACGAGTAAACAATTTTCATTGGGCGCACCTCATATTGATTGAAGAAGTAAACATAAATGTTGACTTCAAGATTATAAAAACTCAAGCTTCAGCGATCACTGAATACAACCACGCGCGCCACGCGAATGGGCAATACATAAAACTATTGCTACTGTACAAGAATCAGAACCGGAAAAAAGAAAAGGAAGATTTGTAATAACTACTTCTAAAAAGAAAAAAAACTGTGTTAAATAATAAAATCCATATAATACGCTTCTACAAAAAGAAGTGAAATCCAACCAAAAACATTCTGTAAAAAAATGCCAAGCCTCGCTGGAGCTGCTGGTTTATCTCTAAAAAGCAATGAAATCTAGACAAAGCCGTGCCAAGTTGAAGGTTCCTTATTGCGATTTCTTCAATATTATTATAGTTAATATTGTGTGACTTGGCCGTTGAAGGGTATACAAGGCTACAAATTCAGGTGCTCCATGACACCATTGCACCAATCTGTCGCCAGAACCGCTACCCATTGACCATGGAAAATTGCCACTTGGAAAACGTTGATTCAATAACCAGGGCTTGATAAAGTTGCGCATTTCAAAAATACTTATGTATAGACGAGCCGGAAACGAACAGCAAAAAAGTCATTTCCAGTACAGATGGACTATTAATTCATAGAAATCCGTCTGTACGTCTATTTTATATTAGATAGGTAGATTTGACGCTCCAAAAAGAACAGAAGTCATCATTGCCAATGATTAATACATGTGTTGCTCAATGTATTAAGTCCAATTACAAATGCCAGTATGGGCTATAATTCTCACATAACAAACATAGGTAGTTATAACAGATATAACATTACGTGTTAACAAAATCGCACTAACGTATGATGTTCAACGGCCAAGTCACACAATATTAACTATGATAATATTGAAGAAATCGCAATAAGGAACCTTCAACTTGGCACGGCTTTGTCTAGATTTCATTGCTTTTTAGAGATAAACCAGCAGCTCCAGCGAGGCTTGGCATTTTTTTACAGAATGTTTTTGGTTGGATAAAACTTACAAGTGTTATGTCTTTAAACCGGAATGTTCATCGGTCGAAATGTCCTAACGAGTTGCACCGAGGCAACAACATCATCTGGTTTTACAAGTAGGTATGCAACTCGTCTGGAAACATTTCTTCAAAGTAACCTACTCTACTACTCAAGTCTTAAATATCATCTTACTAGCTTTCCGCCCGTGGCTTCGCCCGCGTGAAGTTCGGTTATATCGCGTAGCCAAGAGAACCTCGGTGGTGGGCCATAACATCGGCTGCCGGCAGAAGTTACCACCCACCAGACAAAGTCTTGCCGCCAAGCGATACGTCTTGTTCCGGCATGATGTCTGGTGAAGCCGTACGAAGGACGGGTCTAAGCAGATGCGTTAAATGTTGTTGTGTCGGAAGTTTGGTCGTGGAGGGTCTCCACATCAATCTCCCTCTGGCGCAACATCGTTGGTCGTGTTGTTGAGTTCAACATTGCACCACCTTTTTTTTTTTTTCGGGGTGGAAATCCTCATAGGATGTCCGCCGCCCTAGGGTGGGCGACGGGGTCTGTCAGACTTTTACTGACTAAAACCACCCCGGTGTCTCTCCTATCACGAGCGCGCGTAGGGCCGCGGGAGTCTAAATTCTTCCGCAGCCCCATACTCTCGTGCTGGCCCAGTCTGCCAGGGCCTCGTCTCCGGCACGGGGTAGTGGGGTGTTAAGCTACCCCGTGCATCGCCTCAGAGGCACGCGCTGACACTCGCGCGCGCCTCCGCCTCGGGGTCCATCGAATAGGGGGCGGGGACTTCCCCATGTCCCTCGCCCCTGGACCCATTCATGGGGGGCGGAAGAGGGCGTTATCCGCCCTTCTTCGGCGCCCGGTGCGTCTTCTGCGGCCCGGGAAGGGAGTTGAGATCTCCCTCTCCCGTTCCGCAGCTTCCTTCTGCGACATCACGTCCTCGCAGAAGGACACCACCGCGTCCCACGACTCTGCGCTGCCGGCCATCCTCCGCACTACTGCCGGCAGCGTCAGGTCGCCTCCTACTTCATTTGTGAGGACACGGCGCTGCTCCTCCCAAGCTACACACTCGGAGAGCGTGTGCTGCGCCGTGTCCTCCCCGCATTGGACGCAGTGGTGGCACCGAGCGTCCGGCTCCCTGCCTAGGCGACACAGGTACTTGCCGAAGCAGCCGTGCCCCGACAGCACCTGAGTCACCCTGAACGACAGGGAGCCGTGCCTTCTCCCGAGCCAGTCGTCGAGTACTGGCCGGATCGCCTCGATGGTAGCGAGGCCGGCGGTAGGGCGCATAAGCCTCTGCCGCCAGTCCGCCACCAGGACCTGACGGAGCTCCCCTCGGCGCAGCTCGATCTGCCGCTGCGCCGGACTGGAGCCCCGTGTCCGCTCTTCCTCGCGCCATCGGTACAATGACGCGAGTACTTTCGCCTCTAGGTCCCAGGGCGGGGATCCGGCCAGAACGCAAGCCGCCTCGTAGGAAATCGTGCGATACCCGCGGACGACCCTGTTGGCCATCGCCCTCTGCGGCTTGCGCAGAATGGCGAGTGTTCCGACCGTCAAGTCCATCGCCCACACAGGGGCCCCATACAGGGCCATGGACCGCACGATTCCCACGTATAACCGCCTACAGGCGGCGCTCGGGCCCCCCATGTTGGGAAGCAACGTTGACAGCGCGCCTGCTGCACCCATCAGGTTGGGCGCCAGCCGCCGGAAGTGGGGTCCGAATTCCCATCGGCTGTCGAGCACCAATCCCAGATACTTCATGGTGGACTCGACAGCTATCCGGGCACCACTTACCACGATATGTGATCCCGGCGCCGGCGCACGCCGGGTGCCATGGAATACCATGGCCTCCGACTTGTCAAGGGCCACCTCCAGGCCCAGGCGCCGGATGCGGGTCACCACCTGTGACACCGCAGCCGTGGCTATCAACGTCGCTTCCCTGTGCGAGCTCCCTCGGGCAGTGACAAGCGTATCGTCCGCATAACACGTCAAGTCGGCGCCCGACGGAAGCTCGCCTCTAAGCACCCAGTCGTAGCCGATGTTCCACAGGAGCGGTCCCAGGACCGATCCCTGTGGAACACCGCACGATATTTGGTGCCGACTGGCACCGTCACGTCCCCGATAGATGACGCATCTATCCTCCAGATAAGCCCCTACTATGCGGCGGAGGTAGGGAGGCACCCGATGGTATTTCAGGGCCTCTCTAATACAGCTCCAGGGTAGGGTGTTGAAGGCGTTGGAAATGTCTAAAGACACCGCCAACACCACCCCACCCCGGGATACCGTATCCTCCGCCAGGGCTCTCACGCGCATGATTGCGTCTATGGTGGAGCGCCCCCGACGAAAACCGAACTGGTTGTCGTCCAGGTTCGGCCCGTCTCCGCACAAGTGGCCGACGAGGCGATCTGCGATTATACGCTCAAAAAGTTTGCCCGCCTCGTCGAGCAGCACTATGGGCCGATACGCGGACGGCGAGTCCGCGGGGCGCCCCTCCTTCCTGAGCAGGACCAGCTTCCCCTCCTTCCACACACTGGGAAACTGACCCTGGCCGAAGCATGCCGTGAAGAGCCCCCTCAGCTGGGGCTCTAACTCCTTCAGAGCCAGGACGAGAGCTCGGCCAGGAACTCCGTCGGGTCCGGGCGCTTTATTCTTGGCCCGGAGCCGCGACACGGCCGCTCCCGTCTCTGCTTGCGTCACCTCGGGGACATCGGTGCCCTCCTCTTCTGGAGAGTCTGTGGCTGAACATTGCACCACCTAGCTCAACTGCCGTCTTCCTTCCTATTCACTAAGATTTTTTAAGTGTATGGGCTTAATAAACTAGCTCGCTTTACTATCAACGATTGCATTACTGCTTACCATCAGGCGGGATTGCAGTCAAGCGCTAGTCTATAATTATAAAAAAAAGAACTCTTCAAAAGTCCGGAGTCAAAACTATCCTATGTTATTTCTCAAGGTCAACTCTATCTTTGTACCAAATTTCAATAAAATTAGTTCAGTGATTTAGACGTGAAAGCGTAACAGACAGACAGAGTTACTTTCGCATTTATAATATTAGTAGGGATAAAAGCAGTCACGCCACCAATATCTCTCTAGTAGCCTCGCGAATTCGTACGCGTAAAATTTCTTTTTCCTGCGATCCAACCGGTCGCATCGCGTCGGCTGGCCCAGGTTACACGATATTACTTCTACCTGAGGGCCATATCCTAAGAGACTGCCTTAAGAGTAGGCTATCAAATGCAAAAGGAATTTTAATCCGTTTAATAGTTCCAGAGACATACGCGTTCAAACAAACTCTTTAATTTTATTATTAGTGTAAATTATATGGATAACATGTTCACATACAAGTTTTACAACGCGCTGCCCTTGAGTTGATCTGGAATATCCTACAGGGTATATATACTAGTACGTACGTACTTAGTGGACATTGTAATGTAGTTACCAATGCGGTTACCAGAGTCGGCTAAACAAATGTTAATGTCACTTCGGCTATGACAATCCGCCAAGTAGAGCTTCTTTTAAATTCGAAAATCTTAACACTGTTCAACGTGTGTCTAACGTCAGTGTTATGTCAAACTCTATATTAAACGTATGACGTGTTTAAAAGGTGTTTAGCCTAAACTGATCAAAACTGTTCTGTGTTAGCGAGGAACACATACGTTTATTGATTGACGTATGCGCAAGATATGGCGGTCAATCAATACATAATCTTCGTGTGTTTAACGCTTAGCTGTTTTTGTAACGTGTTATGCGAGCTTAATCTAAACGAAGGTAAGTTCTTGTGCAAGTATTAATAAAATAATTTTTAGTTTGAAGATACTATACATGGGAATGAGCTTTTGATTCTGCTTATTTGGACTATTTTTTTTTTCTGCAATGTTAACCCTTTGTCGCAATTCATTATCATTTTGGATCAGTATTTTATAGACTTGGTATATATTATATGTTGCCCCCAAAAAATCCACGGAATTCAGATCCAAAGACGTATGTGGCCACAAATCGGTCTCAGTTGGTAATCCACCTGCCTAGGTAATTGTCGTCTAGGTAAGCTCTTATTTAGCGGATATAATGAGCAGTGCACCCATAATTTTGAAGCCACATCACCTCTCTCACAATTCACTCCGAACGTTTTCAAAAAGCGTTTGTAGGGTTTCTCGTAACTAAACGACGAAGCTAGACGAGACCCACCATCTGGTGGTAAAAATCCCACACCACATAATATGTAGGTTCGTATTTTGAATGTGTGACAGGACAGACAGACAGACAGACAGACCTTCTGTCTGTCTGTCTGACAGTCACACAGATTACCGACGACGTTGCTCAAAAAGCCGCGAAGCTGAAGTGAAACTGGGCCTGCCGCCTCTGCCTTGTGTCCAATAATAATAATAATAAATTCTTTATTCGAGTAACCATGACTCAATAATGTTAGTTATACTTAAAACTATGTTAGTGACATATCACAATTTAATTTATACTAATATATACAAAAAACTCACACGAGTCACCGCTGCTTCACCCCATGAGTTAAAGCGCAACAACGATTCACGTATGAGCAATCAAGACGCCCAGCAATCATACGCAGGATACTGTTGGAGCTGGCCCGCACCCTGCACACCAGAGAAGCACACCTCTTTCGCATAGTCGCATAAAAACAATCTACGTGTGCGTCAGCAAACATCCCCGATGCGCTACAGAAGCGAGGCAGCCCCACCAGTACCCTAAACGCGTTATTGTATTGAACGCGGAGAGCACCGTACGACTTTTGAGTATATCTGGCCCAAAGGCTACATGTGTAGAAAGAAGTGCAGTATGCTCGGAAGAGTGTGATCTTCACCTGAAGGGAACAACGTGCAAACCTTCGGGTCAGCATGTTCGCTCGAATCGACAACGCTCTCCGCTCCCGTTCAATGTCGTCATTGTCCTGGAGCTGTCGGCCAAAATAACCAATACATGGAGTTACCGCTAGAAAACTTCGCGGCAGACCACCTAGAAGTTGGCGGGTGAAGCTGAAGAACACGAACGTCCAGTGATCCTAAAGTGGATCACTGGACGTTCGTGTTCCCAGCCCTTTCGATCCGTGCTAAAGTGCACGGAACGAAAGGGCTGGGAGTCACGGATACAGGCCTTGTCTCAGTATTATAATGATGCAGGTTAACAGTAACAGTTAATTAATCTGCTCTCTAAAGTGCCACTTTTGGAGTGGTGGCGCGAAACTTATAGCTTGTTTTAATGTCTAAAATTATTTCTTTCACAAGTGTGAACTGACATCAAGTATATTTAAAACTAAAAAATACAAGACAATTCAATGACGAGTGTTGTACGAGGTTGTGTCCATGCACATTGTTTCAGATGAGCCCTGTGTAACAAATGGTTTGAACGGTACTTGGATTATTTCGATGCGACTCAGCAGCTCTGACCTACCTTTATGTAAGTTATTTACTCCTTTTTTGTTTAATTCTTGCGTGGTGTGCGAAAGAAAACTAAAGATAGGAGATATGACCCTCACAGGGTTTTGTGTTTCCTGAAATCTTCTGAAAGCGCAGGCATCGTGTATTTGGTACTGTGTAAAATTAATATGTTAATACTTCTATCAATTGTTATGTCCAAGTGCTTCTAAAGTTATAAAAATGATGAGTGTTTAGCGCGTAGGGCGTGTTATGTAATTAAAACGCGAATAGATTGAACGTTGTATATTGCATGTAAGTCTAGAGTACAATGTATGCTATAAGCTACCTAATTACAAGAGGAGAGACGCGACTATGTTACAATGTAAAATGTCTGATAATATCTGATAATAATGTGTGATAATATGATGTCTTACGAGCTATGCACAAGCTTAAATACTAAACAATAATACAGCTATCTCTAAACCGGAGTGGGGCTGACTGATCGGGCGTTCTTGATGCTGATTTGTTAATCATGGGAGAACGTGCCGTCTGATTGGCCGGTGGACAGGGCCCGCGCCTTCGGTCCACGTGCAAGGCGGTTCGATATGGTCCGCGCGCTTTCCCCGGCGGCGTACAATGGGTTAACAGAACCGCGTTATTCGCGACGTTTTCTCCAACGAACAATGGGTTAACTAACAGATGTTCGACATCCTCGCTGAGGCGGTCAGGACCCACGCGCTTTGTCTTACATACGCGCTTTGTCTTCCAAGATCCTTGTTTGACACTGGTATGATTTATGTGCACCCTTTCGCGGAAAGTCATCAATCGTTGGGACGTCAATAGTTGGGCAATCCTTTGTGTTATTGTTGTATTGTAGCGACTGCGCTACAAGTGTAATAATCATCACACAATTTTTACCTTGGGTTTTTTCTACCATAAGTTTAATGCATGCTTGTGATTTTCTTTAATAGTTAAATAAGTAAATGTTGGTCTTTTACAGGCTAATGCAGGTTACGACATTGAGAAATATAAGTTACCCAAGCTACCAGACATCTGTTCTTATAAAAACAATGAGCCAGTCGTTTGCTGTACTGATTGTCATACCAGCCAGAAAGAAGCGTAAGTATCCATGTCCATCTCCACCTCTTACAAAGGGAATGCTCTGAAAGTAGGCTTTATAGTCCAGACCGCCTTCAGCCATGGTAGGGTAGCCAATCTTAATGGCAGGATAATAATTAGACATTGTGTATATTTATTACTAGCTTTCCGCCCGCGGCTTCGCTCGCGTGCAGGTCGGTTATATCGCGCTTTTTAGATTTCCCTCGGAAATGTCATTTTTTTTGAGATAAAAAGTACTACCTATTATTTAATCCGGACTTCTAACTTTACGTTTGAAAATTTTCAAAGCAATCGGATCAGTAGTAACGGCGTGAAAACGGAACAAACAAACAAACTCAGTTTCTGATTTATAATATTAGTATGGATACTATGCCCGCGGGTGCTCTCTCTTCGTCTTTTTTCTGGGGTTTTATCCTTTTTAGTCTTCCCAGTAGCTCAATGTTGAGGTTTAAAAAAAATCGTCTGCATTGCTGTCATTGGGATTTAAGTAAATTCAGCATTGCCACGCTGGATGCCAATGCTGAATCTCACTTGAAGAATCCAAATAGCAAACGGCTCAAACATTTAAGACTGTTATATTTGCGCCGTTTAAGAATTTCTGCTACTGCAGCAGTCGCACCAGCACATCCCACCGTGCTTTTAAGATGGGATGGCGCGAAACCGAAGTCCCACCTGATTTTCAAGACATTGTGGTAGTTCCATCAAGCTGGATCGGCTAGCGTGCCGTGCATTCCGACCAGCGTTCTTGCTGCAGGATTGTTCATGGTGCCCAAGGCAGTCGCCATCCTCACCCCTTAAGCAGCAATGTGGAGCTCTGCAAGGTGCGCCCCAATGCAAACATGTAGCGAGCCGCAATATGTTGTCACCCAGCATAGTGTCTGACTTGGATGACGAAAGCGCCTGAAGCCGGAGGTCTGAATCTCATTTACCTACAGCCAGGCGGGCAAGCTCAGTGGTATTGGTGATTATACTAATAAGTTTAATCCGTTCCAACGCGGAGCAGCTTATCTCACTGTCTCTGGGAAGACCTGTCATCGGGCTGAACCTTGTTCAGGCAAGCCCCTTTCCAGGCCTGTAAAATGTATACGTTATGGAAAATACCCAGTTTTGTTATTATCCAAAAACTGATGACCATCCTTTAATTATTTACGCCGTAAGAAGGATTTGTAGCAGCCTCACAGATGTTACAACAATATTGACGACCTTCCGCAAAAGGGTTCCAATAAATCACACCAGGATCGCGAAAGGCAGGGCGTGCGTCTCGACAACAAAGCTTGAGGGGTCTCGACCGCCTGCAGCGAGGGTGCGTAATAAATCTCATCCCTGAACGCCGGAAGCACATCTGTGGACCCACGTGCGTGGAACCGTGGGAACCATACCGACGAACCGCCTTGCACGTGAACTGAATTGGCGCGTACTCTCCACTGACCAATCAGACGCCATCTTCCTTCGATCAACGAATCAGCATCGAGGGCGCCTGATTGGTCACCCCACTATTGTTTAGACATTGATATTAGTATTTAAGTGAGTGCATAGCTTGTAAGACACATTAACACTACATTTCGTCACATTAACATTACATTTCTTCACCTTTAACATTCACATTCTGTACATTAGTCGTGTCCACTCTTGTAATTAGTAACTCCTAGTATACATTGTACCTCTTTACTTACGTGCAATATTTTAGGGTGGGAGGCCACAACATCAGCCGCCGGCATAAGTTACCACCCACCAGACAAAGTCATGTCGCCAAGCGATTCGTCGTGTTCCGGCATGATGTCTGGTGAAGCCGTACGGAGGACGGGTCTGAGCAGTTGTGTTGCGATGTGTGCCGGGTACGATTTGCCAAATGTTGTTGCGTCGGGAGTTTGGTCCTGGAGGGTAGCGGGATCCGAAGCACGGTGCTCCGCTGGCCGACCGCAGGTAGTTGGGGGCCCAAGTAGTGTGCCAGCCACACACGAAAGGCTGCCCCGCCAACTGCGAAAAATCCCAGGGTGGCCCCATCGTGCCGGTTGGCGACCGGACGAGAGGACCCGATGGCGATCCCTGGGGGGGTTCGGGCGTCCCCGCAGTCTCCAGATCAACCTCCCTTTGGCGCGGCATCGTTGGTAGTGTTGTTGGGTTTAACATTGCTTCACCTCGCTCAACTGCCGTCTTCCTTCCTATTCACTCAATTTAAAATCAAAGATGAAAAGTACAAATAAGAAAAGTACGTGTGCACAGCGGGCGCACGTCCTCTCGTTTAAAATGCACCTCTCAAACATTCGAGGTCTGCTCTCCAATATCGATGCAGTCCACCACCACGTTGAGACTGAGAAGCCTCACCTACTTTTCTTGACGGAGACCCAGATCAGATGTCCGTCTGATGCGGCATACCTCAACTACCCGGGATACTCTTTGGAGCATCATTTCCTGCAGCGTGCTGGGGTCTGTGTGTATGTCCGCAATGACATCTGTTGCCGGCGTCTCCGTCACCTCGAAGACCCTCATCTATCGACCTTATGGCTGTTGGTTGACACTGGTGTAGACAAAATTGTCTACACCTGTGTCTACCGATCGCACAGCGGTGATCAGGAGACAACTCGGTTATTCGACCACCTCAGTGAGGCTGCTGACAATGCGCTGCATCGGCACCCTGACGCTCAGTTCGTCGCTCTGGGAGACTTTAACGCCTGCCACCAGGACTGGCTCTTCCCATACCAGAGGACCGACCACGCTGGGAAAGAAGCGCGAAACTTCGCGCTTTCTATGGGCCTTTCCCAGCTGGTAGAGCAAGCGACTAGGGTGCCTGATGTAGTTGGCCACACTGCCAACTGTTTGGACCTTCTGCTGACCACTGATCCGGACAGATGTGTTGTAACAGTTTCCTCACCGTTGGGAACTTCAGACCACTGTCTGGTGAAGTCTGTGTCATCCTTCTCCCCTCCAGATCACGACTCTCGTGGTGAACGGAGATTGTGGCGATACAAGTCAGCAGATTGGGATGAGATGCGCCACTTCTTTGCGTCTTATCCTTGGCAGCAGGTCTGCTTCTCTTCTGACAATCCGTCGAGCTGTGCGGACGCTATAACCGATGTGGTGCGTCAAGCTATGGAGTATTTTATCCCCTTCAGCGACGTGCCCGTCGGTGGCTCAGCTCGCCCATGGTTCAATGCCGATTGTGTCCAAGCTGAACAGCTTAAGCACGCGGCATTTCTCACCTAGGTTGACGCTCGTGACCGCAGAGCTCCCGATCTAAGCTCAAAGAAGAGAGCCTTTAACCGTGCTGCCAAGTCCTACAAAAAGGCGCTTAAGAAGGCTCGCTTCGACCGTATTACCCATATTGGCAACAAGCTATCTGCGCAGCCATCCGGTAGCAGATCTTTTTGGTCCCTTGCCAAATTGGTCGAGGCGAACTTCTGTCGACCCACACTGCCTCCGCTGGTAAGGCCTGATGGAACACTGGCCCATACGGCGAGAGAGAAAGCAGGTCTCTTTGCATCTCTCTTTGCCCATAGTTCGCGTCTTGATACTGGTAGTGCTACTTCACCTAATTTACCTCATTGCGGAGCTTCAATGCCGGAGGTTCGCATTAGGAACAAGGAGTTCCTGAGAGCACTGTGTCGTCTGGACGTGAATAAGGCTAGTGGTCCAGATGGTATACCAGCGATTGTTCTTAAGGCATGTGCGCCCGAGTTGTCTCCTGTATTGACGCGCCTGTATCGCCTCTCATTTGGGACTGGTATAGTGCCCAAGTCCTGGAAGCTTGCCAACGTGCAGCCCGTGCCCAAAAAGGGTAGTCGTGCCGATCCTACCAACTATCGGCCGATTTCGGTAACCTCCATACTCTGCAAGATTATGGAGCGTGTATTGAATTCGCGCCTCTTGGCTTACCTGGAAGGTAACGATCTCCTCAGTGACCGACAGTACGGTTTTCGGCGCAATCGGTCAACTGGGGACCTACTAGTGTATGCCACTCACTTGTGGGGCGAGGCCCTCGAGAAAAATGGGGAAGCGATTGCCGTCTCCCTTGATGTCTCGAAGGCCTTCGACCGGGTATGGCACGCTGGCCTTTTGAGTAAGCTTCCAGCGTACGGCGTTTCCGCTGGCCTGACTGGCTGGGTTAAAGACTTCCTGACTGAACGGTCCCTCCGAGTTGTTGTCGACGGATGCTCATCGGAGCCCATGTCGACCAATGCCGGTGTTCCTCAGGGGTCTGTTCTCTCTGCAACTCTGTTCCTGCTGCATATTAACGATCTGCTGATGCCCGGTATCTATGGGTATGCAGATGACAGCACAGTTGTGGAGAGATATCTGCCGGAAGCTCGGGCTAGTAAGGAAGCAATCTGGTCCGAAAGAGAGGCTATGGTAGAGCGTACGAGTGCTGCACTACAGGCAGTCTCCGAATGGGGCAAAGCCAATCTTGTAGCATTCAATGCCGCCAAAACACAGGCGTGTCTTTTCACCGCTAAAAGGAGCCCGTTCACCTTGGCTCCTACTTTTCAGAATGTATCCTTGGAGTGCACCAACCGCCTTCAGCTTTTGAGAGTAGAGATTTCCTCGAACCTTAACTTTGGGCGGTTCATTGAGTCCAAGGCCAGGGTGGCTGCTAGAAAACTTGGCGTTATCGCAAAGGTCCGGCGGTACTTCACACCGGGGCAGCTTCTAATGTTGTACAAAGCACAGGTCCGCTCGTGTGTGGAGTACTGCAGCCACATTTGGGCTGGTGCTGCGAAATGTCAGATTTTACAAAAAAGAAAGATTTTACAAAGGCTGACAAAATGGGCGGTCTAATCGCTAAGAGCGATCAAGAATTATAGTATAATGTATTTATCTAAGTATACTTATGAAATTCCTCTCGTGGGTGTCGTAAGAGAAGGGAACTCTCACCAAGGAAGCGAACAGCAGCGCTTCACAAATGGAATATGAAATTACTATACGATCCCGCCTGCCAAACGTAGGGATTATGGCAACCAAAGCAATAGAAAATTCATCTCCATGCTATAATTTCAGGTTCCGTGATTACGTCATTGAACCTTCAGGGGTTTTTGAAGAAATTGGTGAATCAGTTGCCTCGCGCAGTAAGTATACTGTATATTATAATTTAATAATCACAATAGTGATCGATCTCTCTGCGGCTATCCTAAAATGACAGCACACGTTTAAAGGATCAACGAAATGAGTCATAATAATAATAATAAAAAAAAAGTTTATTTTCAGACAGAAAAGTCCATAATAAAAAATAATTAATAGAATGTGCACATCACTAGGAATTACAAAAAGGGCTTATCAAACCCCCGAACATGAAGTTCAGTGAACCTCTTCAGAAGAAGAGTGTTAGTTCTCTCTCCTATCCATTTAAGGGCACCGTTTCGACTCCCCCGAACCCGCCTTACAACCGACGCCACTTTCTTCCTCATCAACGCGTGAAAGCCGTCAACGCTCGCGTCGGCAAACATGCGCCAGATGCACTACAATATCGAGGGAGGCGGAACAGTGACCTGAAAATGTTGTTATAAAGGACACGTAAGGCGCTATAGGTCCTCTGTGTAAAGCTGGCCCACAAGCCACAGGTGTAAAACGCCTGACAATACGCTTTGAACAGCGTAATTTTGACAGGCGCCGTACACCTAGCGAACCTATGTGCCAGCATATTACCACGAACCGACAGCGCCCTGCGCTCCCTCTCAATATCCTCCTCGTCACTAACATTTTGAGTGAGTCATTAGCTTCATAACTTAGAATTGCATGACTTAATTCCTCCATCTCAGTTCCATCATCAGACGTCCCGTCGAACGGCGAATATCCACCCTAACGGTGTTCACACCACTACGATCCGGACGAAGCGTTTCGCCTCGCCTTTTATACCAGGTATATCGAAGGACTGGAAAAATTTGCCAGCGGCGGTCTTTCAGTCTTCCAGTGCCCGACAGACACCAGTCTGGTCGAAGGATCCTCCCTTTTCTATGGAGGAGGAGTAAACTTTTCACCCTATCCCTCATGTCTCTAAACAAGAACAATAATTAATGCTAACAGAATGTTCCGAGTACTTTGCACGCCTTCCGTACCCCTGCCGTGGTTCCGGCGTTATCGAAGTCAAGAAGATTTGGAAGGAAGACTTAAAATGCCATCAAGTCAGTTATGGCGGTTCCCTGGGCGTTGGTGGGCGAGATGCGCGAAAATGGGAATTTCCTCATATGGTACGTCAAATGCCTAGTATTAGTCCGCGTGAATACTGAAAATCACCTCACAGGAATGTACTACGGAGATAAATGCCTTAATCCTGCGAGTTGATTTCATAATTCACTAACAGTAGCAATGTCGTCAGTTCTGTTAGTAGAATTTTGGCAGTAGTATTTGATATTAAATTACTAATTTGAAAATAAAAATTATTAATATTTAATAAATATGAACATATCAATAACAATCTTGCGCTAGCGAAAATGAATCAGTAACGTTGTATAGTGTTGGGATCACCAAGATACAGGTTGTACCTAGTTTGTAATCCGCTGTTAATTCACTCTAAGTTTTCTGTTGTTTATAACTGCATGCTAAAATTTGTATATTGTTGAACTACGTGTAAGTTATTATCCTTCAAAATTATTAATATTGGCATCGGCGTCAAGTTTGTTACGCAGAATTCACAGTTCATATACATGTTTGCCTTTCATCCCAATCTTCAAACTATTGTTGTTGTAAGACTTCCATATTTTTCAGGCTTTAATCGGTTATGGAGATGACGTGGACTCTGCGCAGTGGCTGTGTGGAGGCTCTGTGATCAGCGAGAGATTTATACTCACTGCAGGACACTGCACGTCAACTCATGCGCTGTAAGTCCAAATAATTTGGAAAGAATATAATCAATAAAGTTTTGATTTTCTTTCTATGGTTTATGTAGTTTAGATTTTAGTAGCAGTGGAGTGATAACTGTACTTCTCCAAAATATATGTTACAAAAATATATATATATTTTTTTAATTTTAAGTGGTAATATATCATTTGCTGCTCTTGGGTTGTTGAAACGTACCGATCCTAAGGAATACTGGAAGATATATAACATTAAGAATATTATAATTCATCCTGAGTACAAGCCTCCCTCCAAATACCACGATATTGCACTCTTGGAGACAGAAACAGAGTAAGTAATCATCCATATAAATTGCTCAAAAACAAGTCTACTTAAATAGAACAGACGGTATTCTAATTAATAAATGAGCAAAGCATTAGATAAAGTTAAAGACTATTATGAAGAAGGTTTATTCTTGTATAGTTTAGTCTTACAGTTTATTATTATGACTAAGGTACATACAGCTCCGCAGAAATCTACGATGTTTACGCGCGATCTCTACGACATCAATAAAACTGCTAAGATATTCTAAATAGAAACAAAATACTGACGGCGGTCGCGCTCATGCAAGCGACCGCTAATAGCCAACGCATCTTGGTATTTACTTCGTGCATCCTACCTATAGATATTTTTAAACTTACAAACTTGTTCCGTTTGTGGAACAAGTAATTATGATAGACTAGCTTTCCACCCGCGGCTTCGCCCGCGTGGAGTTCGGCTATACCGCGCTTTTTAGAATACCCTTGGGAATATCAAATTTTTCCGGGATAAAAGGTAGCCTATGTTGACAGCCTCCGTGGCGTAGCGGCAGCGGACGCGGCCGCTACCGCAAGGTGGCGCGGGTTCGATCCCCGCACAGTGCAAGTATTTGTATGCATGAATATGAATATTTGCACTGGTCTGGTCGTGCCTCGGAAAGCACGTTAAGCCGTTGGCCCCGGTTGCCATACGAACATCTAATGGCAGTCGTTACGAGTTGTTGGAGCCCTTAAAAGTCCAACAATTGGTCTCACTGCAATGCTTCGATGTCGCCTTCGGGTTGTGGAGGTCAGACGGCAGTCGCTTCACGGAAAATGTCGAAATTTAGCCATATCAGCAGTTGGACTGGTAAAGCGGACCCCACACGCTAAAACTGAAAAGGCTTCGGATGCGACTGGGATTAACGCTGGGATGATGATGATGATGAAAAGGTAGCCTATGTTCTTTTTCAGGATCTAAAGATTGTCTGTGCCAAATTTCATCAAAATCGGTTGAGAGGTTTAGGCGGGAAAGCGTAACAGACATACAGACAGACAGACAGAGTTACTTTCGCATTTATAATATTAGTATGGATAATTTAGTTTTGATGATATCTCAAGAGAACCAACATGTTATCCACGTTTGAAAAAAAACAGAATAATAATTTACATCTCCCCAGATCTTTCAAAACTTTACAAAAAACAAATACAGTAACTATAAAAACTTTTGTACTAATACTATACTACTGTTATACTAATAACGGAGTGGGTAACCTTCACTTTCTATTTTGCGACGAATTGAAATGAAATCGTTTATTAAGCAAGTAGGATCATGTCATATTTTACTCAATAAAATTATAAGCTTATCCTCAATTTTATTCATTATCTATTTTATATGTAATCGACACGACCGACATGAATGATAACTTCATTGATGTCACAGAAATGGCGCGCACGTAACATCGTCGTATAATAACACTTATCGAAAGATATCGCTTTTAGGGGGTGAGATTTCTCTGGAGCTGTATGTACGACAACATAATAATTGAAAAACATTAAAGTTGATGCCAAAACTTAATGCTAGACTGCAGCCTTAATATATGACTAGATTTATATTCGAGCCAGTATAATGTTCCACAAGAAAGTATTTTAGGACCATAACTGGACTAAGCAATCCGAGTTAAGTAACGCGTTATAAAAATAATAATATTATGCCGAAAAAATAAAAAGACGCTAATACACTTCTGGACACATCTATTGGCCCACCTTGCATTTTCAGTTTCATTTGGTACTAGCTAAAATTTTATATTAGGTCGAGCAAAAAGTTTTGGAGTTCGAAGAATCGATTTTCATATATAAGGCGCCCGGTATGAGAAAAATCCGAGGGGTAAAACCTACTAACGAGTAACGAATTTTAAGCGTTACTATTTTAATGCGCACCTTTGGTGCGCAACTTTCTAATCTAAAAAATTTTTTTTTTTTAACAAATTATAAACCAGCGCTTGACCGCAATCCTGCCTGATGGTAAGCAGTGACGCAATCGTTGATGGTAAAGCGCACTAGTTTATTAAGAGCCTATTCACTCTAGCCTTGAAGACACTCAAATTGTAGTCCGACGGAAACACCGCCGCGGGCAAATTGTTCCAGTCCCTCGATGTACGCGGTATAAAGGAGGAGGCGAAGCGCTTCGTCCGGATCGTAGTGGTGTTAACAACGTAAGGGTGGAAACCAGCCGTACGACGGGTCGTCCGCTGGTGGAACGGAGATGGGGAATTAAATCATGCAATTCCCTCGCACACTCCCCGAAATGCATCCTATAGAACACCGAAAGGCTGGCTACTCTACGCCTGTGCTCTAGGCTTTGGAGACCAAGTCGAGTTAGATCAGGGTCACCAATCAGCTTCTTTGCACGTCTCTCCACTGAATCCAAAGTGGCCAGGTGACACTTGGCAGCACCAGCCCAAATGTGGCTGCAGTACTCCACACACGAACGGACCTGTGCTTTGTATAACATTAGAAGCTGCCCAGGGGGCCTAGACAAAATCCTTTTTCTGTAAGCGTTAACGTCAACGCAAAAGTCAAAATGTATGGAGTTGACGTTTGCTTACCAGAGGTCACGTGCCTGCTGCTAAATTGGTAGACAAGTCACTATTTGTTATGTGGAAAGGAACGTCGAAGCGAGCGTGACAGATACAAGTCATAATTGTTCATCAAAATGGTAGACAAAAGCCACTTTTGACAAACGTATATGATATTTCAACGTTTCCGCGGCACGTTACATTAGCGGGAGCTAGGACGCTCACGTTAACCTTATAAATAGTAATTTTTGTTGGTAATTTCATTCAAATTAATTAGTAAAAATGCATACTTTGAGACTATTATGGGCGGCTAATAATGAAGCAGCTTTGTGAAGGCGTCAAAGAAGATTAAATCGCCGTAACATGGAGCAAATTGTTGAGATGTCGGAATTGGAATTTATTCATGGTTTTAGGCTGGATAAACAAAGTTTTTGGCGTCTTTGTGATGATCTTCGGCGTTTAATATCACCGCAAATTAGTGTTCAAATCAAGGTAAGTTCTAAGTTGTGTACTTACTTCCAACCTAAGATAAAAGTGCCCTAATTGTCTTTTTCAATTAATTCATCATATTTCAGGTTTTGTGTACATTGGCTACGGCTTCATATCAAAGTCCAAAGAACAGTTACTAGGTGTATACGCCAAGTTGTTGAAGCATTGTGCCATCCTGCTATTGTAAATAAATGGATCGTGTTTCCAAGGTCGCAAGTACAAGGATTCCAAATAAGACTTGAGTAAGTTAATGTATGATAACTAATAATTTTTATTAGTAACATATTCCTAAGTAATTCATATGAAACAATATACCTTCTTTAATGACAATAGGTACTTAGAAAATGGAATATATACACACTTCCAAGTAGTAGTAATAAATCTGTCTACCATAATAAACAAAACATTATTATATTCCCAAAACAACAGGTTTCAGAGGCGGTTTAGACTCCCAGGTATAGTTGGATGCATAGAATATACTCATGTGGCGATTGTCAAACATCAGAAGAAGAGCGTTTATTTTTTAATCGGAAAGGTTACCATTAACGTTGATTCATTGAATGTACAATTGGTAAGTATACATGTGTTTGTGGTTAAACTATGTATAATATTATTATTGCTATAAATGCTTATAGAAACATATTTTATAGGATTATTATGTCATGTTCCATATATCTTTTTCCTTTGTCTACAGGTGTGCGATAGTAATTTAAAAATTATTAATTTCAATTTCAAGTTTGGTGGAGCCAACCATGACTCGCTCATAGGGGCATCTAGCAGAATGGAAAGTTTTATGCAAGAATTGCACCAAAATGGTTATTAGGTAGGTTAACTTTTTCTATGTTATTTATATTTGAGCACATCGATGTACCCTGCCCTACCTTTTTATCTTAATGACTGATATTTGTGTCATTTAAAACACCCATTTTATTTCCAAAACAATCATGTACAAATAATTACTTGTGTTCCCAACAATTATTACATTATACTGCTAATATTTATTACATAATACTGCTAATATTTATTTATGTGTTTTTAGGTGATTCTGGATATCCTCAACGGAATTGGCTGATGATTTGCAGTTCCTGGCTCTGTCGAAGATACCTATACCCAGCGATATGTACAAACAAGGAATTGTATAGAGCGCTATTTTGGATTGCTCAAGTCACGTTGGTGGTGTTTATTAAGACACAGGACCTTGTATTAAAATATTTTATGTAAATAGTAGTTGCCTGTTGTGTTACACAATATTGCTTTAAACTTTAGAGGCCAATTTACCTCCTCCAGCTGTTATGGAAGTAGAAGAGGTGTTAGTGCCTCTAGTAGTCAGAGTGCCTACTCCAAGGCAGGGCTGCACTGAATAAGGTTTTATCCAGAATTGTAACTGACAACTAAAAATATGACTAAGAGTCGTAATTTTAGTACCTAATCAGTCTTTCTTAGTTATTAATGTGTATGTTAAGTAATTTGTGAATGCAGTGTTTGTTATATTACATTGCTTCCACAAATTAGAAGCTCATTTTCAAAATGAAGGTATATCAAGATGAAAAGTTTAATGTTCTTTAAAATATGTTTCTATTTTATATCCTTTCTTAGTTTTTTTATTTATTGCAGTATTGAATCGATTTATAAAAGTGATATAACAATAGCTCATTTCCAAAATATTAAAAGTTGAAGCAATGTTAAAATTAAAGAGTTTTTATGTTCTTTAAAATATGTTTGTATGTTATATTCTTTCTTAGTTTTTAATATATCATGGTATTTAAGTGATTTGTAAAAGTATTGTATCAAGAGCTCAAAATTAAGGTTAAAGCAATATTAAGATTAAAATTAAAGAGTTTTTATGTTCTTTAAAATGTATTTCTGTCATTAGGGCGGTTCCGGGGGAAAAACACACCGCAGGCCGTTTTTATGTAGTTTTCCGGAGCTATCTACTCTTTATCCAAAAGAAATATCAACTTATTAAAAGTACATAAATTTTCTCCATAATCTTGGCTCCAAAATTGTAGATTTCTTTTTTTTTTACTAAGTATAATATTTAAATAATTCCTTCACAACGAAACCACTGACAAGAGAAATAATTATCATAAACGTGCATCTCCTCGGAAAGTAAGCATTATTTAGATTGCGTTCTTACACTAATGGATAGGTAATTTCATGACGAACATTATTGTAGAAATATTTTTTTAAAACGACCAAAATCAAAATTTTATTCAACAATCTGAGCGTATTCGCCATCATTTCTGTTGCCCGGGTTATTGAGATTCAGTATGCCACAAGCTCTCGAAGGGGGAACCCGTGTCGTTCGTCATCGCGCGCTCCGCTAGCATAAGCGGGCGGCGCGTGAGCGAGAAAGCATCTGCTTGCTCGCTCACGCACCGCATGTCGCATAGAGTATAATACTATCTTAGAGTGTCTCTAAGATAGTATTGATGTTTATTTTGGTGTTCGTTTTTTTATATAATAAGACCTTTACTCCCATTAGGTTAAAATAATAGTCTACAGTAAATTTAATGATGAAGACCATAGGCAGTTGAGGGAATAGGTACTTACGGGTAAAAATTAAAGTAAACAAAAGTACGTCGTTTCCCAACTATATTTGCGTCAGCTTCCAGTCTGACCGGATGCAACTGAACACATAGTACTTTTAACAACTAAAAAATGTAAAATAAAAGCTTTTTTACAAAAAAACAACCGACTTCCTAATTTCGGAAGTCGGTGTCTAAAACGAATATACAAAACCAAAGACACCAACTTCCGAAATCAGTTATTTTTAACAAACGTGGCAGCACACTACATACGTTAATAACTACTCGTTACCCGTCACGTTACTTGCCAAAATCCGATAAATGTCTTCAATATCTCTGTGTGACTAGTATGATAGTAGCCGATCACAGGCGGTGTTTTTCCTCATAACTTCCTAACATAAAGAGATAGGATTAAAAAACCCTTCCAATATCGTTTGATATCATGTAAAGATGCCGTGCCTTTGTTATGTATATACCCTTTATGTTACACGTTGTATATAAAATTCTCGTGTCACAGTTTTCGTTCCTATACTCCGCCGAAACGGCTTGACCGATTCTCATGAAATTTTGTGAGCGTATTGAGTAGGTCTGAGAATCGGCCAACATCTGTTTTTCATCCCCCTAAATGTTAGGGGTAGTCGAACCCTATTTGTTTTTTTATTTTTACACAAAATTTTTAGTTTCTATTTTTTTACAACATACAAAAATACATACAATCATAAATTTTCACCGTTCTACGATCAATCCTTAAAAACTGATCAATCGTCATTTAATTAGTTTTATTCCCGAGGGAAATCTAAAAAAAGCGATATAACCCAATTCCACGCGGGCGAAGCCGCGGGCGGAAAGCTAGTACTAATATATAAAGCTGAAGAGTTTGTTTGTTTGAACGCGCTAATCTCAGGAACTACGGGTCCGATTTGAAAAATTCTTTTTGCGTTGGATAGCTCATTAATCCAGAAAGACTTAAGGCTATAAAACATCACGCTGCGACTAATAGGAGCAGAGCATTACTAACTCCACGTGAACGAAGTCGCTGGCGGCCGCTAGTATAAAATAGCTTTACCGCGGCAGCCCCGAGTGCCACATGTTTTTGTTTTATTAGAAAGACGATATCTTCAAGGTAGTCTCATGTTTAGGAAATTAGGGTCTGATGATGGAAGGCTAGGTAAATCTAGGAGAAATTTAAAAAATCAAAGGGGCGTCTAGGGATTTTCTAAGTTTTTTCATTAAGTGTTTTAACACACTACAATTTAGTAAATTTCGGAGTTGATGATGGAGCCGGGAGACAGCCGAGGGAACTCCTTAACGATTCACATCAGCTGCCTCGTGTTTGTGCTTAATAAATTTGTATTGATAAGAACTTTACAAGTATTTGGGCGCACCAATAAACATAAATAAAAGTGCTATGTCTGTTACTTCTGTGGTCTATGTTTCTAACTTGTATTTGTAAGTACTACGTCCGCCAGACGGCGCTAGTAAAATTTTACGAAGTATTGTAGAGGTGGGGCGCGGTGAAGAGGGAGCAAATGCGCAAGGTCATTTGGTGAGGGTATGGTCTTAAGAGTTTTTTTTTTATTTAAGCATTTTATTAATTCTAATGTCTAAATGAAAGAAGAACTATATAAAAAATACACTAATAAATCTAATTGAAAACAAATGTTTGTTGACACCACTTCCACCCATCGAATTAAAAGTTAAAACCTTCCGTTAACTCCTGCCACAGACGTTCACTCCTTACTTTTCCTTGAAGCCCAGGTTGTGGCCTTGAAAGATCACCATGGCTAAACATTATACCTAATCTTAGTGTGCAGTGAGAATAAAGCCCAATAAATATAAACCCTCTTATTCATAAACAATGTTTAAAGTTAACTAGTGATTAGCGATTCTTTAACCATTCATGTCACTCAAATTTAATCATCGTTTATGAATAAACACACCAGTGTTTAAGAAGTTTGTTCATAAACGATATGTAAAGATAACTTTAAACAACGTTTATGAATAAGGGGGAAAGTTTGCTACCAGCATTCTAATACCGCATCTAACAAACAAGTTTTAAGGTTTAGAATAGAGTTTATGTTTATAGAAATAACAAACGTAAGGACCACAATCATTTAAGTGAACCACTTGAGTTTGTTTACTTTATGCATTCCATAACCTTAAGTAAGTACCTAATTCCGATAGTAGTTTAAAATGGGATAGGAATTTGAAATAAATGGTAGAACACCGAAAAAACTTTCCTTTCCATAAATTCTATCAGGAAATTAAATTGGCCGGGACTCGTACGAAGCCTAGATTCCATCTAAAATAAAATGTAATGATTACTCATCGCAATAGGAATAATTGATCTGTTAACAATATTAATATACAATGATTTCAAATATAACAATTTAATCACAATCCTTACATTAACTTAAGCCGTTTACTTGCTTTCTTTGTGATAAAGCACTATTCAATTACTTTCAACGCACACAACATTCTTGAATATAAGGTTGGCTTAAAGGCCTAGTAACCGAGCTAAAAACTTATAAAAAAATGCGTTTGACAGTGAAAAAATAAACGCAATACTGTCACTCCGACATTTGCTACACACAATTCATAGACTAATAATAGAGTGTTTCGGTTAACACTCCGGAATGGGCGTTCGACGTTTCATATGTCACTTGTCTACCATTTTTCACACGCTAACGTCAACTCCTTAACGCGAAAGGAAAACGTTTGAACGGAAAACGCTTGGATTTTGTCTAGGCCCCCAGGTGTGAAGTACTGCCGGACCTTTGCGATAACGCCAAGTTTCCTGGCAGCCACCTTGGCCTTGGACTCAATGAACCGCCCAAAGTTAAGGTTCGAGGAAATATCAACTCCCAAAAGCTGAAGGCGGTCGGAACACTCCAAGGACACATTCCGAAAAGTAGGGGCCAAGGTGAACGGGCTCCTTTTGGCGGTGAAAAGACACGCCTGTGTTTTGGCGGCATTGAATGCTACAAGATTGGCATTGCCCCATTCGGAGACTGCCTGCAGTGCAACACTCGTTCGCTCAACCATGGCCTCTCTTTCGGACCGGATTGATTCCCTACTAGCCCGAGCATCCGGCAGGTATCTCTCTACAACTGTGCTGTCATCTGCATACCCATAGATACCGGGCATCAGCAGATCGTTAATATGCAGCAGAAACAGAGTTGCAGAGAGAACAGACCCCTGAGGAACACCGGCATTAGTTGACATGGGCTCAGAAGAGCATCCGTCGACCACAACTCGGAGGGACCGTTCAGTCAGGAAGTCTTTTACCCAGCCAGTCAGGCTAGGGGAAATGCCGTACGCTGGAAACTTACTCAAAAAATGGCATAATTATCTTTTTACAACTATATTTTGTTAGTTATTAAGATAATGTTATATTTAAAAAAAAAAATTAAGTTATAATAATTTTAAAAAAATGTTTATAATTTTTTTTTTATTATTATTATCTTTCTTAAAATTGGTTAAAATTTTTATAAATATGCATTTATAATTTTTTCAATTTTTTATGATTTATTTTATAAATAACTTTTAAATTTTTTTTTTTTCTCGTACTTAAGGAGTAAACTCCAGTCGTGCGTCGGAGCTGACACACACTTTTTTATGCAGTTTTGAACCTGGCACATTCGATCACATCATTTCGAACACAGAATTTAAAGAAACAAAAGACAACTTGAAGCCTGTTTGTTGATATCAAACAATTGATCACTAAGAGAACTTGATTTTATTGGTTTACTTGAATTTAATTATTCAAAAGTGATTGATATCTTTGGTTTTGCAACAAACATTACTTATTCTGAACATTAAGCTGAGGTTCCATCAATAATCTATGGATACTTCACCTGAAGTCGCCGCCCAAGCAGTGGCACTTATTCAGGCCGGACACAGCCAAAGAAATGTGAGTGCTCATCTTAATTTAAGTCGATCTGCGGTCCGAAATGTTTGTAGGAGGTACCTAGAGACTGGCGGCTTTGTTCGTCGCCAAGGAAGGCCACGATCTCGGGTCACCACTGAAAGGTAGGATCGATACATCGTGACGACCAGCTTGAGAAATCGACACCTTACATCCATTGAGATACAAAACCAACTTCGCGACTGCCACGGAGTATCTGTGAGCGCTCGAACTGTTCCGAAAAGGTTAAAAGAACGCGATATGGTACCACACAAGCCAGCTAATGGGCCCAAACTAACGCGAGCCCACCGAACAGCGCGCCTTTATTTCGCACGCACTCATTTAAATTGGACACAGCAAGATTGGAACCGTGTAGTCTTTTCTGATGAGTCTATAATTGTGTTACATGGCAACGATGGAAGGAAGAAGGTCTACCGACTTAAGGGAGAGCGTTTCACACAATATTGCTTTGAAGAGAGGGTTGCTTATGGCGATGGCTCATGGACTGTCTGGGGCGGTATATCCGCGAGCGGCAAAACTCAACTTGAGGTTGTTACAGGACCACGGCTGCCAACATTAAATGCTGAAAGGTACATTCGTGTGTGCTTAGAACCTCTCGTGATACCATACGCGGACTATGTGGGCCCAAATTTCCTTTTTATGCATGATAATGCAAGAGCCCATACGGCCGGCATCGTCAGGGAATATCTTCGGGATGTGATCATCACAGTTATGGACTAGCCAGCCAGAAGCCCAGACCTGAACCCCATTGAGCATATGTGGGACGAGCTAAAAAGTCGTGTTAGGGCTCGTCAGCCAGTTACCCAGACGATGCAGGAGTTGAAAATTGCCATAGAAGAGGAATGGGAGATGATCCCTCAAAATTTCATAGAGCGGTTGATAAACTCTATGCCTAATCGTATAAGAGCTGTGGTAGATGCCCATGGAGGCAACACGCGTTATTAAGTTAAACCTTTATTTGATAAAACATATTTTTTATTCAAAAATCAATTGCCTTTAACAAGACGCATATCCGACTTGTTAGGCGTAGCTTCATGTCTTATGGTATTCTGAATTCAAATTTAAAACAATACGATCCAAAAAGATGGTAATATGTGTCAGGTTTAAAACTGCATCAATAGTTTTTGTTCAATCTAACAATCATATTTCGGTAGGGGTCATCGAAACCTAAACTCTAAGGTGGGCCAATAGATGTGTCCAGAAGTGTATATTAGCTATATAAAAAGTTTAGCTGGCTATACCTTTCTATAGCAAATAGTAAAGTAAAATTTCTAAATCTGGTATGAAAAAGTAAATTACGATCATTTCAGGATAAATTTTGGCAGAGACCTCTTACCTGCGTGTTTGAATGTAGACACTGAATCGGTATATGAAGCTGAAGCGTCCGGCTGGGGCCGTCTAGGTCACAGACATGCTCTAGCCGACACATTGCAAGTTGTAAGTTCAGACTTTAAAACTTAATATCCCTATTGTTCCTTCAAAATCTGGTAGACGTTTATACCACGGTTAAAAATGATCTGTGGATTCTAATTACACATAACACCTGCTCCGTAAATCAGGTAGCATTGCGAAACCCAGACATTATAGGCCGATCACTTGTTTACCGATGGTCTATAAAGTTATACATGGATAATTTAAAACTCTTTGCCCTTAGGGTGGATTTTGGTGGGGACAAATGTGTATATACAGTCGTAAATGTAAAGCGAGGTGAGATTATGGAACCCGAGGGAGTTACACTCTCGGATTCCATTCACCTTACATTCCTCTTCTCATTCGAAAACCATATTTATTTATTTCGGGCGGAAATAAGGTACGAACCTTCAACGGGTGGTGGTATGTTTTAATATACTCTTTCGGCATACTTAAATGGACTTAGACTGAACTCGACGCCTTTGATCCAAGGGTCCGTACACTGCTGATCGTGAATCGAATGCATCTCCCCGGTCATTGGTGATAAGACTGTATGTCCCGTGGAAGTGCGGGTGTCGAGGTTTTTTAAATGCGAAGACCCTCCACTACCGAGAAGCTATCCATGGCGAAAGAGAACTGGCACAAGTCTACAAGCACTACTGATGATCGTAAGAAGACATAGCAAGGAACTTTACTGGCGATTCTATCGAGCTCTTCATGAGATTGATAAAATCACAATCGAAAAAGGGGAAAACAAAGGTTTCGTCTGTGCAATTATGGACGAAGTTATCTTGACGAATAACTTCTTCTTCTTCTTCTTCAGCCTATAGATGTCCACTGCTGGACAAAGGCCTCCCCCAAGGCTTTCCACGCTGACCGGTCTTGTGCTGCCCGCATCCATCGGCTTCCTGCGACCTTCACCAGGTCATCGGTCCACCTTGTTGGGGGCCTCCCTACGCTGCGTCTTCCAGTACGTGGTCGTGGTCGTCCAGAACCTTACTGCCCCATCGGCCATCGGTTCTACGAGCAATGTGCCCTGCCCACTGCCACTTAAGTTTAACCACTCGCAGAGCTATGTCGGTGACTTTGGTTCTTCTGCGAATCTCCTCATTTCTGATTCGATCACGCAGAGAAACTCCTAGCATAGCTCTTTCCATTGCCCTTTGTGTGACTCTGAGCCTTCGTATGAGGCCCATTGTGAGCGACCACGTTTCAGTTCCGTAAGTCATCACTGGCAACACACACTGGTCCAAGACTTTAGTCTTGAGACACTGTGGTATCTTGGATGACGAGAAGATGTAGCGTAGCATCCCGAACGCTGCCCAACCGAGCTGGATTCGCCGAGACACCTCTTTCTCGAAGTTGGACCTAACTAGTTGGACTGTTTGTCCCAGGTATACATACTCGTCAACAACTTCGAGTGCAGAGCAACCAACTACAATTGGAGTGGGTGCGACATGAGAGTTCGACATGATCTTCGTCTTATCCATGTTCATTTTTAGACCCACTTGTTGGGAAGCCCTGCTGAGGTCATTGAGCATTTTGCCCAAGTCTTCCAGGGTCTCAGCCATGACCACGATATCATCTGCGAAACGGAGATTAGTGATGTACTCGCCGTTGATGTTGATGCCAAGTCCTTTCCAGTCCAGGAGCTTGAAGACATCTTCCAGCGCAGCAGTGAACAATTTAGGAGATATGACATCTCCTTGTCTCACTCCACGCTGCAGTTGGATCGGTTTCGAGTCCTGATCCTGGAGACGGACTGACATGGTGGCGTTTTTGTACAGACACTTTATCATCTCAATGTATCGATGGTCAATTTGGCACCGCGGGAGAGACTGTAGCACCGCCCAAGTCTCAATCGAATCGAAGGCCTTCTCATAGTCCACAAACGCCAAGCATAGTGGTTTGTTATACTCTTCGGATTTCTGTATAACTTGCCGCAGCGTATGAATGTGGTCTATGGTGCTAAAGCCTTTTCGGAATAACTACCGGAGATATATTATAAAGGACGGGACAATTGACGTGTGTGGGGCAGGGTGAGTCCATCAGACGTTATTTCTAGTTGCTCTCGTCTAGCTAACTGTGAGTATTTGCATTGGCATAATCAACTAGCTAGGATTATTCACCAGCAACTTATCTCGAAATATAAACTTACAATCGGTCAATGGTCTGATAGTCGAAAACTTCAACTAACATCTATCGAGGCTCCCATTAGACAGAAGGATAAAGAGCCTGCTTCAAAAGGCAGTACTTCTCGATACGGCCCACATCGTGAGGAGGTTCTTGTCTCTAGAGCCCTAATCACTGGTAGCTTGGATGCTGCTCTCGACATCGGTGAATCACTATTTTTTTAAATATTTTTAAATGTTTTCAATGTCTTTTATGTTGCATAGTATTTTCATTATGTAAATTGAATGGCCCTAGGAACCCATAAGTACCGAAAAGCACCTAACAGGTCGTAGTGATTGTGCTTCGGAGAGGCCTGTGTCCAAGAGTGGACTTCATTCGGCTGTAATGAAGATGTAGATCGATGTACAGAATTACATTTCAGTTTAAACACATTTTTTTAAACGTGCTTCTCACTTTTAATTACTCCAGTATCGTGGGTGCGTTTACAAACGTTTATACTCACATACACAAACACCCTGACCTGTAGGCCATACAAACACCACTACAAAAAATCAGTGAATCTCTTCAGCCAGTGTGCGCATTTGGCATTAATCGTATAGCTCAGAACTGAAGGAAATCAACAGTCAATCACAATTAATGTTTCAGGTTTATCTAGAAGAGTATAATGAAACAGAATGTTCAACAATGTATCAAGTACACAGACATTTGAGAAATGGATACGACCACGCAACACAGATGTGTTACGGCAGTCATGATGAAATTATCGACACTTGTGAGGTAAAAGTAACATTTGCACAGAAGTTTCACAACAATATATGTCTGTAATTATTTTTTATGGATCCATTCTTCAAAAATAAAAAAAAAGAATTTGGTTGTGTCCTAGAACAAAAAATCGATATTATGACATACACCAACCCGCACTAGGGCCGTGTGGTGAAGTATAACCAACTATACCACTGAACGACGTGATCGTATATCTAGACTATCTGGTCTTCTTACACATACGCCGTTCAGTGAGGTAGTTATTTAAATGTATGAAAGTACACGTTGGGTCTATTCTGTAACGTCTCATCGTGAAAACTTATACTCCCTTCACGATAGCATTGGACAGAAATTTAAAAAGATTGTTTTTAGAGTACAATTGAAATAAAAGTATTTACAGACGACAGCATATCAAGCTACTACAATCAGCCAAATTTCTTTATTAGATTTTCAACTTTATCGGTAATGCATCAAGGCTCATGGGGTTACGGTCTCGTGTCTCCCCTGATGGCTCCCCTAGGGGAGACACGCCTCGACGTTCTGTGGTTTGTATACTCATGTGGGGTAGTCGGTATACTCGTTTGATTTATGCTGTCCTGGTACTTTATTTTTATTTATGAAAGAAATAAATAGTTAAAGATAAGTTTCAGAAATAAAATATGCATGTTTTTGTTGGAATTTGTGAAAAAAGTCTAAGTTATTTTGCCTCCTGACAATTCTGAGGTGTGAAAAATTTCACAACTACCAGGTGACTGTAATTTCTGCCATAAAGCGAATCTGTCCCCCGCCTAGGGGAGACAAGTAGATTTAAAAATCCTGATGTCTCCCCGAGGGGAGCCGCCAGGGGAGACACGAGACCGAAATAATATAATTTATTAGCAAGTTCTGATGTCTGCCCCGCCTAGGGGAGACAAGAAGATTTAAAAATCCTGATGTCTCCCCAAGGGGAGCCGCCAGGGGAGACACGAGACCGAAATAATATAATTTATTAGCAAGTTCTGATGTCTCCCCCGCCTAGGGGAGACAATAGGATTTAAAAATCCTGATGTCTGCCCTAGGGGAGCCATCAGGGGAGACACGAGACCGTAACCGCTCATGGTTGAAAGGGAATATTTGACAGTTTCAGTTGACTTGAACTGCTGTCGTCCGTACATAAGTCTACCAAATCTAATTTGTTTCCTAATCTGTTCATACGTTTTGGCAGGAAGGTTTTTTTTTTTAATTTGCCGTGTTAAAATAACTTCCTTAAATAGTTTGAAATAAAGCTAGGTTTATTTTTTATCCATTTCGTTTACTTATACAATAAGTAAAGAAAACCCTGTCCGACCCGTGAAGGTATTGTTAGGTATCGATAACTGATACTACTAATGCGTACAAAGCCTGGCTAAACTAAAAAAATACCCCCTAACAAATTTAATATTAGTTCGCAAGAGGTTACTTATATGGCAATACCTACAGACATGCGCAAGCGACGAGACAGGGCACGCGGCCCGTGGTCGCTTATACATACGTAGCGGTGTCGAAAGGTCATGACCTCAGTTGTCCTCACGACTGCATACATAGGTAGTTTATCCACGTTTAGCGACTCTAAGAAGAAACAACGATACTTAGGCAGCTCTGAAAAGAACTTTTTTAAAGTAGGAAGGTCGTCTGACTCTTCGAATGTGTCGCTTCATTCGACCAGCATGTCAACTCGACGGCGGTGGCGGAGATGTTGTTCCATATGTCTCTCTCCAAGAGCGATACAGGTCTGGCACCGTCGCACGAGATTAGCACGAACGTTTTGCAGCTCTATTCTGTGCGATTCAATGCATTCAAAAGCTACTAAAATTCGCCCACGCATCTCGTCTTCAGTATCACAAAACTTTGTAAAGACTAATTGTTTGACGTGTCCCCACAAATATGAATAAAGTGGTGTCAAACCCGGGGACCAAGCTGGCCACAAAATTTGTCCACCGATACCAATCCACTGTTCGCCGAACTGATAATGGAGGTACTCACGTACTGGTCGGCAAGAATCTTGTAGTTATGATGAAATAGTAATTTGAATGCAGACAGTACCTTCTGGGATCCTTTACATTTTAAATAACTTCAAAAAATAAATTAATAGTCCATTATAAACACTTCATTATTTTATTCTTTTAAGCTACACTTTCAAACACCAAAAGCTCTATATAAAAAAAAACATTACAATACAGGGTTCGGCACTCGAAGTGTTACTAATTTTACGTTGCTATAGCAACTAAACTGTTTACAATATGGCGCCCATTTTTTCACATTCCTTAGTGTATGGTATTTAAGTATTTTTTAATAATTATAGGGGCTTTTTTTTCTCGACTATTTTCTTTCAAGCTAAAGCACCTACCATCTTATCTCTTCACCACCTGGGGTTGACTGGTAGAGAATGCCTAAGGCATTAAGTCCGCCCATGTACAATCAGCTGTAGAAGTCCATTCCCACCTTAAAGACTACTGTCGCCTGCGCTAAACCGGCCACGCACACTAACGCATTATTTTTATTATCGCAGTCTTCATCTTTCTTTAAAGTAATGCAAAATTTCGTTACTTCATTTGAAGTTAAGTTAGCGGCCGCACTTAACAATGGTCTATCATAAGCGAGCGATTGTGGGTTCGATCCTTAATAACGGCAAATCTTTTTGTTGTTTCATATAATTTAAAATTATGATAACTGATTTGTATTTTAAAATAAAAATGTTTGCAAATAATATTTAAACGAATAGGAAAATTTACTGAATATTTATACCAAAATAGGTTTTTATTATATGTTTTAGTTTACTATAGATGTAATATAATAAATAATATAATGCAATATATTATAAAGTCATATATTATTCGGTATAGATATACTTATACTAATAAATGAAACAAACGTTGAAATGGCAGCATTGTAATATTTTATATAAAAGTAATCCTTGACAAACTTATGATATTATTATGGTAAAAGATATAAAAAACATTTTTGGTTTTTAGATATGAAAGTTATAGTATTACATGTTATCATTAAAGAGGTTATAGCTTAATTATTCATTTTCTTAAAGAAAAGAGGATTGAAGCTTAACCTGAATATTATTACAATCATAAAATAATCTATACTTAGAACACAAAACAGTGCTTATTACATTTACAATTTTTTTGCGTGTATAGCATACCATCATGCAGTGCCTTTTTTCGGAGTTTGAAGGCATGAGATTATAATCTTCAAGCGCTTTCTTAGTTCAAAAGTAAACGAACTTATTTCTTATCGAATTCCGAAATTGTTGTTTTTATAATTTACCAAAAGTAATTTGTATTGAAATTGCAAAAGGCAACATCTGTTAGCCATTAAGCCAACCGAACATATTACTGTCACTTAGCTAAATTACTTTACGAGTTGGTTTAGAGTCCGTTATTACGATATATAATGACATATATTTAAAACACTTTGTAGGACACTTCTGCACTGTGATTGTTATAAATTGTTTTTTTTGTTTAGCTCGATAAGTCTCCACCAGTATCGCCAGTTTATTTTTAAACCACAAATGCAACCTCTCTTCTTCGCAAGATTCAAAGGTTTATTCAACGGTAAATATTGTTGTTTCGTTCCACTTGTCTCGACACAAAAGCCACCTTCGTCCTCCAACCTCTTGACTTTGGCTTACAGTATTTCTCTAAAACAATAACAAATTTATTGCACACTTTCAACAAGAGATTGGTTTGCACCATAACCAAATAGTAATAAAAACAACTTACACAAAAGCCGGTTTCATATTATGATATTTGAGATATATTGCTGCATATGCCTGCATATTGATTAAAAAAGTAAAACTAATAACACGAACTCGTAACTATATGTTCACCAACCAACAACAGCTAAGTAATATTATTTGAGTTATTGTAGTTAATAATAGTTATTGTAGGTAGTGGAATATTTTTTGTTCAGTTTGTTTCAAATCTACCGTCATCTTTTATAATGACTCTAATATAGAAAAAATCTTAAAATAAAGTATCATCGTTAAGTTGCGGATCGGTATTTTTACATATTTTTGTTGTCAGCATTCATAACTCACCAATAAACATTTCAAAAATATTTTGTAAGTTATTAGATTTGAACTCGAACCACCTTGAACGCCTATCAAGACGAGAACCGCTAGGCTATTTAAACACTTAGTGTAAGCGTTGAAATTAGTAAGTAGTACCTAACAATCATAAGCGGGCAGCAAGTTGTCAAAGTGTATAAGTGTGTATCAAACTTTATTATAGAAGAAGGTCGTAACTACAACTAGTATTGCTTGGCCATAGTTTTGTGAGATTGTAACTCGACTTTTGGTCTTGACTGTACATGTCATGTGTGCGAAAGAATAAATAAATAAATAAAAGCCAACTATTTTTCGTCGTTGTTAAAAAAAGTTTTGCAGATGGAAGTCAAACGAAACAGTGTCATTGCTTTTTATTTGGCTGGAAAATCGTAGGCAGCCATCGTTAATGAGCTGGGACGTTTACATTTGAACAAAATGTTTGTGTATCGGACCATCACGCGTTACAATGATACGGGTAGCATCAAAAAACGCCATGAAGGTGGATATCCAACAACAGCAACATCATCAGCAATGGTTCGAAAGGTAAAGGCTAGAATTGAACGAAATTCACGACAAAGCGCAGTTAAATTGGCGAAAAGTCTTAATGTATCTGCCCGGAGCATAGGGAGCATATTAAAAAATAAACTTCAACTGAAGCCCTACAAATCACAAAAAGTGCAAGATCTGACACTTGCACAAAAGACAGTTCGTCTAGAAAGAGCTAAGAACTTAAAGTACTTGCACGTTGATAGCTTGCTTGAAAATTTGGTATTTTCCGATGAAAAAATTTTTACCGTTCAGCAATATGTGAACAAGCAAAATGATCGTGTATGGTTAAAGTGTAAATCAAATGACAATTTAGACCAACGAATTGCCTTGCGAAAGCAAGCACTAGCACCTGTGGTGGTTTGGACGGCGGTAACTGCCATGGGACGCTCACCTCTAGTTTTCATTGACCAGGGTGTAAAGATAAACCAGCAGATCTACCGTAAAAAGATTTTAAACGATGGTTACCTTGGGCACGTAAGCAATTTGGTAGAAATCATTGGAAATTTCAACAAGACTCGGCACCGTCTCACAAAGCTCGTGAAACCCAAATTTTTTTTACAAGAAAATGTTCCGAGCTTCATTTCTTCGCAACAATGGCCACCATATATTCCCCGGACTTAAACCCAATGGATTTTCCATATGGTCAATTCTAGAAGCCAAAGTATCAACAAAAAAATATGAGACGGTCGACGCCTTAAAGATTGCGCTTCGCCGAGAATGGAACAAAATACCAGCAGACCACATTCGTGCAGCGTGTGAAGCCTTCTCGGTCAGACTCGATGCTGTTATCCGCGCTAAAGGTGGCCATATCGAACAATAGCTTCTTTTTTTATTTATTGTATATGTCTTTTTTCGTTACTGAAGTTTTTTAAATAAATGTGCTCATGTTTAACAGAATTACAGCATTTTGAATTGGTAACACTTCGAGTGCCGACCCCTGTATTATATCAACATTTTTCTTTGACTGCAGTCATGCTACTCAAGATACTCCCGAAAACAATAAAACATTTTTCTCCTGTCTATTGAATCTTCTAAACTCAAAAATTTAATTTCTGTATAATTGTCATTAGCCAGAGACAATAAAATTCAACCTCAACAAAGAATGTGTTGGGGCCCCGTCATACTTGAACCAGATAGACCGATAAGTAGCCACATCCAAATCGTCCAACGCCTGATCACAGCACAGCTAATTGCAGTCACTCCTTCTCAGACACATCAGCAGGTTTAAATACTCTACGTTAGAAAACGACATGATCACACAATACGTACGAATAGTCTACACGAAAGTAATGTTTACGCGGAACTGAATATAATTTAAAATCAAAATTATTTTTATTTCATTAAAATAAGTACGCAGCTGCACTCGCGGCATGCTTTGACTAGAGATGTGTAAGTACTCAAATTATTGATGGATCGATAGAAACGATTTACTCGTCTAGTTTTGGTATCGATTTAGTATTGTAGAATCTCATTCTCATTCTCGATTCAACATCGCATGGAATTGTTTAAAACTTTTACAAAACTCAAATTACACAAACACACAGCTGTAAATGACGTTCATGTCAAATTTTTTACAACTAATCATTCAACCAGGTACAATTTTCAATTAATATCGATAAGAAAACGTTATTACGCAAACAACATAGTATAACTGTAGTTATTACTTTGATGTCGCCGATAAAGCTCACCTGCGTGGTGGCGATTAATCCGCGGCTAGACAGATTGACGCCACCAAAGAATCAAAGGACAAGCCGACATTAATACCGTCGAAAATGGTGTTGTCACTTTTTAAAAATTTACCAAATTTTGGGGAAGTTAGAGTAAATTAGAGGAAAAAAGTATTGTTTCAAAATTGATTAATATTGTCATAATGATGATTATGCAGAATTTTATTTGGTCATGTGATTACCTATCCTTTATTATTCTTATGAGTCGGACGGGGTTTTCTTTAGATATTATATAGTTAAGTGTTTAGCACTTACCTTACAATAATAGGAATTCATCAAAGTAGGTAACGTTAAAATTTTATAATGAAACCATTGTTTATTAAAATTGTTTAACTTCATCTCGTACATTGAATGTTGTGCATCTATGTTTCTATGAACCTCTTTTATCTAAAGCTAACGCGAATGGAACGATGGTGAAGGTCGCGGGAAGCCGATGGATGCGGGCAGCACAAGTACGAATATCGTGGAAAGTCTTGGGGGAGGCCTTCGTCCAGCAGTAGCAGCACTACCTCTATTGGCTGAAGAAGAAGAACCCGAATGGAATATAGATGAAGTTAGCGTGCTATGAGCTGTCATTCCAACTAATGCTGAGGTTTTACACTATTTACAGCTCACTCTAAACTCAATTCCACAGAATAGATGGCTGTAGTTATTTAAAAAAGTTCAAGTTTAAGTTATATTTCTTCAGGGTGACAGCGGTGGACCATTACAAACTAATGAGATGAAATGCCGGTACACCATCCTTGGCGTGACGTCATACGGCAAGGACTGCGGCATCCTCGGCTCAGCCGGCATGTACGCCAGGGTGTCGTACTACGTGCCCTGGATCGAGAGCATTGTATGGCCTGAAGAAACTGCAGCAAAAAGGAAAAAAGATAACCTGTGGCTAGATAAATGGTTAAGTTAAAGAATATAGACGAAATATGTACTAAAACTAAACGTTAAGGTTTATTGAATAAATCAGGAGAATATTAATATATTTTGGATTTTATTTATATAAGAGAAAAGTCTATATCTAATAGACATCGTTTCACGAAGTATTCATATAACGAGGTTTTCTATCCCCTTTCTCCTTTCCCTCAATTTATAAATTTCAAAATTCCAAATTTGTCTGTTTGTCCGTCCATTCGCGGATAATCACAGTGATCGTTAGCACTAGAAAGCACAAAATTGTATATCAATCACGCCGTCATCATAATCATCAGCCTGTAGCAGTCCACTGCTGGACATAGGCCTCTCCAATTTTACGCCATTCAACTACATTCTCTACAACACTCATCCAGTTACTCTCGGCTATCCTGCGAATATCGTCATTCCATCTAGCCTAAGGGCGGCCAACCTTGCGTTTACCGATTCGCGGTCTCTACTCTAGAACACGTCTACTATAACACTCATCGGTTCTACGGCTGATATAGCCGGCCCATTGCTACTTCAGTTTGCTTATTCTGTGAGGTATGTCGACAACTTTGGTTTTCTGCCGGATCACCTCATTGCGGATTTGATCCCTCAGACAGACTCTAAGCATAGGTTCCATAGCTCGCTGAGCGATCTTGAATTTGTGCCGATTCTGCTCCGTATGTCATAACTGGCAGGACACACTGATTAAAGACTTTTGTACGGTTTCATACAGGCATTATTTGCTTATATCCCGACCTACTTTGCGATTCGTATTACTTATGTATTTTATTATATATATATTATAAACCAGCTCTTGACCGCAATCCCGCCTGATGGTAAGCAGACATGCGATCGTTGATGGTAAAGCGCGCTAGTTTATTAAGAGCCTATTCACTCTAGCCATGCAGACACTCAAATTGTAGTCCGACGAAAACACCGCCACTTGCAAGTTGTTCCAGTCCCTTGATGTACGCGGTAATCTATATATATGGTGTACATAATAAAGAGTATTCTATTCTATAAGATAGTTCAGTGTTCACTCTATAAATTATACAAGTTATAACGATTACTAACACAATTAATTACTTGAAACGACTTATATCCTGAATAAGGCGAAACACTTCGTCCGGGTCGTAGTAGTGTTAACAACGTAAGGGTGGAAACTCGCCGTACGACGGGTCGTCCGATGGTGGAACGGAGATGGGGGAATTAAATCATGCAATTCTCAATCAATGAATTAATATTGATACTTTGTTAATTAACCAATAGCTGCCGTAACGCTATAATCTTGGATTGCCATTCAAACTATTTTGTGTACTTTTACGAATAAACTTATTAATTGTGGAAGTTTGTGGTGTTCGTCAACTCATCTTCAACTATCTCTGATAGCGCAAAATGGAGGAGAATGAGCAGGAAAGCGGATCCCGGGTTCCAACCCAAAAGCTGCGGATGATAATTAATAAACAGTAATCAGTTTGGATACCAAAAAGTAAAGACACACAAGATACAATAGACTCGTTAATTAATAAAGTAGTAAAACAGCTGAACAATAAACTTAAACGTTGATGATGAAAACGTTGCTAGCATAAGCTAAGTCTAGGAATAATCCTAGACTTAAGTTCCGCGTTTGATACCGCAGAACATCAGATCTGGTGGATAAGTTGGAGTGCTATGGTATAAGGGAAAATGTTTTAAAACTTAGTTCTTATTTGGCCAATCGGAAACTGTACGTCGAAATTAAATCACTTCACGAAGGAATGAAAGAATAGGTGGAAGTCACATGATGGTGATGTCATCGAGGTGTTCCGCAGGGTTCCGTTTTAGGCCCATTTGTCTTTATAATATTCCTTAACGATCTAACTAAATACATTAAAAACATTTTACCAAATGCTGACTTGATAATATACGATACTGGTGCTGTTATAGCTGCTGTCGATATGGAGACCTAACAACCTAAATTTAATTTATTATTAAATGCTTGTTAAAGCTAGTTTTATATGAATAATGTTAAATTAAATGTATATAAGACAAAATATATGAATTGATTTACAAAGACTTTGTTTCTAACTGTATATCTAATACAGTTAGAAACAAAGTCTTTGTAAATGTAGGATCCTTTGGAATGGAAATTGATATACCTAGTAAAAATTTTATAATTTTTGAAGATAGAAATTGATACTTTACTAATTTGTAAGTCAGAACTAAATTCAATTACGACACAATAAGCAACGCTTGTGATAATATCTATGTCTTAGACATTCCAATTGAAGCTTCTCCAGTTTGGTAGCCATATCTAGTGTTATCCTTAAGCAGAAGTGGCATAGAGCGATCGACCAACCTAGGTTGTTTAGCGGCTAGCTTTCCATCATTGTTTGCAGTTGCTGACAATAGAGATCTGCCGTAATCGATTGACTAGATTTAAGAAAGCCGTTAGTGAACGATGCCGGTAAAGCTAAGTAAGTACCTACACCAAAGTTCACAAGTAAATTTTTAGTCAATTATCGCTTGGGGAAAAATTTGGCTGATTCGCCTGAGTTCAGCCATTGAGATGAGCAAATGAAATCAAAAGTCATTTATTCAAATTAGAATGAGAATCAATACTTTTTGATCGTCAATATTACATACAGCAGTCGCCCAAAACGCCTGCCCTTCGCCACTTTCTAGTCCTTTCACTGAGAAGATGAAGTGGCTGTAAAAACTCCCATCAGCACAGCTGTCTATTCATTTAAAATCACATGACTTTATACAATAACAAATCATTGAAAATGGAAACTTAAGTAAGTACACGGCGATGTTTAAACTTGAGAAGACCGATAGCTGCATGCCCTATTTTAAAAATTACAAGATTTTGACTTTGCCGTGCTTGTACATTTTAGAAGTTGCTGTATTTGTTAAGTCGAATGCACATTACTGTAAGCATCTAGCCGACATATTCCCTTCAAAGAACTTATGTCTAAAGTGGAATGAGTACTTGCATAAATCTCTTGTTTAAAAGACTATTTTGAAAGAACAATAAGGTCGATTGAAAATAAAACCTTATTTGAAGAGAACATGGTCTGAGGGAGAAAGCGTTCCAGTAGCCATCTGTCTCTTTCTAAGTGATACCAGTATAAAATATAATTCAGGTTCGGTAAAATATTAAATTATTTAATGTGAGTATAAAAAAATAATTAGACATATACATTCATTTATATTAGCATTTTTATATTGTTTTTTAATTGCTAATATTATAATCTAGTAAACATTGGTTCTTGATAAATGCGTATTTACTCCACAAATAAATTTATAACGATTTGTAGTAATTGCTCATCCGAAGTATGGCAATACCTTCAGCTGGATAAAAGGGCGGCAAATATTTAATTTGTTGCATCAGTCATCCAGTGGTTGCATTATTTTCTTAATTTTGTTTGAAACCAACAATTTCTATTAGAAAAACATGGTGAATAATAAAAAGTAAAAAAACTAAAACCTAACTACGACAAAAAATGACGCTGAAAAAGTATAAAACAAGATTTTCAGAATACTGAACTGAACAAAGTTGCTAATGTAGTTGCAAGTAAATGGACAGTAGACTCTACCAAGATGCCTTCTTTGTAAATTGACAATAATGTCATACAATACTATTCAGAAGTATGCAATATTCACTATGTAGAGATAAATTATCATGTTTGGAAAGGCGTAGTCACACGTTACATATGCCTACCTACCGTAGCACCTTGAGAACGTGTGACAACGGTTTTAGTTTTTTTACTTTTTATTATTTGTACTATTTTGGTGTTAAAGTGTATTTGTGGCGCATAATATTAACAAAAGTTAAACTAATGAACTAAAAACTAGGTACTTGTGATATTACATCTACACGCACATATAACAACATAAGCCCGAAGGTATATAGTACAGAGGACATTTTTATGGGAATGTTTTCTGGTTGCCATACGAACATCTAGTGGCAGTCGTTACGGGTTGTTGGAGCCCTCAAAAGTCCAACAATTGATCTAACTGCAATGCTTCGATGTCGCCTTAATGTTGTGGAGGTCAGACGGCAGTCGCTTCACGGAAAATGTCGAAGTTTAACCATATCAGCAGTTCATCATCATCATCATCTCAGCGTTTATCCTGGTTGCATCCGCGGCTTTCGCGTTGGAGCCGGGGGTCCGCTTTATTGCTCAATTTCATTCATTTCGCGCGATCTTTAACATCCTGTGGTGTGAGATTGTTGGCACGCATGTCATTTCTTACAACGTCAAGCCAGCTCTTTTTTGGTTGCTTGTTCCGGCCCGGCGGAGGCGCCATGGCAAGACATTTGTGACCCACGTAACATGCCGGTTTTCGTAAGACGTGACCGAACGTAGGCGACCCTCCTGCAGTTTGTCCGCTATGTCACGGACACGAAGACCGCCACGGATGCGGTAGTTCCTGATGCGGTCATTCCGCGTAACTCCACACATCCACCGCAGCATATTCATCTCCATGACACGCAGCTCCTGCTTGTGTCGCTCAAGCACAATCCACGCCTCACTGCCATACAGGAGAACAGGTCTAATGATGGGCTTATAGACCTGCCCCTTAAGCTTAACCGGCATTTTAGGATCACAAATGACACCTGTCACCTCAAGCCATTTTGTCCAAGCTGCGGTAATACGTGCCCTGACGTCGCAATCAATGTCGCCGGTGCAGTGAGACTCTCACCGGGTATGACTTTGCAGTTGGCTACTTTGCCGATGTGGTGCCTCCTTAACTAGGATGCACCACATCGGCAAAGTAGCCAACTGACGGACGGAGTGACACCGGATCACTACTACCCTGAGACAAGGGCCTTGAATTTAGGCACGCCTCAATTTGAGAAAGGACTGTGGACAGCTCCTCGAACGTCAAAGTAGAGTCACCTATGACGCGCTTCAGATGGTGCTTTACACTTTTCACCCCTGCTTCCCACAGTCCACCAAAATTCGGAGCGTGGGGAGGGATAAAGTGCCATTCCGTCTGAGAGTTTGCAAGAGCCGCTGCAATGTCTTTATACATTGAACTCTCTTGGTTGAAAAGGAGCTGTAACTCCTTGGCAGCGCCTGCAAAATTTGTGCCATTATCACTCCATATATGACGAAACTGGCCGCGTCGGGAAACGAACCGTTTAAAAGCTGATAGGAAACCCTCAGTGGTTAAATCTGAAACTGCCTCGATGTGTACTGCGCGCGTGGCCATGCACACAAATAAACAGATGTATCCTTTATACGACCGTTGTCCACGACCCTTAGAGACTCTTATATTAATGGGGCCCACATAATCGACACCAGAGTTAAGAAATGGTTTGCTGGGTGTTACTCTGCAAGCTGGAAGCTCCCCCATAAGCTGATGGTTTGTGGTCGCTGCATATCGAATACAGGGAACACAACGACGTATATGAGCTCTTACCATATTTTTTGCGCGGCTGATCCAGTACTTGGTGCGTATAAAATTAAGTACCAGTTGCTGTCCTCCATGAAAAGCCTTATCATGTGCGTCGGCTACAATTAACTTGACTAAACTTGAACCATGAGGAATAACTATTGGGTGCTTTGTGTCGTCGAGTAGTGGAGAGTATCGCAGCCTTCCTCCAACGCGCAATATCTCAGATTGGTCAATAAATACATTTAATTTATATAAAGAACTCGTTTTATCTAATGAAACCTTATTTTTCAGGGCCGTCAGTTCTGCCTGAAACCATTGCTGTTAGCTTTGCCTGATACACACATTCAAGGCTTCGCGAATTTCGGAAGCTGACAGGTAAGCTGTAACTTTACTGTTCGCCTTACGAGTTCTTGTTGACTGCAAAAACCTTTTACAATACGCAACAACCCTCACCAAACGTGTCAGTGATGAATACCTAGTTCCCCAAATGACTTCAAAATCCGGTACTAGGTTGGCAGCGTGAACCTTAACCGGGTTTTTCTCCTCATTTGTGCGTATTGCGCTAGGTCTGGTGTACTCTATCCGATCATTTCTTAACCAGTCTGGTCCATGTTTCCATAGATCATCATTAAGTAGAACCGCTGGGGATACGCCACGAGAAGCGATATCCGTTGGATTTTCTTTAGATTTAACATAAGCCCACTGTGTGTTATCTAGCAAACTAATTATTTCTGAAGTGCGATTGGCCACGTAAGTTTTCCAACGGCTTGGATGATCATTTAACCAAGCCAAAACCACAGATGAATCGGTCCAAGCATGTATATTAGCCTTTGGAATTTTCATCACTTCAGCTACTTCGATCAATAAATTGGCTACTAAAACAGAACCACACAATTCCAGCCGTGGAATGGATATTTGCTTAATAGGAGCTACCTTTGTCTTCGCGGTTATGAGGTGCGACTGTATTTGCGCACTAGCATTTATAATGCGACAGTACACCACAGCCGCATAAGCTGTATTTGACGCATCGCTAAAACCATGTAGCTCTATAACACTATCCTCTTTCCCTTTGCCTATCCATCTGGGAATATGAAAATCCACCAGTTTCTCTAATTCTGATCTGTAATATTTCCACTCTTGTGAGAGATCTGGTGGCAGTTCATCGTCCCAGTCTATACCACTAATCCACAGCTTTTGTATGAAAACCTTTGAGGTTATAATGCACGGCGCTATCCATCCTAAAGGATCATAAAGCCGTGATATTTCGGATATGACAGTTCTTTTTGTTTCAGATGCAGCCGGAGGTGACATCTTTACAGAATAATCAAATTCATCCGTATTCCGGTTCCAGGTAAGTCCCAAAATCTTAGTTACTTTATCAGTTTTAATTTCGAAGTCTCTTCCGGAACTTTCCTTTAAGGTTTCCAATAAGGACATTCTATTGCTTGTCCACTTTTGCAATTGAAACCCCCCTTTCTCTAATGGAATATTCATCTCACTATAAATTCTTATTACTTCTGTTTCAGACTGGCACCCAGTCATCAGATCGTCCATATAGAAGTCTGACGTCACTCTTTCAGCAGCCAATGGATACATGCTACCTTCATCGCATGTAACTTGGTGTAACGACTTGACAGCCAAGTAAGGGGCGCATGACGTGCCAAAGGTGACAGTCAGAAGTCGGAAGTCCTCTATCTCCTTGTCAGGATCCTCTCTCCAGACAATTCTTTGGAAATCCGTATCCGATCGAGCCACTTTGATTTGGCGATACATTTTTATTATGTCTGCTGCCAGACAAATTGGATGTTGTCGCCATCTCATGACAATATGTCTCAAATCAGCTTGAAGAGTGGGTCCTACCATTAAGGTGTCATTTAAGGAGACTCCGTTTGTCCCCTTACATGACGCGTCATAAACCACTCTTACTTTAGTGGTCAGTTTATCTTGTCTAACCACTGCGTGGTGGGGCAAATACACTGCATCACTTTTATTCCTTTCTGCCTCGTCGACAATTTTCTCCATATGGCCTAGCAATAAATACTCTTTTATCACATCAGTGTACTGTTGTTTTAATTCATGATCCCTACCCAGCTTCCTTTCTAAACCTAGCAATCTTTTTACTGCTATATTTTTAGAATGACCGTATTTACAAGGTGGATCGTCTGAACGAAAAGGTAATTTTACGACATAACGCCCACTTTCATCTCTTTCCGTCGATTCTGCGTAAAACTCTTCGCAGTCCTGTTCTTCAGGCGTAAGACATTAGATTTTGTGAAACCCCATATAGCCTATAGGTTATAACCAGCGGACAATTAAGACGCTTCTAATGATATGTCATTTGTCGAATTCTGATAAGTAGTTTAGAAGTTACGAGGGAACAGATGAACATACATACATACATACATACATAGCCTGTCAAAATCATAACCCTCCTTTTGCTTTGCCGTAGTCGGGTAAAAAGTATTCCATTAATGGCTGCAATAGTAAGTCATACCCTGGATGCGAAATATCATTCTTGGTCCGTATTACAGAACGTTACTCAAGCATTGATCCCTACTTAAAACTAGTTTTGAGTCGAGTTTTGATTTTAGAACGACCCTCAAGCATAGATTCGTTGATCATAGATCAGCTGAGTTGAACTTTATTTTAGAACATTGCTTAGTTCGTCAATCATACTTAAGCATTGATCATCACTCAAGTGTGGTCGGGACTTGAGCATAGATTACCCTATTATATTGGCATTGTCATGTCATTTTTGATTTTTGTTCTATTTACTCCTAGCTACAATGTCGAGTTCAAATATTGTTTTTCTTGTTAATATTTAAAATCAAAATGGATGTATTTGAAGAAATAGACCAATGATAATTTATTTAACGATAATTTTAGTAGAAGATTGAACTTTAGAGTTCCTCTAAGATATATGCGTGATACACAGGACCCTTATGCCTAAATTATATTTATAATAACAGGCTGTGTGAGCACACTTTTTTCGTATAAATAAGTTATTATAAATGTGTGATTGTGCTGTTCTGGAGTAACACACAACCGCAATATCCTAATTATTTGGGTTCTTAAAATGCGTTTTAATAAATCTTAACTTGTGAATGAAAAGATATATGAATTGGATATAGGATTAATAAGGTATGCTCAATTAGGAGGCTCGGGAGGTTTGAAGAGAATAAGTTCATGGCAAATAGTGCTTATTTAGTGTGTTATCCCATGTGACAACTTAGGGCGGCAGCTCCAAGGCCCAGAACGAAAGAAAAGCCATATTATGGCAGTCGCACAAATAACAAGTCATTTTGTAGAAACGATTTATTTTAATGTGTAATAAGTAATAACGCTAAATATTTGTTACTAGCGGCCGCCAGCGACTTCGTTCGCGTGGTTTAGTTATGCTCCGCTCCTATTGGTCGCAGCGTGATGTTATATAGCCTAAAGCCTTTCTAGATTAATGGGCTATCCAACGCAACAAGAATTTTTCGTATCGGACCAGTAGTTCCCAAGATTAGCGCGAACAAACAAACAAACTCTTCAGCTTTATATATTAGTATAGATAAATTCTTTATTTTAAGTTTTCCAATTATATCTCATGCCACTCGCATTCCTCATCTTTACACATGTAGTTGAGCTCCTCCGTCACCATACTCCCCGTCTTTGCATCAGGTTAAATGGTAGGTGATGTGTCACTTTCATATGAGCATTCAAACTTGCACCTGTAAACAAACAAATACTATATAGTTAATAAAATACATTATAACCCAGTTGCAAGGGCAGAAATAAGTAATATAAAATAGACAAGAACATACATAGGTACATTTCTAAAATATAAAATTAATGTTAACAAGCATTAAGGGCATGAATGTACATTGTCATCATCATCATCATCCCAGCGTTAATCCCAGTCGTATCCGAAGCCTTTTCAGCTTTGGAGTCTGGGGTCCGCTTTACCAGTCCAACTGCTGATATGGCTAAACTTCGACATTTTCCGTGAAGCGACTGCCGTCTGACCTCCACAACCCGAAGGCCAAAGCCCTTGTCCACATGTGGGAGTGGCGAGAGGAGGCAAAACGCCGGGGCATAACTCCGCTGTCGCGAGAAATCGCGGTACGGTGGACAGAGCTCCGGCGGGATCTCATGGCTACATGGAGAATGCGATTGTCGCAACCGAGTGCTGGGCACTCCGCAATAGCGGCGGTAAGTCTAAGTGGCGGTGGTAAGGAGTGGCTTGAGGAGAGGAGTCACGGTGCCCTCACATTCCGCCTGACGTAGGTCCTCACCGGACACGGCTGTTTCGGGAGGTTCCTGTTCCATATAAGGCGGGAGGAAACGCCAGGGTGACCACTGTGTGCATTGCCCTGAGGACACGGTGGAGCGTACGGTGGGGGCCTGCCCGGCTTGGGTAGAGCACCGCTGTGTCCTCGTAGCGGCGATCGGCGGCTATCTCTCGCGTCAGACCTTGGTCCAGGCCATGGTCCAGAGTGAGAGTGCATGGCAGACTTTCACCTCCTTCTGCGAAGCAGTGATGCTGGCAAAGGAGGAGGCGGAGCGCGTGAGGGAGCGGGAACCCCAGTACCCTCATGCCTCAAACCGCCGCAGGAAGCGCCCTGGTCGGGAGACAACATCAGACTCCCGGCCACCGTAGGCGAGGGCTTGCGGGCGGCGAGCGACAAGCAGCTCGCCGCCTGGTAAGAACCAGGCCCGGGTTGACGGCGCATTGTGTTTCACGTGCGCCTCAAAGAGATGTTAGCACACCGTGACGGGGTCCACTAGGACCAATGCCTCCTGGGCCAGGATTACGGGTTGCTTAAAAAAGAAACCGTGACACCGGCCGTTGCACAGACAAGTGAAGGATCACGGGAGGGTTTTAGTCAATAAAAGTCTGCCCTTCCGCTCCGCCCAGAGCGGGAGAGGTCATTTGATGATTTCCCATACAAAACAAAAAACTGAAGAAGAGCAAGAAATTGCACGTGAAGAGCGCTGCCTTAATATGGCTCGACTTCATGCTTCTCACTCACCAGGACAAAGGGAGCCAGCCCGTGTAACCGCTCGGTTGGCAATACGAAATCGTCGAGCAAACTTCAGAGATCAACAGCTAGATAATTTACGAAGCACAAGAAAAAAATTCATTATATTATACTGATTAGAATCGGGCAGCGTTTCAATACGATTTTTCACCACTCATTACTGCTTGCATACTAGCGTTCGTATTGTGGCAATGGACATTGTTTACAAGTATTGAGTTTTCCGGAGAACCGCCAGGATTGTGCTGGCAAATAAAGAAGCATTGACTAATAATATTTTTTTTATTTACAATAATATTATCCTACCTAAAAAGTAAAAAAATGTGATCATGTTGCATTTACGGCGGAACAAAGTTCGCCGGGTCAGCTAGTTGTTATATATAGTATAATGAGGAGACCGAGACTATAACCTCTGAAGTCACTTCGCAGTGAACAAATCTAGACATAATTATCAATATATGCTAATGTATATACGCTAGGTATTGCAGAATTATTGCTAAAAATAACGCCATGAATACTAATTTTATGTAAAATTAGCCACAAACTTATCAAACTTGTATTTTGAGTTCATCAGATCGTAATGTGTTGAACGATTGTGCGCCAATACCAATGTATACGATTTTATGTGTCCGAGATGACCTTGTCGAAGCTTATATAATAAAATAATCTTATTTACTGTGCTAAATATCTCAGTCTGCAGGTTGTATTGCCCATCCAGGGGTTTACTGCCTGCTAAAAATCCCAGTTTGCTAGTTATACTGCCCATTTAGCCCTTTGCGCTGCCTCCGTGCCGGACCTTGCGCTGAGCGTTTTCTGCATCCACCGAGGATTGTCCTTAGGTGCATTTGTTTAGCACGAATAGGAATAATCGTCATTTGGTGTTAGTTTGTGTCAGTTCATAATAATAACGAGCATATAAAAAGTTGTTGATGTGGAACTGCATTGGCCAGGTTTGCCGCACACATATGACTATGGGCTATCATAGATTTGTCATAGAGCTACCAGAAGACATTGGGACAGACACCGTAGAAGATACCAATGGTTTGGAGAAAGCTATCAGTGGTCCGCATTAACCCTAGATTGCAAGCACCTTTTCCTAGTAGTGGGATGACACAAGCTAATAGTAACCAGGTTTAAACTCTCTTGAGAACACGCAGTTAAGCCTTTTCCCGTGAGAGCTCCTGTTCCGGAGAAGGCGGAAAGAAACGCCAGGGTGTCACCACTGTGAGGATTGCCTTGAGGACACGGTGGAGTATATGGTGGAGGTCTGCCCAGCTTGAGTGGAAGTCGTCGTGTCCTCGTGGCGGTCGGCGATCGGCAGCGGCGATCTCTCGCGTCCGACCCTGGACCAGGCCATGGTCCGGAACGAGAGTGCATGGCAGGTCGTCACCTCCTTCTGCGAAGCAGTGATGCTAGCAAAGGAGGAAGCGGAGCGCGTGAGGAAGCGGGAATCTCAGCTCCCTCACGGGTCTAGCTGCCGCAGGACCTGCCGCCCTGGTCGGGAGTGAACATCGAACTCCCGAACATCACAGGCGCGGCTTGCAGGCGGTAAGCAGTTGTTCGGAAGAGATACCTGGCCCTAGCGCACAGGCAAGTGAAGGACCACGGGTGAGTTTTGGTCAGTAAAAGTCTACACGCACGTTTGCTCAGCTCAGAGCAGGAGAGATGATTTGATGATTACCCATCCTCAAACAAAAAAGGCTTTACCCATGGTGACAAGCAAAGAACCGGTACTCGTGGATTCTGAGATTTTTTTTTTATATGTTTAGTGGAATATCGGAATAAAAAGCATCCAGTGTGTTATTATGTGCACAGCCAAAGTGTGGAACTCTCTACCAGTGTCTGTGTCCCTTCCACGTGTAACCGTCAGTCTTGATATCAAGAGTGAACAGGCATTTTCTGGGCACAATCGTTCCATCACAGACTTTATTGCTTTCCACCAGGCGAGATCGAAATCGCGATATGGTCCATTTCGGGAAAAAAAATAACTCAAAACTTACCTTCACTTAGATTAAGCTCAGGTCACGAAACACAAAAAAATAAATTACAAAATAATATTAAATATTTATCTCCCGCCATTTTTGTTAATTAGTTGCGCCCGCCAATGCACAGTTCTCAGTAGTCTGGTTCAGACTAATATGAAATAACGTATAGCTACCTAGTATATGTATATTAGCATAAACAGCCAAAGTTCATAAAAAAAACTCTTCAATAGTTTTTGCGTAAAAGAGTCACAAAAACACACATAAACTTTCATGTTTGTAGTAAGTATATGTAGGATATATGTATATATTATATCATCATCATCCCAGTGTTAATCCCAATCGCATCCGAAGCCTTTTCAGCTTTGGAGTCTGGGGTTCGCTTTACCAGTCCAACTGCTGATATGGCTAAACTTCGACATTTTCCATGAAGCGACTGCCGTCTGACCTCCACAACCCGAAGGCGACATCGAAGCATTGCAGTTAGACCAATTGTAGGACTTTTGAGGGCTCCAACAACCCGTAACGACTGCCACTAGATGTTCGTAGGGCAACCGGGACCAACGGCGTAACGTGCTTTCCGAGGCACGACCAGACCAGTACAAATATTCATATTCATGCATACAAATACATATGTATGTATGTATGTATATGTATACAATATTATATAGTAGGATTAAATACTAATGGAAATGTAAGAAATGTAATTATGTTTCCAACAACATAAAGGTTATAAACGTTATAACGTCTCGGCAAACGTAACGTGGAACGCCCTTGGGCGAGAAGGAGCGACGACATCAAACACGTGGCTGGTAGTGGCTCGCGGAGACCTGCTCAAGATCGAGCTTGTTGGCGTGACATGAAGGAGGCCTATGTCCAGCAGTGGATGAGTAGGGGTTGATGATGAAATGTTATAAACAAAAAAAAAATTGCAATATTGAAAACTTTATTTTAGGATATCGGTTTGTTCGGAGCAAGACAATCGAACAGCTCAGCACTTTAGCTAGTCCATTAAAGTTAGTTTGCCGAAAGGAACAGCAAATCAACAGCGTGTCTTCTAAGTGAGCGTCCGTTAATCTTGAACAATATTTATTTTTCTAAAAGTTCATTTTTGAGAAAGATGTTTCGCAGGTATACATAGATATGCAGAGGTGGGTCGACATTATACAGATATGTCCTCTGCAAAGTCTTGGAATCTAGTAGCAAATATGTTCCCAAGATGAACAGACTGTGTCAATAATTGACTAGCTAATCTTGGTTAGTATTTATAATATTTTTGTAATACATATTTGGCGTTCCAAGTTTTGTCCCTTTGCGGTCTGACGACAGACCCTGGTCCGCCTGTTGCTGACCATTGGACCTATGTTTATGAACTAAAATACTATGACTGTTGCTTTAGCGTACAACTAAATTAATATTTATGCAAGTGTGCTGTTTTACTTAATTACTGTTGCTTTTATACCTATAATCTAGTTTTTTTGCGCAACTGACAACCTTCCTCTAATATTTGGCACTCCAATTGGCGTCGGCGTATGCGCAAGACATGTCGGTTACAAAGTACATAATATGTTGTTTAATGCTAAGTTTTTGTTTGTGTTGTGTGTTGTGCGAACTAAATCTTAATGAAGGTGAGTTTTTATGCATGTTTAATTACTAGATTTAAGAACCTTGATTCCGGCTATACTTTTATTATGTAGTCGTCAGATGTGCAGTCAATAAGTCAAGTCGAATATGATTCAGCCGTTTTTACCATTTTTTCAACTCTTTCCTTCTCCAATATTTAGCCCGTCTACCTCCAAAAGTAATTCAATGATTTCAGCTCGAAATCATGACGGTTTTTCAATAACTGGCTATTAGATACATTGTCAAAACGCAGATACAGCTAATGTAGAGCCGAAATTTGGACCGCCAAATATTACAATAAAATTATATACCAACCAAATTATAACCAAACCTGATGATGTAACAATTTGCCCAAGTTGTAACCCTATCATCGCGTTCTGTAAATTCTCTAATTTTTCTACTCATAACCTAAAGAGCTACAATATATTTATTTTTGTCCGAATGATAAATTTATCCGAACCTTATGTCACATAATGCATATTCTTTGCAATTTCTTTGTCACAAATATACAAATATTACAACCTGCATTATACAAAAAAAACTCAAAACCGTTTTCAATAAAAGTTTTAAGTATTCAAATCCGATTTTGTATTTAGTCCCTCCATGTACAGTAAGGGTCAAAAGTGGAGTACCACTTTTAACCCTTGGTATAAAAGACGAGGCAAAACGCTTCGTCCGGATCGTAGTGGTGTCAACAACGTAAGGGTGGATACTCGCCGTACGACGGGTCGTCCGATGATGGAACGGAGATGGTGAAATTATGTCATTGAACACCGACAGACTGGCTACTCTTCGCCTGTGATCCAGGGCTTTGGAGACCGTTTCAAAACAAACCTGGCACCGAATCTAAAATTGCCAGGTGGTATTTTGCAACACCAGCCCAAATGTAGCTACAGTACTCCACACACACAATAGAAGCTTCTGGCATGGCGCTTTCGCGCGTCGCCTCGCCTCTCCGCACTATTGACATTCAATTATTTTATTATTAGATGATTTATTATGATAGAATTGCTTTAGTAGTAAACTATCAAAAACAAAAAAGAAACAAATATACCTATTTGAAAATTAGGTTTACTGAAGTTTATAGCAATTTTGTTATGTATAATATGTAGAAATTCTGACAAACAATTTCAGATGATGGAGTGTAGTTACCCATTATCGGCTTACCTACACATTTATGTAGAACCTACTAAATTTCTGCAGACGCCATCATACCTGAAACTGTCATACCTGAAATTTTCCCAGTTAGCTAGATAAAGTTGAAAATCTATTAATGGCATTTTGATGGTTTGTTGTAGCTTTATGTTCTAGTGACTGTACTACGCTTTGGAAAGGCATAATTGAATAAAAATATAATTAAGTTAAATAACTTCATCTCTATATCTGACCAACCCCTTAACCCTTCAAAAGTGCCTGTAACTGGTTTAGGAATTGATATGACTTTGATTTGTACGTATTTGTATAACCAAAACATACACGGCAAATAGTTGAATCGGCATATTGTTTCAGGTGAGCCCTGTATCACAAATGGTTTTAACGGTACTTGTGTCGGATTATTTCGATGTGGCTCAGCGTCCTTGACCTACCTTTACGTAAGTTCCATATACCTTTCGGCGGCAATCTCTTGCGTCCGCCCTGGTCGAGGTCATGGTCTAAAGCGAGAGTGCATGGCAGGCCGTCACTTCCTTCCGCGAAGCAGTGAAGCTGACAAAGTAGGAGGCGCAACGCATAAAGCAGCGGGAATCTCAGCACCATCACGGCTCTAGCCGCCACAGGAAACGCCTTGGTCGGGAGACTACATTGAACTCCCGGCCACCGTAGGCACGGCCTTGCGTTCGGCGAGCTGCCCACGGTAAGGATCAGGCCCGGGTCGACAACGCGTTTTGTTCCACGCGCGCCTCAAAGTGATCAGCACATCGTGACACGAAGGCCAATGCGTGCCAGGGCTGCGGGTTGTTTGAAAGAGATATGGCCCTGGCGCACAGGCATGTGAAGGAACACGGGTGGGTTTAAGTCAGTAAAAATTTTACGCGCCCTTCCAAAAACAAAGGCCTTTACAACATGTTTAAATTTTGCGCGGTGTGCTACGAAAGAAAATGGGCGACAAGACTGTTCCCTGTTAGATGCCCACAGGGCTAAGAAGTTTTTTGAAATCAGAAAAACGTGCTTTTAGTAAATACTTTCTCTCAATTTACTTAGGTTTTATAGCCAAGTGGATACTATGATACTTTTATTTGTATTTTGATTTTAAGCCATTGTTCTTTTGCAGGCTAATTCAGGTTTCGATACCAAGAAGTATAACCTTCCAGAGCTACCAGACATCTGTTCTTATAAAAGCAATGGGCCAGTTGTCTGCTGCACTGATTGTGACATCAGCCTGTCAGAACTGTAAGTATCTATCTTCTTATTATATTATATTACTACTTATTAGACCTTGGTATTTCAGTAGACAGTAGTTTGAATTTTAGGAGTCATTACGATCAAATTATAAATAATAAATAAATAAATAAATAAGCCATTTATTTCTTGCTTTTACAAATTACAAGTTTAAATGCGGTATAAAAGTATCTATAACTATATAAGAAAAAATAATAATATATGTATATGGTTAGTAAGTCTAATTGTAGCAAATACTTAAATGTTAGTTTTGTTAGTTTTTAATTTAACTTTTTACAAAAAGAAAAACACGTTGTTTCTATAGCAATAGAATTAATCAGCAAGAACCCCGTTTTGGGTAAAGGCCTCCTCCAAAGATGCCCATACATCCCTATCTCTTGCTAAGAGAGTCCAGTTTGGGCCGGCTGTACGTCTGAGATCATCTTCCCATCTCGTTAGTGGTCTACCTCGGCTTCTCTTGCCCGTCGGGCCCTTCCACGATGTCACTCTCGCGGTCCATCTATTATCTTCATATCTCGCGATATGACCAGCCCATTTCCATTTCAGTTGTAGTGCATGCGTTAGAGCGTCGGTCGCTTTGGTAGTTTTTCTTATTTTAGTATGCCTTACTTTATCTACCTTCCTTATGCTGAGCATGCTTCTCTCTAACCCTCTTTGACAGGTACTAATTTTTTGTGTTGCTCTAGAGGTGAACTTCCACGTCTGACACCCATATGTCAAACATGGTAAAAGGCTCGAATTCATGACTTTTGTCTTGATGTCAATCGGCCAATTACTTTTAAATATTTCTTTATGTTTCCAATATTTATTCCACGTGGATTGTACTCTTCTTTCTATTTCCAATATGTCGCTGTATTTGTCAAAACTTATCAATTTTCCCAAGTAAATGTATTTCTCGACGTGTTCTAGTGGCTCTCCATTGATAATTATGGGTTTTTTCCAGCTGTCGTTGGTCATTACCTTGGTTTTTGTTATGTTCATCTCTAGTCCCACCTTAGTACTGACTTCGTGTAGAGACTCTATCATGTGTTGCATCTGGCCGGCCGTCTCAGACAGGAGGACTAGGTCGTCTGCGAACCTGAGATGACTTAAATAGTTACCTTTTATATAGAGTCCTAGTTTGTGCCAATCCAGCTTACTAATTATATTTTCCAGGATTGATATAAATAGTATGGGAGAAAGTGGGTCTCCCTGTCTTACTCCTCTTTTTATAGGAAAAGCCGGGCCGATTGTCTCGAGTTTGATCCTACCTTTATTGTTATTGTATATACTTTGAATAGCTTTTATATATACTTCCTCCACTCCTTGCTCTGCCAAGCTTTCCCATATGCTATTGTGTGAAACCGAGTCGAAAGCTTTTTGGTAATCAACAAAAGTCAAATTATAAATAAAGCATCTAAATTGTCGGGTTTCATCGTCAGGGAAATGAAAATTTTTAGAGAACCTGCCCTGACTATTTCCATTTATAATAGCGTTATTCGCAGTATTCTCGAATATTGCAGTACGGTATGGAACTCGTTTTATCGGGTACATTCAGAAAGAATCGAACGAGTCCAGAAAAGGTTTCTGTATCATTTATATTACTCTGATAACAGATGTCGTAGTCTGAGCTCGTACGACTCCAGATTGAGACATTATTAAATTACATCTTTAAGCGCAGGTAGGAAATATTTGGATTTTATGTTTTTGTTTATATTGCTCAATGGTTTAGTAGATTCTGCCAAAATATTAGAAGAAGTGAAAATCAGCGTCCCTCGTAGTGGTAGCCGCTTAGTTAACTGAAGAACATTCGCCCTGCCTCACAGTCGAACTAATATAGGCAACTCTTCTCCCATAAGCCGCATGCTTTCCTTTGCCAACTCTATTGGTGGTGATGTGGATGTCTTTGCTGGTTCTATAGCCTCAATGAAAGCTAAACTCAAAAATGTAATGTTATGAATATTTTTAGTTTTGTTTTTGAGATTTTGTTTTGTTTTTGTTCTCAAATTTTTATCAATTTGTAAGTTTTATTAATAGCACCTAAGTGGTTTATTTTACCTGTGCATGTTAGATTCACATCTAGTAGGTGTCAATCAGATGTATTATGTTATGATTAAGTTTTTGTATGCATGATTGTACACCAGTTTTGTGAATTACAAATAAAAAAAAAATCTTCTACACTCGAAATCCTCAGATGGCAATCAAACCGACCGATAAGAGATCAAGCGCAGGACTAAAGGCTTCATGTTGACAAGGTGTGGGGTAATTACACTACCAACTCCTTGACTACTTTTACTGTTCTTGAATTGTACAGAACCAACCACATCAGGCAAAGTCCTAATATGGTTCGAATCTACGACCTACAATTTGTAAGTTGTGGCCGTAACCATTAGGCCAGCGCTGTTCTCTCATATAATACATACTTCACAATATTTCGTTATTCGTTGAGGTTTCACTAATGTTATGTACTGAATAGTTAATAAATCTCTGTGACAAGTCTTGCCGCCAAGCGATTGGTCGTGTTCCGGCATGATGTCTGGTGAAGCTGTACGGAAGATGGGTCTGAGCAGTTGTGTCGTGATGTGTACCGGGTACGATGCGCAAAATGTTGTTGTGTCGGGAGTTTGGTCGTGGAGGGTCTCTAGATCAATCTCCTTCTGGGGCAACATCGTTTTTGTTGGGTTTAAAATTGCACTCCTCGCTTAACTGCAGTCTTCCTTACTATTCACTCTGTTTTTTTTTTAGTGGATAGGCTAAATAAACTAGCGCGCTTTACCATCAACCAACGATTGCATCTCTGCTTACTGCTTGCTGCATCAGGCGGGATTGCGGTCAAGCACTAGTTTAAAATTATAAAAAAAAAAAAAACGTTGATATTCTGTTCGATTTACTTCCCACATAGGTAGTTGATTAAGTAAGACGGTTAAGTTTAGGGAATCCCTGAATGGGGAACAGTATCTGGTGCTGTAACTAAGTAGTTCTTCTCCTTAATTTTATGGTTAGTTTCTGCATGCAGGGAAACCTTATAAAAAGTCCAGTTCTCCAGGAATAATCTTTAAACAATAATCTCAACGGCTACTTTTGCAAGTTCTTCTTTTTGTTGTAATTTAAGATGGCGTCATGTCGTCATAGCACCATTAGGCGTCCTTGGAGGAAATGGTGAATCAGTTGCCTCGCGCAGTAAGTACATATACTTGAATAAATAAACATATAACAGTAATGATCTCTTAGAGGCTATCTACAAATTTTGTCACACAGATAGAGACGTCAAGAGAGTATGGCATTGTATGACAAGAGGGGCGAGTCGAAACTTCGTGAGGTCAGGTGGTTTGTGCTGGGAAATTTGTTGCGTCTTCTTTTTTCCAGCATTTTGAAGTGGTGAAAATGTGAAACTTGCTGTTATGTCTTCAAAGAAAAGTGATGCTAATTATTATTTTTAGTCTCTCTCACGTGATATCTGTTTGTGACTCGGACGACCTCCGTTTGTCCTGTTTGTTCGTTGCTGCACCGTTTAATTATACTTTTAAACAATAACTTCAATCTATTTGACTCAAAATAGAATATAGATATAGATAGATAGAGTGACTGGCCAACTTTCATGCAGACCCTACATATTAGACTGTGTGATTGCTACGACAAAGAGGTTCTTATTAAATGATCCAAGGTCAGATAACATTGCAGTAACTGTGTGAAAATAAAATAAAAATAACTTTATTGACACAGAAAATCTACAAATAGTTTACAAATACTTAGTACAAATAGTGAAAAACTCTGCCTCCTAAACTAGGGGGACCCTATGACTTAGGAGTCAGTGTTCTATTGTAACTGAGTGGACAATAAACACTTTAATACAATGTGTGTGTGCTAACAAAACCTTTAGTAGCTAATTAATGTCTGATTTAAACCTATAAATAAACTTGACGTAAAAATGTATTTATTGTTATATGCGACTATGTGGGTAAACGAATTTGTGTAACTATTTTGATGTTGATTGGTATTGTGTGTAATAGTGTGGTGTGGTGTGTTGTAGTGTGGTGCGGTGCATAAGGATGTGTGATGTATTACTTCTGTGTGATAGATTAATATAGAAATAAGTTCTTCTGTACCGAAATAATCTATCATCTCTACGTGAGAGTCGTGCGGTCCATGGTCCGTTACGGAGCTCCGGTATGGGCGCAGGCGCTGACCGTGGCCTGCAGCGACCAGCCCTATGCCTGATTGCGTCCCAAAGAATGTTGGCCGTCCGGCTAGTCAGGGTCAAGAGTCATGAAATTAATTTGTGATTTGAATGAAAGATGTTGGTCTATAATAACTCCCAATTACTTTATTTCATCTACTCTGTCGATGTTATTGCATGAACATTGACGATTACTGTCATTAAAAGTGTTATGGCAATCTTCTTCGTGTATCTTTAAATACCAAATTTTGATAGCGAGAGGTTTCTGCAGATAAGGTATTTTGCCTTTTTTATATTTAATATTAGTAAATTTTTGTCAAGGCAGTTGGCCATCCTGTTCGTTCCTGCTTCTACTTTCTTGTACAAATTTGCCCAATTAATTCCGTGAAATACAATGACAGGGTAGTCTACGTAGCCAATTAGTTCAGCGTTTGTAACGGTGATTTGAGTATATCGTCTATTTATATAATGAAAAGTGTTGGGCCAAGAATACTCCCCTGCGGGATTCCAAAGCTGATTTACTGATCGTCGCTGACTAGATTGTCAACTCTGATACATTGCTGCTTGTTGTTAAGGTAGCTTTGAAACCAGTCAAATGTTCTCTTTCGAGTTTTCTTGGAAGGATAGGAATAGAGATGGTGTCGAACGCTTTAGTACGGTCTAAGAATAATCCAAGACAGCGTTCACCACCATCTGTATGTTTAGATATTATGTTTGTCAGTAGTTCGGCCTCATAAATAGTCGATTTTCCTTTTTCCAAATCGCCTTTCTGAAAGAAGTGAGTGATTTTCTAGGTAATTCACTAAACGGTTATTCATTAGCTTCTAACACAAAGGGCCGTAGACCAGGCCCGGGTCTACGGCGCTTTGTGTTTCACGCGTGCCTCAAAGAGATGTCCGATGCCTCCTGGTTTAGGATTACGGGTTGGCTAAATAAGAAACCGCGGTCCTAGCGCATAGACCAGTCGATATACGAGTCTGACAAATAGTTTGGTGCGGACGACAGCAGGTGAAACTACCGGAAACTGTCAAATATTCCCTCTCAACCTTGAGCGTTAATGTTCAAGCCATAAAGTTAAAAATCTAATAAAGAAATTTAACGGATTGTAGTAGCTTGATGTGTTGTCGTCTGTACATTTCATGTCAATGTTTAATTATTTCTGATTCCAATAATTCCCACGTTATAAAACTCTATAGGTACCTACAATCCCAAGTATAAATTTAAATTGCATTATGCTTACAGAATGTTCTGAATACTTCGGACGCCTCCCGTATCCGTGTCGGGGAGTGGGCAATATTAAAGTCACAAAGTCGTGGAAGGAAGACATGAAATGCCATAAATACTATTCAGGAGTATCTTTGGCCGTAGGTGGGCGAAACGCACAACGATGGGAATTTCCTCATATGGTAAGTCAAATATAAAATACATATAACACCTAAGATATCCTTTACAAGGATTGTTAATCATGGTTCAAAAGTTTTCTCAGGATTTTGCTATAGCATAGCGGGATATAGCAGTTCTTTGTGGATATGGTACAAGAGCGACTCTCCTGGTGTCTTGCTTTCTTTCCGCCATGAAACGCTCTACTAGAGTGACGGTAACCAGCCCGTGTCACTTCTTTCCTACATTTTTTTGTGATTACGATAAATACGTAACAAAATGAGGAAGTACATACCACTCAAGGAAGCGTCGTCAAAATAACAAAGAAGGGATTAACCGACTAACGTAGCTATTAATAATATTATATTATTAATATATTATATTATATATATTAATTATAAATAGTAATTTTGCGCTTTTTCAATGATGCTTATATGTGTTTTAGGCTTTAATTGGTTATGGAGACAACATAAAGTCTGCGCAGTGGCTGTGTGGAGGCTCTGTAATCAGCGAGAGATTTATACTCACTGCAGGACACTGCACGTCAACTCGTGCGCTGTAAGTTAACCTATTTTTTAATAAATTTAACCATGGAAGCATGCAGGCTGGAAATGCATGTCCTACAATCGAAAATTTAAACGCATGTGACATTCACTAACCTGCACTGGGACCGCGTGGTAGCTTATGGTCCACTCGCGCTAACAGAAAGGAGACCTGTGTCCCACCAGTGAACCACAATAACAGTGGAGTGATTGAAAAGCCTATTAACTATTTTATTTCATATGTTGCAATTTATACTACAGAAGTATGTGCAAAGTTGCATACCAAAAATTTTTCATAATTGTGTTTTTTTAAGGGGCAACATAACATTTGCTGCTCTTGGGCTGTTGAAACGAACCGATCCTAAGGAATACTGGAAGATCTATAATATTAAGAGGATCATAATTCATCCTGAGTACAAGCCTCCCTCCAAATACCATGATATTGCGCTCCTGGAGACAGAAACAGAGTAAGTAATCATACTTTAATATAAAGTCTTAACAAAAAGGTTGACATCTCTTTTCATCAAATATTACTCTCTAAAACATCTTAACTTAGACATGGTACAACATTTGATACAGTTAATGATTATATTATATGGATAATTTTAACAAACAAAAACAATCTATCTATTGTAAGGAATATTCAAAACTGAAAGGTTGTAAAATATTAACGGCTAAAATAATATAAGTATAGTAGTAATACAGCTAGACTTATATTTCAACCGTTAGTCTTGGTGTTTCACGAGGAGCTGTTTTGTGTCCTTAACTGTTATAATAAATATAGTCAACCGCTTTGATCAGTAGTGTATCCAAGAGAACTATGCCTTTGCATACCACATCGTTCCTTGATAAGCCATCATCATATTACCGTCCAGGCCCCATGTTTGTGAAATGCATAGCGAGTAGAAGAAAACGCGCGCTGTCTTTACTGATATTCAAAAGACTCGTGAAGGAACACAACTCTACCATTAGTACCTAACTACAATCCTCTATAGTCTCCTTCTAGCTTTCATTGTTTACCTATATTTTTATTATTATTTATGTATGTATAATTTTGGATATTTATGTATCTACGTATCTATTTTAGTATATTGTACGTATAATATTTGCACCAACGACAATCCCATTCAATATTCAGGAAAATTTCTCTCCATTCTTAGATTGCCTGGAGAGGTTGCGATAAGGCCGCCCATTGTATATTTTGTAGTGTTGAATGTACTTTTTTTTCCGTAAAAGTGTTACACGTGATCTGTGTACCGTAAGATGTTTAAAAGAAACGTTATTTCATTAAATTTAAATGCCTTTAATACTAATCCTACAATACCTTGTTACCTTTAACTACGTAGCTACTATGTATATGTCGAGGCAGGGCTATGTCAAGTAGGCGATCCATATTTCGTCAAGAATGCAACTCACATCGCGGGAACTAAGCCGCCACAAAAGTACAAATAAATTGTAGTGTTGTAATTGTATTACTTGATAAAAAAAAGTAGCAATTCCTGGACAATACGCTAAATAGTTACATACTACAATTTCAGGATCAATTTTGGTAGAGATCTTTTACCTGCCTGTTTAGATGAAGGCGCTCGACCGAAATTTTCGGCTGAGGCATCTGGCTGGGGCCGTCTGGGTCATAAACAAACTGTGGCCGACACATTGCAAGTTGTAAGTTCAGAGTTAAAACTATATTATAGTATTAATCCATAGCTCAATATCTGACTAGGGTTCCCACGTATTGTGAGTTAGATACTATATAAAAACTTCAGTAACTGTAGTTCATTTGATAATCAATGATAAAAAATATTCTTTGGTAGTTACGATCAGAAAAATCAATTTTTCAACCCAATTGACTTTTTAATTTTCATCATCTGCTGTTTTAGTACGGAAAAATGACGTTGTATTTCCATTTTATTACAACTTTTAAAGAACTAAAAGCATAATGTTGAATATATGTAAGGCTTAATAAAATAGTGCGCTTTACCATCAATGATTGCATCACTGCTTACCATCAGGCGGGATTGCGTCCATTTGCTAAATAAGTGATTTCAGTGACTACATTGGAAAATGTGGTTTTTATTTTAGAATTCCAAAGTCATTCTCAATTGATGTTTTCAGGTTTACCTTAGCCAGTACAATGAAACAGAATGTTCAACATTATATCAACCACATAGACTTTTGAAAAATGGGTACGATCATGAAACACAGATGTGTTACGGCCGACATAGTAATATCAGCGATACCTGTGAGGTAAATATATCATTTGCATACAGTTTTAACTTAGTGTCCTTTCATATTTAACTTAGATGGAAATCTACCCAGATTTAAAGGATAGTTTATGATACATAATTATGGTGGTAACGTGCCTACCACACAATATTTTAAACAAGATTCAAGTGCAGCAAATTATTAGAAACTATAAGCAAATATGTGCTTTGGAGTATATCCCTCTGATTAAAGTGCTACAAGCGACAAACCACTTACCTCCAACCTTCAGATGCTGACTTCGTAGACCACCAGACCAGATCACGACAAGGCGCACATCGACACAATTCACTGGCAGACTCCCTAACTTCCCGAGTTTACTTTTAATACCTAAAACTGATATTTTTTTTAAGGCCGTTAAAATATCTTGGCCATGGCTGCTAGCTTGCCAGTTCGAAAGGAAGTGCGTTCGCCACACCGTTCGGTGATCGGCGGGAAAAGGCTTTACTATTGTCGCGTTCGGTTTACTTTAAGTTTTCGGAAAGTTCACCGCCTATAAACACAAAAATCAGAGGAGATATTCAACAGTACTAAAAGATTGAGATTTTGTATTTACATGTGAATTTACTGTATTGACAAAGTGCTACGATAAAAACATCCACTAGGTACTTTACGTGTAGGAAAGGTATTTCTTACATGTAAAGTGGAGGATGTTTTAAAAAAACACTGCGTAGTGTTTTTTTTCTCGCGTCCTGTCCCGCTCACCCCTTTCATTATTATACTTGTTTAGAATCCTTCGTGGGTGGCTCCGACTCGTACTTGACCGGTTTTTATTAATTAAATATTGATTCAACTTGTCTTTCAGGGTGACAGCGGTGGACCATTACAAATCAATGAGTACAAATGTCGGTACACCATCGTTGGCGTGACGTCATACGGCAAAGACTGCGGCATCCTCGGCTCAGCCGGCATGTACACCAGGGTGTCGTACTACGTGCCCTGGATCGAGAGCATTGTCTGGCCTGAAGAAACTGAAGCAAAAAGGATAAAAGACAACCAGTGGCTAGATAAATGGTTAACTTAATAAAAATGGATGAAGCAATACAGATCCAAAGTCTAGTATGAACCTCATACATATTATTTTGTATTTTTTAGTTTTCCTTTTCTAACAAAAATCAATAAAACTTTTGTTTTTTAAAAGGTTTTTTATTATTAGATCTTTCGTTTTATATGAAAAATTGAAACGAATTTTTTTCATGTACTTTTTATTTGTATTAATCGAAGTAATCACTCATGCAATCAATGCATCTTTGCCAACGCAGTGGCAGTTTATTGATGCCCTTCTTAAAGGAATCAGCTGGATTGGAGGCAACAATTTCTCACAAGCATTTTGTACTGCCTCTCGGGGTATCGAATTTTTTTCCGCCGAAAAGTTATCCAAATTCTGGAAAAAGGAGTAGGCTGTAGGCGCAAGGTCTGGTAAGCAGGGCTGGTAATGGAGAGTTTCCAAGTTCTTGCTACTTGGAGACTGTCTACTGTGCAGTATGAGGCCTGGCGATGTCCTGCAGGAGAAGGGGAGAGGTGGGATGCTGGTTGGAGATGTGCCAGTTTCTCTATCATTGTGTTCAGTTCTTCACAGTACACATGCGCAGTAATGCTCATCTCGTTTGGTAAGAAGCTGTACCAAACAGTGAAAATCACTTTTCTAGAGGTAAGTTTCCGTTTAGGGCATTGTTTTGGTGCTGAACCAGGATCCAACCAACTTGTTGAGCGCTTTCGGTTATCACACAGAATCTATTTTTCAATGCAGGTAACAATGCGGTTCAAAATCCCTTCATGTGTGTGTCTGACGAGCAATGCATGGCACGTCTCGACGCGTACTTCACGCATGACGCAAATGTATCAATATTATTTTGATGCTAACGTCGAAAGCTGTTGCTAATTCAGCGCCGTAAATTGTATCTATACTAAAATATACAGCTGAAGAGTTTGTTTGTAAGTTTGTTTGAATGCGTTAATCTCAGGAACCATGTGTCTGATTTTAAAAAGTCGCATAGTCAAAAAATAACGTTTATCATTATGTTATGTTTGTAATTAGTATTGACTCAAGAAGATCGTATCATCACAAATAGGTTTATGGTATACTATCGATTCCGATAAGGATTGATAAAATAAAGAAGCTTGGTTGGGATTTCTGTAACTGGTCATTAATGACATAAATAGATAATTTAATTAGTGGCATGCGAAGTACACTGCTATTAGTATAAATAAGTGAAGAAGGTAGGGTCCTGGATACACTCCTCACGCAGGGTTGTGAAGGTGTTCTCGGTGCGATTCCTCATCTCTGCTGCGGCATTGCACTCGGACACAAACACCTTATCGTTGACGTAGCCCCAAAGAAAACAATCTAACGGGGTCAAGTCTGGTGAAAGGGGAGGCCATGACTGCGGCCCGAATCTTCCAATCCACCGACTTCCAAATGCTTCGGTGAGGCAGCGTCTGACAGGAAGAATCACAGGAGCGCTGTCGTGTTGAAACCACATCACTCTACTCTGGGCTAGAGGCAACTCGTCGATTATATCCGAGAGGTTTGTACGTAGGAATTTGTGATAAGGAACCCCGTTTAATCTTTCCGTTAGAAAAATGGATCCAACAACGAGATCTTTGAAAATTGCAGCCCAAACATTCAGCGACCATCGATTTTGGTGTCCCATCTGCTGCAATGCGAACTGATTGGTATGAGCTCAAATATGACAATTACGCCGGTTCATGGATTCATTGGTCCACATTACATGGGCAGTATAATTGGAGATTTCGACTTACTGCCATTGCAGCCACTGGCAATACCTGACGGAATTCTCTGTCTGCGGGTAATAACGCTTGCACCTTGTGGATGTGATACGCTCGTTGTCGATCTTTACGTAAAATGCGTTGAAAAGTGTTTTGCGAAACGCGGATCCTATCAACGGCTAAGTAATATTATTTGAGTTATTGTAGCTAAGAGGTAGTGGAATATCTTTATATATATAATTCTGCTGTACGTGTGTATGTCATTGAACTCCTCCTAAACGGCTTGACCGATTTTAATGAAATTTTCTGTATGCGTTTGAGTGGCGACCTGGATGGTTTAGATTCACAAATCAGCCCGGCAGATGGCGCTGATCGCTTGAAGAAGCATGTGATATCGGAAACGGCCCTAACGATTTCGCTGAAATTTAATATGTGGGGGTATTCGGGGACGAGAAATTGATCTAGCTCAGTTTTATGTCTGGGAAAGCGCATATTTTCGAGTTTTCTCTTTCGCAATATTTCACGCATAATATGGACGCTAATTTCGCGCGGCTTGACATAGCGGCTGTGGCGTAGGTGATAGTGGTATGGTCTACTCGCGATGGCTGGTGTTCCTCGGTTCAAACCCGGGCAATCACAAGTTTTTCTTTTGTTTTAGACAAGTTTATAGTTTTTTTATTTTTATTTTATTTTTGTTACTTAAAAAGAAAATTGTACATAAGAACTAAAAGGGGAAAAAATAAAAAAAATATTTTCATTTTTTTTATTAAACTAAAATTGTACTTATGAACTAAAAGAGAAAAAAAAAATAGAAATAAATAAATATTTTAGATTTTTTATTTAACTTTAAGAGACTGAAACAAGAGCTCTAGGGGTAGATAGAGGTATGATATCTTTGTTACAAATGTAGATGACAATACTTTCCAAGGGTATATTCCTAAATCTGCTGAACCTGTGTACGTCACTGAATTCCTCCTAAAGGGCTGGTCCGATTTGAACGAAGTCTATGTATATAAATGAAAGTCGTGTTAGTTACTCTATTTATAATTCCAGAACCGCTTAACCAGTATGGCTCAAAATTGGTAGGGAGATAGATAAGAACTGGGTGAAGGACATATCACATAGGATACTTTTTATACCGTTCCCGTTGTTCCCGTCGTTCCCGTGTGACGTGACATGGAATAACAAAACAACTCAGTCAAAATATAAGTTAGCGGTTCATTTGTTAAAAATGGTACAAACACACTGCTGCACTACTCAGCATATTAAAAAAAAAACTTACCGATTGAATGTTGATGCATTAATTTAAAGCAAGGAATATAAATACTCTCTGCCGGTTTAATTTTTTTAATAAAAGCCCCAAAGCAAACTTCGACTTCAAAATTTTTAATATTGTATTGCTGTGCCATTTACCACTTCACTACATACTATAAAACAAAGTTACTTTCTCTTTCCCTATGTCCCTTTGTATGATTAAATCTTTAAAACTACGAAACAGATTTTGATGAGGTTTCTTTTAATAGAGTAATTAAAAAGAAACGTTTATATGTATAATAACATCCATTAAATTGTGTCCATATCCAATCCATAAAATCGCAGTACAGCGGACAGAGCTCCGGCGGGATCTCATGGCGACATGGAAAGTGCGATTATCGCAATCCAGCACAGAGCACGCCACAATAGCAGTGGTAAGTCCTCTCTTTGAGGAGTAGCTAGAGAGGCGCCACGGCGTCCTCACCTTTCGACTGACGTAGGTCCTCACCGGACACGGCTGTTTCGGGAGGTTCCTGTTCCGTATAAGGCGGGAGGAAACGCCAGGGTGACCACTGTTTGCATCACCCTGAGGACACGGTGGAGCATATGGTGGAGGTCTGCCCGGCTTGGGTAGAGCACAGCCGTGTCCTCGTGGCGGCGATCGGCGGCGATCTCTCGCGTCCGACCCTGGTCCGGGCCATAGTCCGGAGCAAGAGTGCATGATGGCAAGCTTTCACCTCCTTCTGTGAAGCAGTGATGCTGGCAAAGGAGGAGGCGTAGCGCGTGAGGGAGCGGAAATCCTACTCTCATGCCTCAAACCGCCGCAGGAAGCGCTCTGGTCGGGTGGCAACATCGGACTGCCGACCACCGTAGGCCTCCTGGTAAGAGCCAGGCCCGAGTTGACGGCGCGTTGTGTTTCACACGCGCCTCAAAGAGATGTCAGCACACCTTGACGGGGTCCACGAGGACTGGTCCACAGGGTTGCGGGTTGGTTAAAAAGAAACCATGGCACTGGCCGTTGCACAGGCAAGTGAAGGAACACGGGTGGGTTTTAGTCTAGGTAAAAGTCTGACACGCCCTTCCGCTGCGCCCAGAGCGGGAGAGGTAATTTGATGATTTCCCATCCAAAACAAAAAAAAAAGAACTGAAGAAGAGTAAGAAATTGCACTTGAAGAGCGCAGCCTTAGTATGGCTCGACTTCGTGCTTCTCACTCACCAGAGCAAAGGGAGGCAGCCCATGAAACGGCTCAGTTGGCAATGCGAAATCGTCGAGCAAACCTCAGAGATCAAGCGCTAGATAATAATTTACGAAGCACAAGAAAAAATTCATCAAATACTAATTTGAATCGGGCAGCGTTTCTATATGCATATAATATAGCGCAATGACGTTCGCATTGGGCCAATGGATGTTGTTTCCGAGTATTGTAGCACATTAAAGATTTCCGGAGAACCGCCAGGATTGTGCTCCCAAACAAAGAATCATTGAATAATGATATTTATTTATTTAAAATTATCCTAATTTAAAAAGTAGTCATGTGATATTGCCTTTAAGGCGGAACGAAGTTCGCCGGGTCAGCTAGTTTTATATATACCAGTGATTCACTTTGTTAGAAATCTACCCTCATCTTTTTATAATGACTCTAATATAGAAAAAACCTTAAAAGAAAGTGTCATCGTTAAGTTGCGGATCGGTATTTTTACCCGACTGCCGGGAGGGTTATTATATATTTTTGTTATCAGCATTTATAACTCACCAATAAACATTTTAAAAAAGTGTTTGTAAGTCATTAGGTTTGAACTCGATCTCTCTTAAATGCCTATCACGGCGTAAACCACTTGGCTACCGAGACACTTATGGCGAGTGTTGGAATTAGTAGCACCTAATAATCATAAGCGAGCAGCAAGTTGTCAAAGCGTATGAGTGCGTATCAAACTTTATTATAGAAGAAGGTCTGCTAAATGCTCTGCATGAGTCTGCTGGGAAATGATGCTCCAATAAGTATCCCGGGTAGCTAAGGTATGCTGCATCAGACGAACATTTGATCTGGGTCTCCGTCAAGAAAAGTAGGTGGGCTTCTCAGTCTCAAGATGGTGATGGACTGCAATGAGATTGGAGTGCCGACCTCGAATATTAGAGAGGTGCATTTTGATCAAGAGGACGTGCGTCCACTGTGTCACACACCTACTTTTCTTATTGGAACTTTTCATATTAAAAACTGAGTGCATGGGAAGGAAGACGGCAGTTGAGCGAGGTGATGCAGTGTTAAACCCAACAATACGATCAACGATGCTGGGCCATAGGGAGATTGATCAGGAGGATAAGGGCACACCCGAACCCCCCCAGGAATCGCCATCGGGTCCTCTCGTCCGGTTGCCAACCGGCACGATGGAGCCACCCTGGGATTTTTGTGGGCTGACACACTACTTGGGCCTCCAACTACCTGCGGTCGGCCAGAGGAGCACCGTGCTTCGAATCCCGCTACCCTCCACGACCAAACTCCCGACAAAACAACATTTGACGCATCGTACCCGGCACACATCGCAACACAACTGCTCAGACCCGTCCTCCGTGCGGCTTCACCAATCATCATGCCGGGACACGACGAATCACTTGGCATGACTTTGTCTGGTGAATGGAAATTTATGTCGGCGGCCGATGTTTTGGCCTACCACCGAATCGAATTGTGTACAAAATAACTGCCTACATAGTTAATTTCAGGGTTTGGACCCTGAAATTAACAGTGTCTGATACTGTAACTCATTGGTTTTACCATTTACTTTTGGTTGTTCCCACATATACCTATTTAATAAAATATTAACATAACAAAACCGGCTGTCATGGACTCAACTATGGCCTATGAAGTACATACAGAAGAGGGAAGTCTTCTTAAAAGTCCAGTCCTCCAGGAAGAACTCTTTAACAAGAAGCCCTACAACTCCTACTGCAAGTTCATCTTTTTGTTGTCATTTTAGATGGCATTGTAGATGGCAAAGTCTCTTCTTGTTCTGAGATTTGACGGCGCGATAAGTGTGGCTGCCCCATTTGTTACAAAGTTACTGATGTCACCGATAATAACCTATACTGGCTGATAATAGTCAAAGCAAGATACCAGGGAAGCCGCTATTGTACCACTTTCGTAACCACTTACCGTAAGGGCGGAACCAGGGGGGGGGGGTCATGGGGGTCATGACCGGTCCGCTCCGGCGCCTCCTCACGCCAACGGAACAGTACCTGGACGCTAAGACCTCCGGCTCCAGGTTACAAGGCGGGGATCCAGTCAGTAGGCAGGCCGCCTCATAGGAGATCGTACGATACCCAGGTATGACTCTGATGGCCATCGGGCTCTGCAGTTGTCGCAGTACAGCGATGCTGCCGGCCGTCAGATCAGAGGCCCGCACCGGAGCCACATACAGGGCCACCGATCGCACGATTCCCATGTAGAGCTGCCTGCAGGCGGTGCTCGAGACCCAGATTGATAAGCAACGTTGAAAGTGAAAGAAAGAAAGAAAGAAAAATGCATTTATTGACATTACAGTAAAAACATAAATTTAAAACTATAAAACTTGGCTTGTAATGCCAAAAGGGCCTCAGCTCAGCATAATGTCAGATAACAACACAAAGTGTACCATCTGACGCTGATTTTCAGCTGCAACCCACGAGTGCCATACGCTAGAATTACAAAACACAGTCCGCAATAATATAAATGATGATAATGATAATAATAATATCATCGAGATGTGGTCGCGGTTGACAAGGGCCTCACTCCGCTCTCCTTGGCTAAAGAGAACTGGCGCAAACCAGTAGTGCTTGAAACTAACGATCGCATGGAGGTATGGCAGAGCAAGGAGCTTCACGGACGCTTTTTCCGAGCCCTACGCGGGCCGGATGTAGATTTTCAAGCGTCCGTAGCCTGGCTACGTTACGGTGACCTCTTTGGGGAAACCGAAGGTTTTGTCTGTGTAATTATGGACGAAGTTATGATGACGAACAATTACCGGAAATTCATTGTTAAAAACGGCACAGTTGACATCTGTCGGGCATGTCACCGGCCGGGTGAATCAATCAGACATATTATTTCCGGGTGTTCTCGTCTAGCTAATGGAGAGTACTTGCATAGACACAACCTTGTAGCCAGGATAATTCATCAACAACTTGCTCTGAAATACAACCTTGTGGAATCAGAGGTGCCGTACTACAGGTATATGCCCGACCCAGTTCTCGAAAATGGCCATATCACATTGTACTGGGATCGATCCATCATCACTGACAGGACTATTGTTGCCAATAAGCCTGATATAGTGATGGTGGATCGATCAGAGCGGCGTGCAATGATTGTTGACATAACCATCCCGCATGATGAGAACCTCGTGAAAGCCGAGAAAGATAAACAAATCAAGTACCTTGATTTGGCTCACGAGGTTGTCGACATGTGGGAAGTGGATTCAGCAATCATTGTACCGATAGCCGTGACAGCCAATGGCTTAATAGCCAAGAGCCTCGACCAACATCTCAGGAGGCTCTCGTTAGGCGGCTGGATCAAGGGCTTGATTCAGAAAGCGGTACTGCTGGACACGGCTCGCATTGTCAGGAAGTTCCTCTCTCTGGAGCCCTGACCGCCGGTAGCTTGGACCCTGTTCCCGATACCGGTGGGCTACTATTTTTTATATTTTTAAATGTTTTGGTTTTTTTTTTATACAAATATTTAAAAATGTAAATTATATGTAAGGAAGGTAAATAAAAGAAATAATAATATAATAATAATATGATGATGATAATAGTTATCCAAATGATAGAAAAACTAAACAGAATCTCATGAAAATGTTGTGACATGCATAAATGAGTGTGTGTGTATACAACGTGTAACAAAAAGGGTATATACATACCAAGGGCCTGGCATCTTTAGATGATATCAAACGATATCAGAAGGGTTTCAACTCAAAATAAAATACTCAAAAAATTGGTACCAAATTTTCAGTTTCGTGTGTTTCTTAAAATCAAATCATAACAAACGTGGCAGCACACTACATACGTTAATAACTACTCGTTACCCGTCACGTTATTTGCCAAAATCCGATAAATGTCTTCAATATCTCTGTGCGACTAGTATGATAGTAGCCTATCACAGGCGGTGTTTTTCCTCATAACTTCCTAACATAAAGAGATAGGATTAAAAAACCCTTCCAATATCGTGTGATATCATGTAAAGATGCCATGCCTTTGATATGTATTAGGGTGCTTCTTAAACGGACAAAAAAATTTTTTTTACAATTTATTCTCGCGTCACCCATTCATTCTCTTCTATGATCCAAAAAAGTAGTAAATAATTTTTTTCAGATTTTTAAAGTATTATTTAGGGGTCGCTACCGGCCAGCAAAATAAAAAAAAAATATGTATTTTTGATTAGAATTTTTATTCAGTAAAAAAAATTATAATCATTCTTAAATCATATAATTAGTAGGGAGTTATGATACTGAAAATTAACTATGATAACAACCTATTTTTATTTGTATTTGGGTACTTCTGTATAAAATTTTTCACAACTAAAAGAAGATATTGTTTTTGTTCCTCATCGTTGGTAATTAATTTGTTGTACTCTTCCATTAATGCCACTACCCGCTCCGCCAAATCATTCACTACTTTGATAGAGCATATAATTTCTCTGGAAGCTTTATAATCTTCATCTTCCTCCCAAAGAGAAAGATCTTTTTTTAAAAATGCGGATGAAATACCGAGAATTCTAAAAAACCGTAAGGTGTTGCTGGTAACAAAGTCTTCTAATTTTTTTTTTCTATGTGACTTACATCTAAGGTAATCCGCTTAGGGCTAAAGTCTAAACCTTCTTCATTTAGTGCAATAACCATATTTTGTTTACTTTCCAATTAAAATTTCGTCATCAAAAAAAGAAAATGCAACAAGTTCTTCGGAGAGGTACTATTAATGCCCTAGAAACTTTGTTATAGCTTTTTTCGATATCCCTTTATTTTTTCAAAACTCTTGAGGTCTTTTAGCAAGCACAAATCATTCCTTGGTGCTGATGTTGTACTAGTAGGTATTACGACTGTACACGGCGACCGAGCGCATACTGAAGGTTGCGGGGGAAGGGGGGCAAGTGTAAATCGAGTGTTTATTGTGTTGAATCATGCGTCGACAGTTGAAAAAGCAAATTTTATCTTGATTCAATAATCCTAAAACTATTATATGTCTCTTTAAAGTAATGAAATAAAAATTGACAAATTAAACAAAATATTAAAACTTTAATGCTCGGTAGCGACCCCTAAAATTTGATTTAAAAATAAAATAAAAATAATGAGCTCGTTTTTTGGATGACAGAAGCGAATGGCGGGTTGACGCAGTTACTTTTCAAAAGTCGAAAAATAAGAAGCACCCTAATATGTATATACCCTTTATGTTACACGTTGTATATATGTTAAATTGTAATTAATCAAATATAAAATAAGCTTTCAATTTACATTAATTTTATAAACACTTACGTTGGATAAATATTAATACCTAAATAAATACTTAAAAACATTAAAATTCAATAAATAAATCCGGAAAATAGAAAAGCCCCCTCCCCACCAAACAGAAAATAAAATAAGATGGCTTATATGGCAGATACTTCTGCTTGGACATCTTCGAATTCTTTTTGATGAGATAAAAGATATTCTTTAAATTTAAATTTGAAAGTCGAGGAACTTTTACAAAACTTTATGGGAGGAGGGATATTGTTCCAGCATAGCTGCATAGCGAAAACTGCCTCTAAAAGCCGCCGACTTGTGCTGTGGGATGGAAAGTTGCTGAGAACATTTTCTCCCCTCACCAATTCTGTGCCTGCTAGTCCACGTTAGCTTATCATACAGGTAAGAAGGGGAGTGAGACTTAATAACTCCAAACAGTAACGTCGCCAAGTGAAGTTTACGTCTAGCCTTCATTTTCAAAATTTTGTGGTCATTGAGCAAAGGCGTAACATGTCCCCTAAAGGGAACTTTAAAACAGAAGCGTGCACAAGCATTTTGAAGTCTTTGGATCATTCTTTCAGTTTTTGATAGTAATCGTCGACCATAGATCGTGTCCGCATAATTTAACTTAGATAAAACCAAAGACTTCACAAGCAAGACTCGCAATTCTTCACTAAGATAGGGACGGGCCTTGTATAATATCCTAAGTCTATAAAAGCAATTACGGATTGACTCAGACACGTTGTCGTATAACGACAAGAAAAGACTTTAGAGGGAGACAGTATTTATTAAGTATACAGAAAAGACAAGATGGAAGTATAAAAATGAATAATGTCGATGAATGATTGATGGGTGATGGTGAATGGCGGCCCCTGGTGGACCGGCGGCAGTTACGGAGGAGCGGCCCTGGCGGACCGGCGACAGCAACAGACGAGCGGCCCTGGCGGACCGGCGACAGCAACAGACGAGCGGCCCTGGTGGACCGGCGACAGCAACGGACGAGCGGCCCTGGTGGACCGGCGGCAGCAACGGACGAGCGGCCCTGGTGGACCGGCGACAGCAACGGACGAGCGGCCCTGGTGGACCGGCGACAGCAACGGACGAGCGGCCCTGGTGGACCGGCGACAGCAACGGACGAGCGGCCCTGGTGGACCGGCGACAGCAACGAAGAACGGCCCTGGTGGACCGGCGGCAGCTACGGAAGAGGGACTGCCCCGGCGTCACAAGGCCGGCAGCAGTCGAAGGCTCCGGCGGCAAAGGGCCAGGCAGCTCCAGGCGCACCAGTTATATAGAGACTGGCACAGCAGGAAAAAACCCTAGAAGGGCTCTCGAGGCAACGTTTACTGGAGACCTACTTTTAAGAGGCTTGTTTGGAAGCCAGAGCTCGACTGACCACTGCTCTGCGATGATTCCTAAAGAAACCTCGCAGAACGGTTGGAGGTCGAAATTTAAAATATTCGAAAATATGGACGAGGAACGGTAAATAATTTTACCATAAAAGAGTTCGAATAACAATTATGAAATAAAATTAGCAGACCAACAAGAATTTTGATGAGAAGGTTGTCATAGATACATCATCAACAATGTTGTCAAAAAAATGTCAAAATAATGAAAATGTTCCGTAACAATGTAAATATAAATGGTATTAAATTAAAAAGTGCTGTGTTTGATAGGAAAAAGTGATACAGTCCTGCATAGGTACGGCTTCCTACACTAAGGGGTCGCTAAGTAGCCGAAACTTAGGCGTAAAGTTGAGGACTGTGACTGTGAACTGAAAAATGAGTCCTGGTTTAGTGGAATATGATCAACACAGAGCCTCATAATAATGGAATGCATATTATGGACCGTGGAAATGAATGATACATATATAAGTATGAATATGAGTATAAATAATAAGTGTAAGTATATCTGAATATGTACATAACATTACATTTTCCCCCCCGACCCTGGAAAAATTTTCAACTGTAGAAAATTTTCTAATAAGATTTCAAGTAGGGACTGTAAAACAACACTTCACACATTCATCCATCTCCATTCACCCATTCATACCACCTATCCTTTCAAGCAATCTTCTTCATACAGGTATGGGTGGAGTTCACAGTTGATGACTGCCACTCATAGAAGTGTGTTTTAGAATGACGACAAGGCTTATTTTTGGAGTTGTCAGCCGCTCGAGACTGGAAGGAAAAAAAAGGAAACATTAGATAAAGTAGAAATTTAAGCTCCTAGAAGAGCGAAAGAGTTAGGATTTGGTTTAGGCTTATTTTAGGAGTAACCAACCGCTCCTGCATAGGCTTATTTAATGAGTTGCAATCCGCTCCATACGGTAAAAGAGTGAGACTTAAGAGTAGGGTCGAGCAAATGTAATGTTTGTGTAGTGAGTGATGTTTATATATAATATAAAAAATAAATAAGATGTGCAGCTGTAAACAAAAGAAAGAAGTAATATTTACATAAATAATTAGTACATAGAGTAATTGACATTAATAAGAATCGTTTTTCAAAGAATTGGCTTGTATCCTAAAAAATAATTTAATGTCCATCAGATAGATTTATAAAAAATATTGAACACGTATTTTTTATTTTTTCTTTCATTTAAATACTTAGGAAGATATATTGATTTGAAATGTCGCATGACGTCACGCCGTGGTGCAAAATATACCACGGCTTGATGTAATTAGCCCCCACTCCGTAACTTTGATACGCTATATCTCAGTAGTTTTTGGTAATTTCGACAAAATAAAAAATACGGGTCTAATTTTTTTTTATTATCTATAAGACGGACTAATTATTTTTTTGATTTTCATACCTTGGATACATCCCTATTGAAAGTTTCGAAGTTAAAATATCTTCCGATGGTGCAGCGGGAGCTAGCAGAAGCATCTGCCTCTTTAACAATATAACTGTTTTTGCTGGTTCCTCCAGTCTAATTGTAACTTCATATTCAAGCTCGTTTTTATTTAAGAGTTCAAATTTGATTGGACGAGACATATTTAAGTGTAAGTTAGAAAAAAAAAAAAAGCTAGTTGAAGTATGTAAAAGTATACCTTGTTTTCCTGTTAGGGAAAAAAAAGAAAATTAAGTTAGGTGTAGTAAGTATATATGAGTGAATGAGTTATGTGTGTGTTAAGAGAAAATGAAAGGGATAGAATAGCCAAAATATTTAACCAAAGAGCTGAAAATGTACGACACTAGACGAAGTGTTTCTTTTGAATTTAGGAAGTTAAGGGGGTGCAGGAAATTTTCGTTGGGCGCCAAACTGTCGTGTAACGACAAGAAAAAGACTTTAGAGGGAGACAGTATTTATTAAGTATACAGAAAAGTCAAGATGGAAGTATAAAAATGAATAATGTCGATGAATGATTGATGGGTGATGGTGAAGGGCGGCCCCTGGTGGACCGGCGGCAGTTACGGAGGAGCGGCCCTGGCGGACCGGCTACAGCAACAGACGAGCGGCCCTGGCGGACCGGCGACAGCAACAGACGAGCGGCCCTGGTGGACCGGCGACAGCAACGGACGAGCGGCCCTGGTGGACCAGCGACAGCAACGGACGAGCGGCCCTGGTGGACCGGCGACAGCAACGGACGAGCGGCCCTGGTGGACCGGCGACAGCAACGGACGAGCGGCCCTGGTGGACCGGCGACAGCAACGGACGAGCGGCCCTGGTGGACCGGCGGCAGCTGCAGAGGAGCGGCCCTGGTGGACCGGCGGCAGCTGCAGAGGAGCGGCCCTGGTGGACCGGCGGCAGCTGCAGAGGAGCGGCCCTGGTGGACCGGCGGCAGCTGCAGAGGAGCGGCCCTGGTGGACCGGCGGCAGCAACGGAAGAACGGCCCTGGTGGACCGGCGGCAGGTACAGAGGAGCGGCCCTGGTGGACCGGCGGCAGCTACGGAAGAGGGACTGCCCCGGCGTCACAAGGCCGGCAGCAGTCGAAGGCTCCGACGGCAAAGGGCCAGGCAGCTCCAGGCGCACCAGTTATATAGAGACTGGCACAGCAGGAAAAACCCTAGAAGGGCTCTCGAGGCAACGTTTACTGGAGACCTACTTTTAAGAGGCTTGTTTGGAAGCCAGAGCTCGACTGACCACTGCTCTGCGATGATTTCTAAAGAAACCTCGCAGAACGGTTGGAGGTCGAAATTTAAAATATTCGAAAATATGGACGAGGAACGGTAAATAATTTTACCATAAAAGAGTTCGAATAACAATTATGAAATAAAAATAGCAGACCAACAAGAATTTTGATGAGAAGGTTGTCATAGATACATCATCAACAATGTTGACAAAAAATGTCAAAATAATGAAAATGTTCTGTAACAATGTAAATATAAATGGTATTAAATTAAAAAGTGCAGTGTTTGATAGGAAAAAGTGATACAGTCCTGCATAGGTACGGCTTCCTATGCTAAGGGGTCACTAAGTCGCCGAAACTTAGGCTTAAAGTTGAGGACTGTGACTGTGAACTGAAAAATGAGTCCTGGTGTAGCGGAATATGATCAAAACAGAGCCTCATAATAATGGAATGCATATTATGGGCCGTGGAAATGAATGATACATATACAATATGAATATGAGTATAAATAATAAGTGTAAGTATATCTGAATATGTACATAACATTACAACGTGTTAGTGAAAACGAAGTTCTGTGTCCATGATGACACCTAAATTTCGTGCTTCACACACTCGTTCGATAGGCTCTCCCATAACGGTCACACAGCTGGCACAGGGTTTAATTTTACCTAACTGGTTTTCGGTTCCAAAAAGCATATACTTGGTTTTTGCAGGGTTCAAAGTAAGTGTGTTGGCATTGGACCATTGCACTATGTTTTCAAGATCCGTATTAAGATCATTTAGCGCTTGTTCATAGTTCTCTGGCTTAAATGATATATATATATCTGTGTATCATCAGCATAAATATGGTACTTGCATTTATTTATGATTTTCGTAATGTCGGTACAGTACAAAATAAACAATATTGGTCCAAGTATCGAGCCCTGTGGAACACTCCTACCTACCGACCGATTTTTAGAGAAAGCTACCGAGCCGTCCGCCCGACGCACTGCACCATTTTATTGTGCTTTCGTTAAATCCATAAAAAGCCATCTTTGACAATCATAGAGGAACGTTAATACAGTCAAACGTGCGCGAAAAGTCAAGCAGCACCAAAATAGTGCCCCAGCCGACTTCAACAACTTGGGCGCCAGCCGCCGGAAGTGGGGGCGAAGTCCCACCGGCTGTACAACACCAATCCCAGTTACTTCATGGTGGACTCGACAGCGATCCGAACCCCCTCGACCACGATGTGAGAGCCGGGTGGCGGCGCCAGCCGGGGACCATGAAACACCATGGCCTCGGACTGATGGCCTGTGGGTTGAGGACCACCTCCAGGCCTAGGCGACGTATGCAGCCCTAGTACCTGTGCGAGCTCCCCCGGACGGTGACCAGAATGTCGTCCGCAAAACACGTCAGGTCAAACCCTAGTCTGAGCTCGCCTCTCAGCAACCAGTCGTACGTCGTCTACGTAACGAAAAATCAAAGCATGGCAAAGAGCTGCAATGGTTGAAGAACGTGTAACCGGACTGGCACTTCTCCACGTGCATAAGAACGTACACATTGAAGTAGATGAAGTGATAATATGTTTTTGGAAGAAGACGTAATAGAAAAATTGGTTTCGTTATTAAATTAGATATTGTTAAGTACAGTACTTATTACTCAGTAGCTTTCCGCCCGCGGCTTCGCCCACTTGCAATGTTTTACCGGATACCAAATTTCATCTAAATACTTTCAGGCGTTTAGGCGTGAAAGAACAACAAACAGACGGAGTTACTTTCGCATTACCACATATATCATGAGTTATTAAAACAAAATTGAGTGGTAAACTATATTATATGTTTTACCTTGGGGAGCAAAACATGCAGATTTTGGGCACTGGATACCCGGGAACACGCTACATATAGCTGACTATGCGAAAAACAATATTTTTCCAAGTGTAGTCCAGCATCCCTTAGAGTATGGCCTTGTGCTTTATTTATTTATATATTCTTTATTTTAAAGCAAATATCAAACAAAACAATCAACACAAAAACAAGAACATACAATGGGCGGCCTTATCGCTAATGCGATCTCTTCCAGGCAACCAAGGAATGGACAGATTTATTAATGGTCATGGAAAATGAAACCCTTATAGGAAATGAAAGTCTTTTAAATTGAAATGGAAGGTCTGTTGGAATAATCGGAATCCTAGGAATGAGTATACTGCCACCCTTTACTGCACCAGTTAAAATAGTTGCTGTAAGAAAATTCCGTCTAAACAGGTGAGTGATGGTGAGTATGTCGTGGTGGCCTAGTGGATAAAACACCAGCGTCTCAAGTATGAGTGCGCGGGTTCGATTCCAGGTCAGGCAAGTACCAATGTAACTTTTCTAAAGTTATATGTACTTTCTAAGTATATCTTGGACACCAATGACTGAAGATGAAGGAAAACATCTTGAGGAAACCTGGACTTTATAAGTCTGAAATCGCCAACCCGCATTGAGCAAGCGTGGTGATTACGCTCAATCCTTCTCTGTATGAGAGGAGGCCTGTGCCCAGCAGTGGGATGATAAAAGGTTGATGATGATAAGGTGAAAGATACGAAGAATTTTAGGTGCTAATACTGCGCGTTCGCAGAGCCATCGGTCATGTATATTATCGTCTACCAACTCCGATTCGCTGCCTACAGCATTACAAATCTCTTCCATTAAAGTAATCATTCCCTCTGCATCTACTTTCATTTTCCCATCACCGATTTTTAACAATGTTTCCGCGTAATGACCTAAATGAATGTCGTTGAATAATCTCACTGTTTGTAGTTAATTGGAACTTTATGACAAGGTCCCACAACTTAGGCGATTTTAGGCAAGCTTTTATTTCATCTGCTGGAGTCCACCTTTGTATGTCCGGTAGTGTTTACCGAAAGTCAGCATAATGGGAGTATTGGTAGTTTTATTAGCATAAAACTATCAATACTCCCATGTCTTCCATTATGCTCTTGCAGTGCCTTATATCCTGCAAAGTCCTATTGAGAGCTTCAATAGCTCTTTTGTACCAAATTGCTGATTTTGGCTAAACTTCGATATTTTCCGTGAAGTGACTGCCGTCAGACCTCCACAACCCGAAGGCGATATCGAAGCATTGCAGTTAGACCAATTGTTGGACTTTTGAGGGCTCCAACAACCCGTAACGATTGCCATTAGATGTTCGTATGGCAACTGGGACCAACGGCTAAACGTGCTTTCTGAGGCACGACCAGACCAGTACAAATATTCAAATTCATGCATACAAATATTTGCACTGCGCGGGGTCGAACCCGCGTCTCCTTGCGCAGCGGCCGCGTTCGCTATCGCTACGCCACGGAGGCTGTCCTTTTTAAAATATCTTCTGCCATACCATTTTTGTATTTTTCCCAAAGCTGTTGAGAATTGGAAACGCTGCAGGTTGAGATCAAGGTTGCAAACAACTCTCTTATTTTTGTAGCTGATCTGCATTGCACTGCTTCTATCATGGTTACAATCCTCAACAGCTATGGGAAAAATACAAAAATGGTATGGCAGAAGATATTTTAAAAAGATTGCAGATGACACACCCGGACATCACGTACAAGGATTTCATTTACAACGAGGTTCTCATTAAAATAGAAAATAAAACTATGGAAATAACCACTAAAAACTGAATGAATTTGGAATAATTAGCTCACAACGATCAGAGTAAAGGGTAAATGACATTGCCAGAGAGCTAGATAATAATGATACTATACTGCATCAGCAGGTAAATGACATGATTCCACAATTGTTATCAGAGCAAAAACTGTATTCCACAAAATAACACGCTACGTAGAGTCAGGGAATGGCGCACTTTTCTTTCTTGATGCTCAGGGGGGCTGAATCTTATTATGGCTCATGTCAGAAAGGATAGGAACATTGCAATAGCCTGTGCAGTAAACTGCCTCTAAATCTTGCTCAAGAGGAATCCCCAGGACTCTTCGCTGCCGACCATCGACTTGATTACGGCCGGCAGCGACAAGTCACTGCCTATTTCAGAGATGAGGACACGGCGCAGCTCCTCCCAACTGGCACACTCTGCCAGCGTATGCTGCACCGTATCCTCCCGGCAGTCGACGCCGTGGTGACACCGGGCGTCCGGCTCCCTGTTTATGCGACACAGGTACTTTCCGAAGCAACCATGCCCCGAGAGCACCTGTGTCACCCGAAACGTTAGGGAGCCATGCCTTCTCCCGAGCCAGTCCGCCAGTACCGGCCGGATAGCCTCGATGGTGGTGAAGCCGGCGGTAGGGCGTGAAAGCCTGTCCCGCCATTCCGCCACCAGGACCTCGCTGAGCTGCGACCGACGCTGCGCAAGCTGACGCTGCATCGGCCGTTCGCCCCGTTCTCGCGCCTGCTCACGCCACCGGTACAGAGACGCGAGGACCCTCGCCCCCAGGTCCCAGGGCGGGGTTCCAGCCAGTAGGCAGGCCGCCTCATAGGAGATCGTGCGATACCCATGTATGACTCTGACGGCCATCACTCTCTGCGGTATTCGCAGTACAGCGATGCTGCCGGCCGTCAGGTCAAAAGCCCACACCGGGGCCCCATGCAGGGCCATCGATCGCACGATTCCCATGTAGAGCCGCCTGCAAGCGGCGCTCGGTCCCCCAGGTTGGGAAGCAATGTTGAAAGCGCCCTAGCCGCCCCCAACAACTTGGGCGCCAGCCACCGGAAGTGGGGGCTGAAGTCCCACCGGCTGTCGAGCACCAATCCTAGGTACTTCATAGTGGACTCGACAGCGATTCGAATCCCCCCGATCACGATATGTGAGCTGAGTGGCGGCGCCCGCCGGGGACCATGAAACACCATGGCCTCCGACTTGTTGAGGGCTACCTCCAGGCCTAGGCGATGTATACGGCCCACCACCTGTGATGCCGCAGCCGTCGCCAGCAACGTTGCTTCCCTATGCGAGCTCCCCCGGGCGGTGACCAGCGTGTCGTCCGCATAACACGTCAGGTCTACCCCCGGTCTGAGCTCGTCTCTCAGCACCCAGTCGTAACCGATGTTCCACAGGAGCGGGCCTAGGACCGAACCCTGTGGAACACCGCACGACATGCGGCGCTGGTGTCCGCCATCACGTCCCATGTAAGTGACACATCTCTCGGACAGATAAGCCCCAACTATTCGACGGAGGTAGGGAGGCACTTGATGGTACCGCAGTGCCTCCCGAATACAACTCCAGGGTAGGGTGTTAAAAGCGTTGAAGATGTCCAAAGACACCGCCAACATCACCCCGCCCCAGGACACCGCTTCCTCCGCCAGGGCTCTCACGCGCGACAAAGCATGTATGGTGGAGCGCCCATGCCGAAACCCAAACTGACTGTCGTCCAAGTCCGGCCCCTCTCTGCACAAGTGGCCGACGAGGCGGGCGGCAATAATTCGCTCAAACAACTTACCCACCTCGTCTAGTAGCACTATGGGCCGGTACGCGGACGACGAGTCCGCAGGGCGCCCGGCCTTCCTGAGCAGGACCAGACGACCAGATTTCCACAAAGTGGGAAACTGGCCCCGACGGCATTTCCCCTGGCCTGACTGGCTGGGTAAAAGACTTCCTGACTGAACGGTCCCTCCGAGTTGAAGTCGACAGGTGCTCATCTGAGCCCATGTCGACTAATGCCGGTGTTCCTCAGGCGTCTGTTCTCTCTGCAACTCTGTTCCTGCTGCATATTAACGATCAGCTGATGCCCGGTATCTATGGGTACGCAGATGACAGTACAGTTGTAGAGAGATACCTGCCGGAAGCTCGGGCTACTAGAGAATCAATCCGGTCCGAAATAGAGGTTATGGTAGAGCGTACGAATGTTACACTACAGGCAGTCTCCGAATGGGTCAATGCCAATCTTGTAGCATTCAATGCCGCCAAAACACAGGTGTGTCTTTTCACCGCCAAAAGGAGCCCGTTTGTCTTAGCTCCTACTTTTCGGAATGTATCCTTGGAGTCTACCGACCGCCTTCAGTTTTTGGGAGTTGAGATTTCCGCGAACCTAAACTTTGGGTGGTTCATGGGATCCAAGGCCAAGGTGGCTGCCAGGAAACTTGGCGTTATCACAAAGGTCGATACTACACACCAAGGCAGCTTCTAATGTTGTACAAAGCACAGGTCAAATCGTGTTTGGAGTTCTGCAGCCACATTTGGGCTGATGCTGCAAAATGTCACCTGGCCTCAGGTAGATTCAGTGGAGAAGCGTGCGAAGAGGCTGATTGGCGACCCAGATTTAACTCAAAACGGTCTCCAAAGCCTAGAGCATAGGCCTAGAGTAGCCAGCTTTTCGGTGTACTGTAGGATATACAGTATGTTAAATAACAGAGGGCGTTCCCTTAAACTCGTAAATATATCATTAATAGATTAAAATAAAAATATCAGCATAGAAAAATAAGCATAAAATAATCCAAATAAAAAGAAATTATAATTGAAAATAAATTTGAAACCGCCTGTTTTAAATCAAAATAGTAGCGCGGAATAGTATCTACCTAACGTTGCATTGCCCAACACACATCAACCAACACACATCAATCAATTAGATCTTAGATCGCCGCCGCATACGCGGCTCGTCATTCATAAATAAATTGCGACGTTGCCGTTTTTCATGTTCGCGTGTACAGTGTGTTTCTTTTACATGTGAATTTAAAATTTTTATTGAATATTTTCATATTGAAAAATTTTTAAAACATTTTGTTTTCGAATGGAAATATTTTTTTTAGCATGTATGTATGCTATACTATTTCGGGTTAACGGGAACGCCCTCTGTTAGTTAACATACTGTATTTTGGAAAGTGTGCGAGGGAATTGCATGATTTAATTTCCCCATCTCCGTTACATCATCGGACGACCTGTCGTGCGGCGAATTTCCCCCTTTCGTTGTTGACACCACAACGATCCGATCGAAGCGTTTGTCCTCTTCTTTTGTACTGCGTACATCGAGGGACTGGAACAATTTGCCAGCAGCGGTGTTTCCGTCTGACAACAATTTAAGTGTCTTCAAGGCTAGAGTGAAAAGGCTTTTAATGAACTAGGGCGCTTTGCGCACGATTGCATCGCTGCTTACCATCAAGCGGAATTGCGGTCAAGCACTAGTTTATAATTTATTAAAACAATACCTATACAATATGTAAAGAAAACCCTGTCCGACCCATAAGGATAATAAAGGTTAGGTAAACACTTGACCAAATATAATATAAAATTTTACATAATCCATCATAGTAACAATACTAATGAATTTTGAAATAATCCTTTTTTCACGGGAATTAATTCCAATTTCCCCGAAATTTGGTAATTTTTAAAAAAGTGACAACACTGGTATTGTTATAAGCGAATAGCGACGCGACCACGTCACAGTTCCGCGTGCCCTGCCCCCCGCCGCCCGCGGAAGGGGTTGCTTACCGCACATGTATTAAGTTACCTCTTTTTGCGAAATAATATTTATTTTTTTAGGGGGATTTTTTTTTAAGTTTAGCCTGTCTTTGTGGGCATATGTAGAATCAGTTCTCGATACCTAACAATACCTTCACGGATCGGACAGGGTTTTCTTTATTGTATTTAACAGGGTTGGTGGTTGTGTGATTAGTTTTTGTTAAGATGTGATTTGGTTGTGTTCGTTGGTTGATCATACATATTTTATATACTTAACACTTGCTAATGTTGCCCTAAGCATAATAAGGAAACCGAGACTAAAACCTTCGAAGTCACTTCGCAGTGAACAAATCATTACATAATCTATACTAATGTATAAAGAGTTTATTTGTTTGTTTGAACGCGCTAATCTCAGGAACTACTAGTCTGATAAATCTAACAATATATAACATCACGCTGCGATTAATACGAGCGGACCATATAAAAAAAACGAAGAACGCGAACGAAGTCGCGGACGGCCGCTAGTTTTCAATATATCCTAATGTATATATACGCTAGGTATTGCAGAATTATTGTTTAAAACAACGGCCTGAATATTAATCTAATGTAAAATTAGCCACAAACTCGTCAAACATGTATTTTGAGTTCATCAGATACATGCGATTTGGTGTGTCCGATATGACCTTGTCGGAGCTTATTAAATAAAATAATCTTGTTCCTAATCTCTGGCTTGGTTTCATTGGTCGATTGGAGTGGACGATGTGGAGAAGTAGATCTTCCACCCCCTTCTTACATTTATGGTCAATAAAATGCTAAAGATTCGCAAGAGCAAATGTGTAAAGCAGTTTTTCATTAAAATGTTGGTAGGGATCTTAAATGTACTTCAGCTGTAATGTAATGTACATGTGTGTACACACACTTATTATTTGTACTCTTACTTATTTGCATTCATTATTGTAGGCCAGAATATGCATTCCATTAATGTTATGCGCTGTTTTGATTATTTTTCACAACACCTGTAGGCCTAGTTTGAGTTTTCATTACGAAACTCGATCGTCGATATCGAGCGCGTTTGGCTCATCGATAGGCCCGCTTCAAGGTTATAAGAACTCTCAGTCAATGAGAGCGCCAAACGCGCTCGATATCGACGATCGACTCTTGTAATCAAAACTCATACTAATCATACAGCTCGACATTTGGCTTCCAAAAAAAGAACTTCCAAAAAGGAGTCATCTGGTAATAAGCTTGTGCTGCCTCTGCGCTGAGCCTTTGCTGCATCCACCGAGGGTTGTCCTAAGGTGCACTTGTTTAGTATATACAACGTGTAACATAAAGGGTATATACATAACAAAGGCATGGCATCTTTACATGATATCAAACGATATTGGAAGGTTTTTTTAATTCTATCTCTTTATGTTAGGAAGTTATGAGGAAAACACCGCCTGTGATAGGCTACTATCATACTAGTCGCACAGAGATATTGAAGACATTTATCGGATTTTGGCAAGTAACTTGACGGGTAACGAGTAGTTATTAACATATGTAGTATGCTACCACGTTTATTATGATTTTATTTTAAGAAACACACGAAACCGAAAATTTGGTACCAATTTTTTGAGTATTTTATTTTGAGTTGAAACCCTTCCGATATCGTTTGATATCATCTAAAGTTGCTATGCCCTTGGTATGTATATATCCTTTTTGTTACACGTTGTATAGAATAGCGATAATCGTCGGTTGGTGCCTCATTTCTTTGAATTTTGTTTGTCTAGCATGCCTGTTTGTTGACTTCGTCGCCCTTATATGCCTTCCAAAGGTCCGGCACCATACGGTCCCGAGATAAATATGTAAAAGATTATTAAAAGTAATAATATATTTATTACAGACATACTTCTATTACGTAGTTTCACACTCATACATTCAAATTATAAACTACTAGCTTTCCGCCCGCGGCTTCCCCCGTGTGGAATACGGTTATATCGCGCTTTTTAGATTTCCCTCGGGAATATCAATTTATTTTTTCAATAAAAGGTAGCCTATGTCCTTTCTCAGGGTCTAAAGATTGTCTATACCAAATTTCATCAAAATCGGTTGAGAGGTTTAAGCGGGAAAGCGTAACAGACAGACAGACAGAGTTACTTTCGCATTTATAATATTAGTATGGATTTTAAGCTGTGATTAATTAAATTTTATTCACAAATAGTTGTTTTTATAATCTTTTTTTTTATTAATTATAAACTAGTCTTGACCGCAATCCGGCCTAATGGTAAGCAATGATGCAATCGTTGGTGGTAAAGCGTGCTATTTTATTAAGAGCCTATTCACTCTAGTCTTGAAGACACTTAAATGTGTTCAGACGGAAACTCTGCCGCTGGCAAATTGTTCCGGTTCCTCGATTTACGCGGTGTAAAACACAAGGCGTTTCATTTATTTCTAGATTTTTGCGCAACTAAGCTGTTATGGATTTTGTGAACTGAGCAGTTTTTCCCTAATATTTAACACTGTTTGGCTTGTGTGCAAAACATGTCGCTTACAAACTACATAATACGTTGTTTAATGCTAAGTTTTTGTTTGTGTTCTGTTTTGTGCGAACTTAATCTCAATGAAGGTGAGTTTTTATGCATGTTTAATTATTTAAGAAGCTTGATTCCGGCGATTATTACTTTGATTTTATAGATGCGAAGTCAAGACTATTCGATCATTTATAATGACTCAGCCGTTTTAAAAATTTTTCAAGTTGTGCTCGTTCTTCCCCAAAACCCAGCTACAACAGTCTACAACTAATTCAATGATTTTTTGCTCGAAATCATCAGGGTTCTTCTCTGACCACCGAAATGGCTATTAAATACGTTCTCAAAACGAAGAACTAACATATTTGTTTATGTCCCAATTAGGGTTGTAACGGAGCTTCGCCTCCGCTTCCGTTACTGCGGAAGTTCCGCAAGAAATCGTATCTTCGCTTCCGCCTTCGCCTCCGCACAATTTTATGCGGAGTTATAACGGAGGTTTATTTACGTATTTATAAAATAAATAACGCGCAAGCTGCGACGCTCGATAATCGTCCGGCCGCGTTTGAGCGCGAAATGGTCAAAAATCAACTAGTGCGAAACGGGAATGCGGCAAACACAATTTGTTTCTCCTTAATTTTCATTACAAGAAGGTAATATTTTTTTTACCAAGTACACTACTATTAATGTACATATTTAAAAGAAAAATTTTGTTTTAATTAACCATAAATTTATTTTTTTTCTATATGTACTTTCACCTCCGCCTCCGTTGGTCCGAGGTGAGACACGTCGCCTCCGCATCCGCCTCCGCCTCCGCTAACAAGCCTCCGTTACAACCCTAGTCCCAATCATCATTTGTCCGAACTTTAAAGTCACATAATTCATATTATTTGCCATTTTTTTTTTGTCACCAATATTAGAACCAATATACAAAAAAGACTTAAAACCGTCATCAATATTAGCCCCACACGTTGATATTACGATGGAACCTTGTCATAATGACAGCTGCGTGACGTCATCCGTTGCACAAAAGGACAGCTAGCAAAAAACGTTTTAATACAAATTTAATAAGCTATCTAGCTATGGGTTTATTTTTATTTTATAACTAGCTATGCCCCGCGGTTTCACCTCAAAAGAGCTCAGTTCATATAAAATAAGCGCCTGCTAAAATAATGGGAGCAATATGTACGTCCGTGTTTGCTCCCGTTTTTGCAACATTTTTTGTTCCTGCTCTGCTCCTATTGGTCATAGCGGGATGTTTTATAGCCTATTTCCTTTTTCAGGCTCTAGACTATCTGTTTACCAAATTTCATTACAATCGATTCAGTAGTTTTGGCGTGAAAGCCGGACAGACCGACAGACAGAGATACTTTCACATTTATAATATTAGTATGGATTTTATTATGCATACACTTTTTATACCTACTCACTCATATTCTAAAAAACAAACTTTCATTCATTATAACGAATTTCAAGAGAACAAGTATTTTTTAATACTATCTATAAAAAAAAATTCTAACCATATTTATGTTCTGTTTGTTATACTTAAATTTCAAGTGTTAATTAATTTAGACAACAAAATTCAAATAGTTGAATCGTGGTATGTGCACATTGTTTCAGATGAGCCCTGTATCACAAATGGTCTCAACGGTACTTGTGTCGGAATATTTCGGTGCCAGTCAACGGCCTTGATCTACCTTTACGTAAGTTCTTTATACCTTTCGGCGACGATCCCTCGCGTTCGCTTTGGTTGAGGCCATAGTCCGAAGCGAAAGTACATGGTTGGCATCTTCTTCTGCGAAGCAGTGATACTGGCAAAAGAGGAGGCGGAACGCGTGAGGAAGCGGGCATCGCAGCGCGTTCACGCCTATAGCCACCACAGGAGACTCATTGTCGGAACACAACATTGAACTCCTGACGACCGTAGGAGCGGGCTTGCGGGAGGTGAGCTGCCCATGCCCAGGTCGATAGCGCGTTTCTTTCCACGAGCGCCTTAAAGAGATGTCAGCACATCGTACCGGATATCCACACGAAGACCGATGCGTGCGCGGGTGCTGATTGTTTGAAAGAGAAACCGTGGCCCTGGCGCATAGGCAAGTGAAGGAACACGGGTGGGATTTAGTCAGTAAAAGTCTGACACGGCCTTCCAAAAAAATAGTATTAATACCCTTTTTATTTAATTTTTTCGCGGTGCGTTACTGAAGGTGGCTGGTAGTGACTGGCGGAGAGCTGTTCAGGATCGGACTTGTTGGCGTGCCATGAAGGAGGCCTATGTCCAGCAGTGGACGAGTAGGGGCTGATGATGATGATAAGTGTTACTGAAGAAAAGAACGACATGACTCTGTTCCTGTCCCCACAGGGCTTAGAGTTTCGTGAAATCCTTTCTGAAAGCGAACGCAGACGTGTATTTAGTGAATACTTTCTATCATTTACTTAGGTTTTATGTCCAAGTGATTATTATGACTTTTATTTTTATTTGTAATTTAATTTTAAACTTTTCTTTTGCAGGCTAATGCAGGTTTCGATAAGTCCGTTTATGACATCCCAAAGCAACTAGATATCTGTTCTTTTAAAAACAACGAGCCAATTATATGTTGTACTGATTGTGACATCAGCCTGGCAGAACCGTAAGTATCTGTCTTCTACACTCGGAATCTTCACACGGCAATCTACCGATCGGGATGAGATCAAGCGCAGGACTATAAGTCTTCATGTTATAATAATAATAAAAAGTCGTGACAGCCAATGGCTTAATAGCCAAGAGCCTCGACCAACACCTCAGGAGGCTTTCGTTAGGCAGCTGGATCAAGGGCTTGATTCAGAAAGCGGTACTGCTGGACATGGCTCGCATCGTCAGGAAGTTTCTCTCTCTGGAGCCCTGACCGCCGGTAGCTTGGACCCTGTTCCCGATACCGGTGGGCTACTATTTTCCACCACCAAATTTTCAGCTCATGCTCTAGTAGCGCATCCTGTTCTTACCGACCACGAAACAGTGATCTGAGGGCACGGGAGTGCCCTCCCCAAGTCGAGCGCGAAGCAAACACTGCCGTACCATCTTTACCCGAACCATTTCGCTGCATTTTCAGGTCCCTAATTAAGAACATCTGGATAGTACCAGAATGCTGAAATTTTGGTCATCCAGTAAGCTGTATTAACACACTTAAAATCTAAAATTTCAAGTCTATAGCTCATCCAGTTCTGAAGTTAAGCGCAAGTAAATTTCCGTGTTTTCGACACTCACTCACTCATGATCATCAAAATAGAAGTAGTACTTCCCATAAACTCAGAGAGCTGAAATTTAGTACATAGCCAGGGTTTAATGGTCACATAAAGGGAAAAATATAAAAACTAGAATAATCGAAGATCTGAAGTACCTGGTGACCTTGATTAGAAAGCAGAAGAGCCCAACCAAACTAGTAGAGATTGACGTACCACCGTCAATAAAATATTCAACTTGGTGGGCCGCTTCATCAACTGACTTCAAAAAAAGGAGCGGGTTCTCAATTCGTCGTAATCTTTTTTTTTATGTAGGTGTGTTCACCGATTACCTTAAGACGCCTGGATCGATTTTCAAATTTCTTTTTGTTTGAAAGGGTATACTTTCCAGGTGGTCCAATAGTTACCAGGTCAGGATCTGATGATGGAAGACCAGAGAAATCAAGAATAACTTTCAAAAATCGTAGGGGTGACTAGTGCATTTCTAAGTATTTTCAATAAGTATTAGAAAACACTACAATTTAATAAAGGTACGGAGTAGATCTGATGATGAAGCTGGGAGACAGTCGTGAGAACTTCTCAACGATTCACAGCAGCTACCTTGTAGCACATTGCGGGTTGATAAATGTCACATGCCTTCGGAGTTTTTGCTTCTAAAACATGCCGGTTGTCTCACGAAGTTTTCCTTCACTGCACCGTTTTGAGAGCAGTAGTGATGAAATAATTTACACAAATTAAAGCGCCTGATGGTTCTAACCTACGGCCTACAAATTGTAAATCGCGGCCGATACTACTAGTCCACCGCTGCTCTATCAGTGTGCAAGGGAATTGCATGATTTAATTCAACGACGTAGCGTTTTGCTCCCTCTTTACCGACTGGAACAATTATACAGGATGTATCTGACATCGATGCACAAACGAGTACCATGGATCCAGTACATTATTCTGAACCCCCCAGTGGTGAAATTTTTCGTCGGCTCCTCATGATTTAAAAAAAATTATATGAAATTTTTTTCACTTAAGACCGTTCATAATTGCTAAACTTTTATAACCCAATAAGATTTTAAAGTAAAAATTAATTAATTCGCTAATTACACAAAAAAGCGCAATTAAAACAAAACTCGAAAAACTGTCTTATCAACTGATTTGATAGAGTTTACATCAGGGATCAACGTCATACCTACAAACCCGCACGGCGGCACGCTTGCAACGTTCAAATGCCGAGCCGACACTTTTTTTTAACCACTGTGAATTCAGTAACCGTTCATTAACGACATAAATGACTATCATAATTTTATTAGTGGCATACGGTGTAGCCTATCCGCTTAGTTTGCGTTACGGTGTCAGATACACCCTGTATAATAATAATAATAAAATGTAATTTATATGTGTTTAGATGAAATAAAGGAAATAATAATAACGTTTATTCATAAATTATTTACATTGTTACACAAAATATATTATAGGCTATAATTTATTGTTACAATCGGATTACACATCTGTAACCGAACTAGGCAAAAGCCTGTGTTTCAGTTATCAGCGCCCGATCCCTTAAAAAGTAGACACTAGATATATGTAGGTAGCCATTGAGTACAGTCAACACTTTGTAAATTTACATGTTCAAAAATAGAATAAATCAATTAAATTTAATGAAATAAAATAACATCATACCAAATAAAATTAACATTTTTATAATTTACCAGAAATAATAAATTAACTTAAAATTTGATTAAATTAAGAATAAGCACTAAACAGTACGTGTGTCCTCTATTTGTGTGATATGATTATGTGTGTATGAATGTAAGAGGGTGTGTGTATGTGGTAAATAGTCAATCACTGTGGTATATCAGTCTCTTCGTAATTAAGTTTTTGTAAGTATTTTGTAACCTTTTCCTTACATTGAGTTTTCGTTAAAGGGTAGATAATGATTGCTTTATTTATCTTATTATAGATATAAGGTCCAATGAAATTTGTAAATCTTGAGCTGAATTTAGTAGTATTTAGTATTTATATAATTTTTATAATTTGCCAGCGGCGGTGTTTCCGTCACACTACAATTTGAGTGTCTTCAAAGCTAAAGTGAATAGGCTCTTAATAAACTAGCGCGCTTTACCATCAACGATCGCATCACTGCTCTGCTTACCATCAGACGGGATTGCGGTCAACCGCAAGTTAGAGTACCACAATCATATGTATTTTGAAAGCTTCAACTTATAGTGCATTGGACTTACGAGTGGCGGTGATACCCGCTGAAGGACATACTTAAAAACTGTCGAACTATTTATTATAGATGAATTGTCTATGATATCTAATTAACCTACATAAATCTTCGTTTATGCAAAGTGTTTGATTCTTCTGATCTAGAAGATGGTTGGTTTGAAAAAAAACATATTTTAGAGCTTGGGGATCTTTTGCAACTCAAACCAGCAGTATAATTACGTAAAACGCCATCAGTAGCAATGGGTTTCATTTTGACATATCAACAACATTCATTGCGTTATTAACGTTTTTGAGCACTCATTTTTTAAACATATGTAGCAATGGATTAGCAAAATACTTCAAAATGATTCCAGTTAATATCAATAGTGCGTTACGTAATTAGGGTGCCGTCAGAGAAAAGTCGCCGTTTGAAAAACTAATCCTCTTAGAAAGGTGGTAGGCCTTGCCATCCGCCGCCGGCAGAAGTTACCACGCACCAGACAAAGTCTTGCCGCCAAGCGATTCGTCGTGTTCCGGCATAATGACTGGTGAAGCCGTACGGGGGACGGCTTTGAGCAGTTGCGATGCGATTTATGCCGGGTACGACGCGTGAAATATTGTTGTTTCGGGATTTTGGTGGTGGAGGGTCTCTAGATCAATCTCCCTTTGGCGCAGCATCGTCGGTCGTGTTGTTGGGTTTAACATTACACCACCTCGCTCAACTGCCGTCTTCCTTTCTATTCACTCAGTTTTTTTGAGTGAATAGGCTCTTAATAAACTAGCGCGCTTTACCATCAACGATTGCATCACTGCTTGCCATCAGGCGGGATTGCAGTTAAGCACTAGTTTATAATTCTTAAAATAAATAAAATTCCAATCTTTTGTACTGATTTTTTTTAAACAATGATCTTACGTTGTATATTAGACCGCTGGATGATTCTACGTTTCGTCTATGAATGATTAGTCCATCTGTACTGGAAATGACTTTTTTGCTGTTTGTTTCCGGCTCGTCTATACATAAGTATTTTTGAAATGCGCAACTTTATCAAGCCCTGGTTATTGAATCAACGTTTTCGAAGTGGCCATTTTCCATCGTCAATGGATAGCGGTTCTGGCGACAGATTGGTGCAATGGTGTCATGGAACACCTGAATTTGTAGCCTTGTATACCCTTCAACGGCCAACACACAATATTAACTATAATAATATTGAAGAAATCGCAATAAGAAACCTACAATTTGGCACGGCTTTGTCTAGATTTCATTACTTTTTAGAGATAAACCAGCAGCTCCAGCGAGGCTTGGCATTTTTTTACAGAATGTTTTGGGCTGGATGGAGTTTACTCCTTAAGAATCGATTTTCATAATTATATAAGGCGCCCGGTATGAGAAAAATCCGAGGGGTAAAACCTACTAACGAGTAACGAATTTTAAGTGTTACTATTTTAGTACGCACCTTTGGTGCGCAACTTTCTAATCGGGCTGTGAGTGTATTAAGACGTACATAGGGTATGCTGTATAGGCGACTATACCTATATACTATATGTAATTGGGCTTGATTAAAAGATTAATGAAAATAATTGAATGATAAATTTAAAAAAAAATAATAATAAAATAATAATTAAAAAATAAAAATTATTATTAAAAAAAATATACTTAAATAAAAAAATTATAATAAATTATTATTAATTAAAAAATAATAATAAATAAAAAAAGAAATGTTATTAATTAAAAAAATAGTTATTTAAATTAATTAAAATTAAAAATCAATTATATGGCGTCGGAGGGGAGCGAATAAGGACTCAGTTATCACAATTACAGTTTAATGGTCCAGAAACACAAGCTTAACACAATAACACAAACAATAACTTCTAACTTTGTGACAATATTCTATTCTAAAGCGCGAGTGGTTAGCGCGCACGCACCTCTTCACCGCCATCCCATAACTATCTCTTTCTCTCTATGCCTCTCACGGATGGCATAGACAGCGCGCTAACGGGTTGCCACGCTATACACTCCCCCTCGAGTTCCAGAGAACGTCCTCGCTCGTGAACTCGCACAAAGGAAAACTTAATAGCTAACACTACATTTAAGACTTAACTTACAGGACAAACATGCTTTCGAGGACGCCCTCTCTGACGTTTAGGCATCACGGGACGAGGTGGCGAACACTCTCTGTTGTGGAACCGCGTAAGATCCGACACATGATACTTGCCCAATATGTTTTCAGGGTTGTCTAAACTTGCAATAACGTAAGCTGTAGGGCTAACTCTTTTTACGATGACGTAAGGACCATCTTTCTTTGGAACAAACTTAGCTGTTATGTTCTTTGCAGCACTGCTAAGAACATGTGTCTTCAAGAGAACCTGGTCTCCGACTTCAAAGACTTCGGCAGGGGTTTTGGCCTTGTCAGCACATTCCTTGCTTCGGTCCTGCTGTGCCTCAACTCTTTCCCTGACAGCGGTAAAAGAGTTAACAAAACTTTTCAAATATGGTGTTATTTGAGGTACGAAATTGTCCTTATCGAGTATCGACCGAATGTCGTGTTGAACGTCGACTGGTGAGCGAAGTTCTCTAACAAACATTAGATATGCTGGAGATACACCAGTAGTCTGACAAACAGCTGAATTCATGGCGAACCTTATCGCAGGAAGGTGATGTGGCCATGACGAATGATCTGTTTCAACTAAACGTGACAACTGAAACTTTAAATCTCTATTTTTACGCTCAGCTGGATTAGCTGACGGATGATACAAAGGTAACAATTCTTGAGTAATACCTAAAATGAACATGCATTGTTGCATGACGGCGGACACAAACTGGACGCCATTGTCTGACACAATGCGTCGAGGAAGTCCATAGCGGAGAAAGTACTCCTCAATTAGAGTACGTGCACACATCTCAGAAGTTGCCTCCTTCAGAGCATATAATTCAGTCCAACGAGTTGCTGTATCTTCTACCAAGAGTACCCAACGTGCCCCATTGTCCGCAATGGGAAGCGGACCAAACAGGTCAATTGCTAACACTTCTCCTCTTTGACTTAAAACGGGAGTCTGTAACAGCCCTGATGGCTTTTTGTTTGAGGACTTATATCGTTGACAAGTCGCACATGTTTTGACATATTCTGTTATAGCTCTGTACATACCTGGAAAGTAGAACCCTTGAGCGACTCGATTATACGTTCTATCGACCCCATGATGACCGCCTAGATCGGAGTCATGACATTCTTTTAGAATTTCCAAACGCAGTGAAGCCGGAACAACTAGCTGGGCTTCTTCTGTATCGACATCGGGATTATACCTGTATAGGACACCAAGTTGCATGAAATACCCTCTTTCTGACCATCGCTTAGTACCTATAGACTGAGCATCAGATGTATCTTCCAATTCACTAATGATTTTTTTTAGTTCTAGGTCATCGAGCTGCGCGCGTCGTAGATCTGAAGCACTCCTGGCAGGTAAGTCCACGACAACAGAACAAACACCGCATTGATCCTTATTATCCTCTTTACAAGTTGGGCGACTGAGCGCATCAGCTATAATATTTGCCTTTCCAGGCGTATATTGAAACTGAATGTTAAAGCACTGCAGCTTCAAAGCCCAACGAACGAGTCTACCGGACGGCGACTTTAAGGTAAGAAGCCACTTTAGCGGCTGATGATCGCTGCCTATTACAACCTCATGACCTTCGATATAACCCCTGAAACGTTCAACAGCCCAAATAACAGCGAGAGCTTCACGCTCTGTTGTGCTGTAATTTCGTTCAGCTGGAATGAGAAGACGGCTGGCATATTCTATAGGACGTTCATCTTTACCTTCACCTTGTAGTAGGACCGCCCCAATGGCGTAATTGCTGGCATCCGTCCTTAACACGAACGGCTTGCTATAATCCGGTTGGATAAGAATCGGTGCCGTAGTCAAGCGCTTCTTCAACTCCTGAAAGGCACTATCTTGGTCTTTACCCCAAGACCAAACCTGATTCTTCTTCAGTAAGCGTGTCAAGGGCTCGGCTATTGCAGAAAAGCTTGGAATAAACTTCCTGAACCAAGAGCTGGTTTGTAGAAAGGTTCTCAGGTGACGCAACGACGAGGGTGTCTTCATCTCTAGGATTGCCCTAACCTTATCATCATCTGGCGAAATACCATCTTGGGTGATCACATGGCCGAGGTATTTTATCTTATCCCGTGCAAAAACACATTTTTCTCTGTTCGCACGTAACTTGAACAAGCGTAACCTATCAAAGACAACATGCAAGTCAGCAATATGCTTTTCAAAGCTACCTTCCGAGATTATCAGTAGATCATCTTGATAAGCTAGAAGCGTCATGTCCTTCAACGAAGCGCCCGATCGAAGTCTATCTATCAGACGTTGGAAGGTTGATGGCGCGTTCTTCAGACCGAACGGCATACGCTTAAAACGGAATGAACCGAAAGGCGTTGAGAAAGCCGTTTTATCTCGGTCCTGTTCACGAACGCTGACTTGCCAGAATCCACTGCGCATATCAATGGAACTCATGAAAGATTGCCGCCTTGTTGATTTAATAAGCTCGTCTATCAAGGGCATGGGATAGACATCGGTCTTAGTAACCGCATTGAGCTTTCTATAATCTACACAGAAACGTACCTTTCCATTTTTCTTTGGAACGAGAAGCGCCGGTGAAGCCCACGCGGACTCGCATTCTTCTACAATATCATCAGCCAACATCTTGTCCAACTCAATGCGCATGACCTCTTTCTTAGCAGGGGTTAACCTATATGGAGGGACAGCAATGGGGGGGTGATCGCCGGTATCAATTATATGTACGGCAAAAGGAGTCGCTTCTCCCCCTGGCTCGAAGATATCCTGATTTGAGACAAGGACCTGTGCCAGAACTTCGCGTTGACTATCGCTAAGGGAGGTCGCCTCGTCATCCCGGAGCACTTCTACAGCGGCACACGAAGACACAAGTGACACTCCTTCAAACTGTATTTCGTATTTTTGCTCATCACTTTCAGCAAAATGCCAGCTGCTGTTACCAAAATTAAAAACGAGATTGAAGATAGTAAGAAAGTCTATGCCTAACAAACTTTCATTATTGTTTGCTTCAGGAAAAACAATAAATTTAATGGCTCTAGTTTTATGTTGGAGTGTCACCTGTACCTCCGCGGTAAGTACATTCATCTCCCTATTAACACCATCCGCTAACCTAACAATTTGAGTTGACGGCAATAAGTGGTGTCCTAGCCTTAATAGGAGAGCGTAGAGCGTATGGCCGGCAATACATGTCTTAGCTGCAGAATCAACTAAAGCCGTACCACAAAACCCTAGAATGCTTATATTTAATATGGGGCGGCGAAAAGATGTACAGTCATTAACATTATTGACATACTCACAACTATTATAACTATTATAATCATAAAAACTAGGCGAACTTGTGTTTACATTAACAACATTATTGTTACAAAAATCCCCTACGGCAAGTGTAGGGTTACCTTGAGTCGACATTGGTCTTAACGGGTTGACTAACGACGACTGCGGCGCGGCGACGGGAGCAGGGACGGCGCCGGCGGCGGCCGGGCCATGCCGGTGATACCTACGGCCGCGCGCTCGCGGGGATGCGCGGGAAACTGACGTACTTAGTACCCCGTCATGCGACGAAATGTTCAAGGAGTAGAATGACGACTGGCCTTGTGGTGAACAGTTTTTGCACTTTGATTTGATCACGTTTGCGGCACCACAACCGTAGCACTTTACCTCACTTTCTGAACTTTCCTTATTGACGTTTTTATCACACTTATCACTAACACGTTTAAGTTTCTCACACTCTTCTTTACTGTGTCCTAATCGCTTGCAGTACGAACAAAACGGCTTCTTTGACTTGGCGACGAGACCGCCGCTGACGCCAGCGGGCGACTCGGTCGACAACACGCGGCCTGCGGTACTCGACGTGTTGGCGTCTGTAGATATATACCGCGACGATGACGATGAAACTTTACGCGACGTCGAGTGTTTGCTGTTATTACTATCGTGTACTTCTTTTACAGAATCTTCGACCTGTCGACATTTGTAAAGCAACTCGTCGAAACTATTCACGCAGTCTCTCGTCACGCGTTTTCTAATGCGCGTATTGAGTAGTCCGTACGCCATATCTAATTGAACCTTCTCTGAAAGGTCGTTCTTTGGGAACTTAGCTAATATTGCACGTACCTTAGCAATAAACAAATCTGTGTTTTCGTCTTCATTGTGTATGAGGCTGAACAGTTTTCGGTAAAGGCGATGTGGCGGGTCGTGTTCACCGAAGGCGCTGGTTATGCGGGTGATGGCTTCCGACCACGTGCTGGTTGATTGCTTGACACCTTGCCACCATATTGCAGCAGGTCCTTCCAATAGCATCGAAAAGCCGCGGAGAGCATTTACATCAGATACATTTACGCAGTCTTTGTAGGTTATTACGGCGTCCATAAAATTATCTAACGACTCGTCCGCGCATCCGCCATAACGCGAGGTACATTTCGCGAAGTTTCCGTTTGCGTCAAAAACATACGATGCTTGTTGGGCCTCGGAGACGTTATGCGGCGTCGATGAGCGTACTTGTCGGATCAGCTGCTGACAAAATTCGTTCTGAGTTTGTTGTATTGATGTTATAAAGCTGGCGAGAGTTTCTTGAGACATTGTAATATTCATGGCGGCCGCCGCGCCCGCGGCGTTATTGGAGTCCGATTTTTCTTCTGACCGTGTTTTTGGCATTTTTGGCCACTAAAGACACGGGACAAACAGGAAAAACACACTCGTAGGTTCGGTAAAGTCCCCTACGTCCACTTTTATTGTGAACGTTGTAAGTTATTTCGCAAACTGCACTACGTTATACACGACACGAAATACCTACACACGTTGGGCAGCCACTTATGGCGTCGGAGGGGAGCGAATAAGGACTCAGTTATCACAATTACAGTTTAATGGTCCAGAAACACAAGCTTAACACAATAACACAAACAATAACTTCTAACTTTGTGACAATATTCTATTCTAAAGCGCGAGTGGTTAGCGCGCACGCACCTCTTCACCGCCATCCCATAACTATCTCTTTCTCTCTATGCCTCTCACGGATGGCATAGACAGCGCGCTAACGGGTTGCCACGCTATAATTATTAATTTAATATTATATATTTTTAATTAATTATTAATTAAATAAATTAAAAAAATATATATAAAAAAATAGTAATTAAAAAATAAAAATTATTATTTAAAAACGAAATATAAATAAAAAATAATAATAAATTATTATTAATTAAAAAATAATAATAAATAAAAAAAAGAAAATGTTAATTAATTAAAAAAAAATTAAAAAAATATTTATTAACATTAATTAAAATTCAAAATTAATTATTAATTCATTTTTTTTAATTAATTAATAATTAAAAAATATTAATAAATTTATATTAATTAATTATTATTATTTTATTAATATAAATAATAATTATTAATTTTTAATATAATAAACTCTTTTTGCGTTTAGTTAGATACTCGTACTTAAGGAGTAAACTCCAGTCGTGCGTCGGAGTTGACACACACACTTTTTTTTTTTAATCTGTAATTACTCCTGTCTTTAAGGGTGGAAATAGAGACCAAGTAACTAACTATAGACCCATTGCTATTCTGCCCACGTTATCAAAAATCCTCGAGCGCATTATGAATAACAGATTAATATCTTACCTGGAAAGTAAAAAGCTCCTATCTCCAAACCAATATGGTTTTCGTCCTAGTAGATCAACTTCTGATGCAGTCCATGATTTAACAGATCACATTGTTAGGAACCTGGATGGTGGGCAGAAGGTTTTAGGTATTTTCCTCGATCTGGCAATAGCCTTTGATACCGTCTCTACTTCCATCCTTATAGAAAAGATGCGGAACATGGGTGAGAGAAGAATGCAACTGAGGCTATTCGAGGACTACCTCAAAGACCGTACACAGACCGTTAAGATAAACAATCTCATAAGTACCGAAAAAACCATCACACACGGAGTTCCACAAGGCAGTGTGATCGCGCCTACTCTATTTTTAATTTATATTAACGACCTGTGTGCGCTTAATCTCGACAGAGGAAAAATCTTTAGTTTTGCTGATGACACGGCCCTTATATTCAATTCCGATACCTGGCAAAGCGTTTACGAAATTGCACAATCTGGCCTGAATAAGGTTTCAAAATGGTTGCATGACAACTTACCCTAAATGCAGACAAAACTAAATACATAAAAATTTTTACCTTCCCTCACCTATGATCGGTAAAAGGCGCTACGACCCCGTCGCCCGGTCCGTTGACAGACTTTTAACTTGTTTCTCTGAACGGTTCTTTTGTTTTCTTGGAGGCTACCTCTATAATAGAGTAAACAAAATTCACAACATCTTTCCACTCACGAAACACCTCTGTAAGAAAAAGCTCAATGGATGGCTAAAGACTCTTGACTATGATACTACCGAAAACCTACTATCTATCTCAAAATAATCACAACATTGTCTTACCGTTTATCTATCTATATGTTACCACACGCACATACAACATGCAATATAACAAGCACCGATTTACCATCACTCACTTACACTCACACACCGCACACACTCACCCTCCCACACATTTACATATCCACACACTCCCCACAAAACTCCTTCCTATAAGTAAATTTTAAATCACTGTTTAATTCTAGTATACGGGAAGCTATAATAAAAATGTATATCTGGGGTGGAGACCTGGTGGCCTGAAATACAGGCTTCGGCTTAGCTTAGGCACCAGTCTCCCACAATATTTTTGTATAAGCCCATAACTAGACAACGTTAATTTTATTTTGTTATTATTTTATATGGATATTGTGGTGAGAAAATAAATAAATATTATTATCATTCGTTTATATATTCAAAAACTTTTGAAAGAGCCTGTTCCTCAGCAAAAGCCATACACATTAAAAATAAAATAAAATCTTCTGGCAATAAAATCAAAACAACTTGGGGAATTATAAATTCTGAAACTGGAAGAACCAAAGTACAAAATCGCGATTTCCGTCTTAAAATTAACGATGAAGATATAAAGGCGGACTTGGAGGTAGCAACTGAGTTTGAGAATTTTTTACTAATATTCCAATAATGACAACAAAAACTTTGTCTTCTTCCTCCACTTCTGCTTATGCCAAACTAAAAGAATGTGTTCCAGAATGTGACAATCACTTTGAATTTACATTTGTGACTGCTAAAGACATTATAGAATCTTTTAAGGATCTTGATGTAAAAAAAACTGCCGATCATTGGGGTTTGTCAGTATACACTATAGCTTCAATAATAGATGTTATCGCACCTTTCTTAGCAATTGTTTTTAATTCTTGTGTCACATCTGGTATATTTCCTGATATGATGAACCTAAGCAAAGTAATTCGACTGTTCAAATCTGGTAGTACAACTGATCCCACGAATTTTCGGCCAATATCGATATTACCAACTTTGAGCAAAATTTTTGAAAAATTAATTTTGAAACAGTTGTTGAGGCACTTTAACTTACACAATTTATTGCACGTGAAACAATTTGGTTTTACAAAGGGCCGTTCAACTACAGATGCGGGCGTGGCGTTGCTAAAGAACATATTTGGGGCCTGGGAGGATTCGCAAGATGCTCTTGGTATTTTTTGTGATTTGTCCAAGGCCTTTGATTGCGTACATCATGATACTCTTATCAGGAAATTGTACCATTATGGTTTGAGGGACAGAACTCTCGACCTTCTGACTTCTTATCTGAATAATCGAATTCAGAGGGTTGATGTTAATGGCAAGAGATCTGCAGGATCTGTGGTCACCATGGGCGTTCCGCAGGGCTCAATTCTAGGTCCATTCTTGTTTTTAATTTATATTAATGACTTACCTCATCACACTTCTCTTATTTTTAAAGTCAAGCGTCACCTAACAAATTTTGACGAAGTTAACAATGCACTCTCTAAAGTTGTCCATTGGTTTAATGTAAATCACCTCCTTTTAAATGAAAAAAAAAAACTAAAGTCATTAAATTTTCTACGCCAAATGTCAGGCAGCTAAGCACCAATCTTCAACTGAATGGAGTAAAGTTGATCCCTGTCGAGTCGACAGTTTTTCTTGGATTAACTATTGACGCCAAGTTACAATGGGGTCCTCACATTGAGAAGCTGTCGGGTAGATTCAGTTCTGTCGCCTTTGCTGTTAAGAAAATTAGACAGATAACTGATGTGGATACAGCCAGAATTGTTTATTTTAGTTATTTTCATAGTCTTATGACTTATGAGATTCTTCTCTGGGGAACTTGTGCGTACATCAATAGCATCTTTGTTTTACAGAAGAGGGCTGTTCGAGCCATTTGCAACCTTGGTCCTAGAGATTATCTTAGGGAAAAGTTCAAAGAGGTGAACATTCTGACTGTATCTTCACAATATATATTTGAAAATCTTATGTAGGTATGTTCATAAAAATATATCGAATTTTAAGAAAATAAGCTATATTCATAATATAAATACCAGGAACAAACACAATCTTGCTGTATATCACACTCGTCTCCACAAAGTAGGCAACTCGTTCATGGGTCAATGTATACACTTTTACAACAAGCTTCCCATGGACATTCGAAACTTATTTATTAAATGATTTAAGAACCATATAAAGGCCAAACTTTGCAAAAAGGGGTATTATAAAATCACATATTATTTAGAAGACAAAAAAGCTTGGGACTGAGCTGCTCGCTCTGTTAAGCATTGTTATTAATATGCGTAATTATAAGGTAAAATAATGGAAACATTTTCATTTTTCTTCTCAGAGGTAGTCAGTTAGGAAATGCCGGCTTCATCTAGTCAAAAAAATAAAATACTCCTAACCCACTAATCCTACTTGCTTAATAAACGATTTCATTTCATTTAATATTATTATTATTTCCTTTATTTCACTTCATGTACATATAAATTATATTTTTAAATATTTCTAAGTACATAAAAAATACATTAAAAAAAAACATTTAAAATATAAAAAATAGTAGCCCACCGGTATCGGGAACAGGGTCCAAGCTACCCGCGGTCAGGGCTCCAGAGAGAGGAACTTCCTGAGGATGCGAGCCGTGTCCAGCAGTACCGCTTTCTGAATCAAGCCCTTGATCCAGCTGCCTAACGAGAGCCTCCTGAGGTGTTGGTCGAGGCTCTTGGCTATTAAGCCATTGGCTGTCACAACTATCGGTACAATGATTGCTGAATCCACTTCCCACATGTCGACAACCTCGTGAACCAAATCAAGATACTTGATTTGTTTATCTTTCTCAGCTTTCACGAGGTTCTCATTATGTGGGATGGTTATGTCAACAATCATTGCACGCCGCTCTGATCGATCCACCAGCACTATATCAGGCTTATTGGCAACAATAGTCCTGTCAGTGATGATGGATCGATCCCAGTACAATGTGATATGGCCATTTACTAGAACTGGGTCGTTCATATACAATATGTAAAGAAAACCCTGTCCGATCCGTGAAGGTATTGTTAGGTATCGATAACTGATTCTACTAATGCATACAAAGCCGGGCTAAACTTAAAAAAATCCCCCTAAAAAAATAAATATTATTTTGCAAAAAGAGGTAACTTAAAACATGTGCGGTATGCCATACAGGCGCGGGCGAAGAGGGGCAGGGAACGTGGCACGCGGCCGCATCGCTATTCGTTCAGAATTATACTGTCAAAAATAATGTTGTCACTTTTTAAAAATTACCAAATTTTGGGGAAGTTGGAATTAATTCGCGGGAAAAAGGATTATTTCAAAATTCACTAGTATTGTTACTATGATGATTATGTAAAATTTCATATTTTATTTAGTCATGTGTTTACCTAACCTTTATTATCCTTACGGGTCGGACAGGGTTTTCTTAACATACTCGTATTGTACCTGTAGTACGGCACCTCCGATTCCACAAGGTTGTATTTAAGAGCAAGTTGCTGATGAATTAACCTGGCTACAAGGTTGTTGGTTTATTATTATTAGATTTTTAAACGTTTTACATACATTTAAAAACGTAAATTAAATGTTAGTTAAATAAATAAACGAAATAATAATAATAACACGGAAATACTAAATTCAACTAATCATTTTCGTTAAGCGCCCATCAGCCAATATCTGACTCTGCGAGATACATCGACCTTATTGTCCATGGATAGGCAGTTCCACCACCTTCAAACAGAATGAAAGCCTACCGGGCTAGCAAGTTTGTTCGAAATAATGGTCCCTGCTCCGGCCCCACTTGATGTTCGATTCCTATTATTTTAATTGGATCAATTTAATATTAAGGGATTACAATGATAATATCAGATTAAAACAGATAAGAGCCACTGGGTTTGAGTATGACCAGCACACTCGATCGAAGCTTGAGCAAAGGATGCCCGCGCTAACGGTCGCTCGCTATGGCAAACACAACTCAAGTCGGTGTTACCCGCTCATAATAAAAAATCATAATTTATGCGAATACCGACCGATTAATCGAATGAACAAAAAATGAGAGTAATTTACGAACAATTGATACTGCTATAATACAAATCATCATATTCAAAATTAACCAGTCACGCGCCGTTGTGGCCGTCCTGCAACTTCACACGTCCTCGGGTGAACAATCTGTGGACAATCATAAAAGTAACCACTTCACGCTCGGTCGTCCTGACCACTTTAAATCCAACTCCATAGCATACAGGACGATCACAGTCGTCTATAACCACGCAATCTAGTGGTACATCAAGTGTTGCCACACAGGCTTATCCCATACAGGCGTATGCCACTCAGGTTTATGCCACACAGGCTACTGCCACACAGGCTACTGCCACACAGGCTACTGCCACACAGACTACTACGACACAGGCTACTGCCACACAGGCTACTGCCACACAGGCTACTGCCACACAGGCTACTGCCACACAGGCTACTGCTACACAGGTTGTTGAGATTTATAGAGTGGGTAATCTAAGTAAATCGCGGTATTTAGGCAATTACATCGTACATTTTGTTAGTGTGTACTCCGTGGTTTATTTAAAAGTAAGAGATAAGTCTTCGTTTGTACTGTGTTTAGAATTAGGGGAGCTCATACATGTTCTGCAGATTTCCGGGGGGGCACTCCCCCCCGCTCCCCCCAACCATCTGGGTACGCCCATCGGTAAATCTATTGATGCGACAGGCCTCCGACTCCGAGGGCCTCCAATTTTCGTAACACGCTATTGTGTGAAACCGGGTCGAATGCGTTCGATATATCGAAATACAGTCCAGCTTTCAGCAGGTTTCAGTTTATACTGGCCAGTTTTGTTTTCAAAAGTGAAAAGCTGACTAAGGTAGTCCGGGTTGCGTACCCGGACTACCTTAGTAAATAAGCCTTAGTAAAGGTTTACATACAAACACTTTTTGACAACCTCCGTGGCGCAGCGGTCAACACGCCTGCCTGCGACGTGGAGGCCCCGGGTTCGATCCCCGGCCAGGTCATGATGGAAAATGATCTTTTCCTGATTGACCTGGGTCTTGGATGTTTATCTATATACGTATCTATATATATAAAAATGAATTGCTGTTCGTTAGTCTCGCTAAAACTCGAGAACGACTGGGCCGATTGAGCTGATTTTGGTTTTAAAATGTTTATCGTAGTCCAGGGTAGGTCTAAACGGTGAGAAAGTAAGGAAAAAATGATTTAATAATAATGATGTATGAGCTTCATTGTTTTTACTTCTTCTCTACACTTTAGTGCTACCCTGGTACCCTGCACCTCCAAAAAGGAGACAAAATAAAACTCACTTACAAGAGCAATGGGAGAATGGCAATGATAAATGTCACAACAATACAATATTAGTTTGAAGTTGAAGTTGGCTTTGTGGCTTTTTATTAGAAACTTTAAACCGGCAGAGAGTATTTCTTGCTTTAAACGAATGCATCAACGGCTGAGACTTTTTTTTATGTACGGTGTATGGTACCAGGGTAGCACAAAAGTGTAGAGTCGAAACAATAAAGCTCATTCATCATTATTAATCTAATATTACATCGATGAAGTTATTTTGCCTACTTTGAGGAGTTGCAAGGTACCAGGATCGCAAAAAAGTGTAGGAGAAGTCGAAACAATGAAGTTCATTCATTCACACAGGAACAACGGGAACGGGATAAAAAGGATATCCTATATCCTTTCCCAGTTCTTAGCTACCTCCCTACCAATTTACAGCCAAATCGGTTCAGCCGTTCTTAAGTTATAAATACTGTAACTAACACGACTTTCTTCTATATATATACAGATCTTTTTTCTATATATTTGATTTCTATATATATCCTAATTTAAAATAGTAGTAGTAGTAAATAAGATCATGTCATATTGCCTTTAGGGCGGAACAAAGTTCGCCGGGACACTTTTGTGCTACCCTGGTACATAGCACCTCTACAAACTAGGCACAATAAAAGTTCTTTGATGTAATTATTATGGTTTAATGATGAATGAGCTTCACTGTTTCGGCTTCTCCTACACTTTTGTGCTGCCCTGGTACCTTACACCTCCACAAAGTAGAGAAAATCAAATTTCTTCTATGTATTAGTGATTTAATGATGAATGCAAAGCCGATTACAAAGTGAAGGAAAACATTTTAAGGAAACCTGGCCTTTAGTAAGTCTGAAATCGCCAACCCGCATTGAGCAAGCGTGGTGATTACGCTCAGTCGTTCTTCTCTCTAGCTATCCCCAGCAGGGGGACGGTAAAAAAAGGCTGATGATGATGATGATGAGCTTCATTGTTTCGATTTCTCCTACACTTTTGTGCTGCCCTAATTATCCTAATTTAAAAACTAAAAAATAAAATCATGTGATATTTATTACCTTTAAAGCGGAACAAAGTTCGCCGGGTCAGCTAGCGGGTCTTCTAGCTGACCTTGCGAACTTTGTTCCGCCTTAAAAGCAATATGACATGATCTTATTTACTACTTTTTAAATTAGGATAATCTATATATATAAAAGAAGTCGTGTTAGTTACACTATTCATAACTCAAGAACGGCTAAACCGATTTGGCTGAAAATTGGTAGGGAGGTGGCTAAGAACTGGGAGAAGGACATAGGATATCCTTTTTAACCCGTTCCAGTCATTCCTGTGTGAATGAATGAACTTCATTGTTTCATTTTTGTTGTTACATTTTTGTGCTACCCTGGTACCTTGCACCTCCTCAAAGTAGGCAAAATAAAACTACAACCATGTAATAGTAGATTAATAATGGATGAATGAGCATCATTGATTCGACTTCTCCTACACTTTTGTGCTACCCTGGTACCATACACCGTACATCTTTAAAAAAAAAAGTCTCACCCGTTGATGCATTCGGTTAAAGCAAGAAATCCATACTAATATTATAAATGCGAAAGTAACTCTGTCTGTCTGTCTATCTAAATGTCTGTCTGTCTGTCTGTTTGTCTGTTACGCTTTCCCGCTTAAACCTCTCAACCGATTTTGATGAAATTTGGCACAGACAATCTTTAGACCCTGAGAAAGAACATAGGCTACCTTTTTATCCCGGAAAAGTTTGATGTTCCCGAGGGAAATCTAAAGAGCGCGATATAACTGAACTCCACGCGGGCGAAGCCGCGGGCGGAAAGCTAGTATATTATAAATATAGTATCGTTGAGTTAGTATCCCATAACACAAGTCTCGAACTTACTTTGGGGCTAGCTCAATCTGTGTGATTTGTGCGTATATATATTATATATATATATATGTATATTAGGGTGCCCTCCAATTTTTCCGGAACGAGTCCGGAGATGGTGCAACATCTATTCTTCATATATATATATATATATACAAACACTGAATACTTCATAAGCCAATAATGTTCCCACTCCTGGGATTGGGACCTAGGATACAGGCTTCCTCTCGGTGCGAGGAAGTGGGATGCTATTTACTGCACCTGCCCAGTCTGGATTGGTAGATGTCTTCGAAGTTGTTGGCTCTAGGACATGCCGGTTTCGTCTCGATGTTTTTCTTCGCTGTTTTGAGAGCAGTGGTGAAATAACTTGCACAAAGTAAAGGCCTGATGTGGGTCGAACCTACGACCTACAATTCGTAAGTCGTGGCCGATGGCATTAGGCCACCGCTCCTGTCTCATATAATATGTATACAATATGTAAAGAAAACCCTGTCCGACCCATAAGGATAATAAAGGTTAGGTAAACACATGGCCAAATATAATATAAAATTTTACATAATCATCACAGTAACAATAATAATGAATTTTGAAATAATCTTTTTTCCCGGGTATTAATTCCAATTTCCCCGAAATTTGGTAATTTATAAAAAACTGACAACACCATTTGTGACGGAGCGAATAGCGATGCGACCACGTGCCGCATGCCCCGCCCCCCTTCACCGGCGCATGTATGTCTATCGGGTTGCCTACCGCACATGCATTAAGTTACCTCGCTTTTTCGAAATAATATTTTTTTTTTTTTGGGATTTTTTTTTTTTAAGTTTAGCCCGGCTTTGTAGGCATTATTAGAATCAGTTAACCTTCACGGATCGGACAGGGTTTTCTTTACATATTGTATACTTCACAATATTTCATTATTCGTTGAGGTATGTGCATACATTATATTTTCACTTATGTTCTGAACTGGTACATATAAATGGTACAATTTATCTAGAAACGTGTTTATTTGTTTTTTCACTGCGACACTTTGATATTTTGTTCGGTGAGTTTATTCACTTTGTGGAATTAACTTCCCACATAAATTGGTTAAGAAAAGCGGTTAAGTTCTAGGAACCCCTGAATCTGACACAGTATCTGGTACTGTAACTAGGTGGTTCTTCTCCTTAATTTTATGTTTAGTTTCTGCATGCACGGAAACCTTATGAAACGTCCATTCTTCAGGGAAGAACCTTTAAACAATAAGCTCAACGGTTATTTCTGCAAGTTCATTTTTTTGTTGTTATTTAAGGTGGCGTTATGTGGACATAGGACCTTTAGGCGTCCTTAGTAGAAAAGCTGAATCAGTTGCCGCGCGCAGTAAGTACTAATCCATACTAATAATATAAATACGAAAGTATCTCTGTCTGTCTGTCTGTCTGTCCGGCTTTCACGCCAAAACTACTGAGCCTATTGTAATGAAATTTGGTACACAGATAGTCTAGAGCCTGAGAAAGGACATAAGCTATATAACATCCCGCTATGACCAATAGGAGCAGAGCAGTACCAAAAAATGTTGCGAAAACGGGAGCAAGTACGGACGTACATATTGCTCCCATTATTTTAACAGGCGCTTATTTTATATCATCTGAGCTTTTTTTAATTTCTTTTGGAATGCACATTCCCACGGAAACGGGAACCACCGCGCGCTGTAAACTGAAGACGATGCGGACGGAGTCGCGGGCAACAGCTAGTAATTATTATAAATGGGAAAGTGAGTTTGTGTGTTTGTTCCACTTTCACGCCGTAACTACTGAACCGATTGCTTTGAAATTTTGCAGACATAAAATTAGAAGTCCAGATTAAATAATAGGAAACTTCTTCCCGAGGGAAATCTAAAAAGCGCGATATAACCGAACTCCACGCGGGCGAAGCCGCGGGCGGAAAGCTAGTACTTTAATAAATAAACATAGGATGATGATGATGTTGATGATCTATCTCTTAGACTATCCACAAAGTTTGTCACACAGGTAGGGACGTCAACAGAGTATGGCATACGTGACAAGAGGAGCTTCGTGAAATCATACACTGATCATTTCTATACACTGATTGTTCTCTGATTTTTCCTCTTGTAGTTTTAATATGTAATTGTTTATGTTATTAATTCAAAGCCTGTATTACACACTATGTAGCCAAGCATATTGTAAGTTACGGAATTGTATCGCTGACAGAGGTGTTCGGCACTTGTACAGCTACACAGGAGCTAAACTTAGTATTCGGGAACACTGTTGGAGCTGCTGAACCTTGGACAAAACTATCTTAGCATTGTGTAGATTCAATTTCTTAGTATTGTATAATTGCATGGCAAACGTGTGAGCACAATGTACGAATGTGCTGTAAGGCATTTTTTTGTTGGGTTAGTCTTTTTTTATTGACTTGATAGTGTTCTGGCTGTTGAGAGTATGTCATGCTCACTCAGATGTCTCGCTGATGGTGGCGTGTGTGTTGGGTCATTGGGTTCCCTTGAATATGGTTGAGCTGAATGATGCTGATCCATTCGTCATGTTCGTGAACGGACGCCGTCGGAGGGGACTGGTCGTCTCTTAGCTGCCACGGCGTATTTTAATTTCTGAATTGATTTTTGTGTGTTTTCATAATGGACGCTGTCGGCGTACAATTTATTTCTGCATCGTTCTCACACGGTTGATTTCAACATGAATGATGTAATCAAATATTTGTAACAATAGCTTGAAAATTTAAAAGAGTGTCCATGGAGTTTCTTGCCCGTTCTTCTCCATAGGTACCTACTCTTTGGAATGGGCGACTAGCTTCATCTTATTGAGTGACCGACCTTCTGACAATTCAAAAGTCCCTGTAACTGGTTTATTTGAAATAAATGCTTTGATTTTGATTTTGATTTTTTGATTTTGATATTTATTATTTGCGCTAGGGAATTTGTTGCATCTTCCTTTTCCCAGTATTAAGAAGTGATAAAGATGTGAAAATTGTCAGTGATGTTTCCAATAATAATAAAAGATCATGAAAATAATTAACCTTTGTGGTTTTTTACTCATTGTGAAATAGTTCTGTTAACTTACTGTTACAGTTTTCTCAATTATAGCATACCCTTCAATCGCTGGACTAGCGGACCGATGCTATTTATTTTAATGATGAAAGCATGAATATTCGACATTATATGTATGTATATTTAATATCGAAAGAATTATTACCTTTACCGCCGCAATTATCGTTGCTATAAACAATTGACACCACATTCAGTTTTCACTGCATTTCATACTTGACGAAAACATGTAAATATGTTATTGTATATCAGCTGTCCACGCGGACGCATCGCTCACTCAGCGGAAGAGAGACCGATGTCAAACGCAGCCGAACGCGGAGGCTGATTGTGCCTCTCTGTTGCTTGTTCCGCGCTCTCGCTTGCACTTCAAGCCTTAAATGGAACGCCTCAGAGCGAGGTAGCACCGCATGAGTCACGTTTTTTTGCGTGTAGCCGGCTCCTTTGAATTATAAGACGTTGTCACGTCAAAAAATAAGACGGTTAGGTACCTAGTTACACTGACCACACTCTGGTCCTGGCGCAAGAGAGGTTGCAACAGGCGGCGGATGATGATACGACCTTCGGATTTGCGACAACCATCGAGAGGATCCGATCCGATATCACCAATCTATATTCTTCTGCCAACCTTATCAAAAAAATCATCAAACAACATGGTTCATTTTAATGTTATTAAAATAATTAATTTCAGACAATTTCGATACCAGAAATGCATTGGTTGCTCAGTTGCAATAAACACTCTTACATATGACATAATTAAGAAATTAAACGACAAAATGAAAGTGGCTGGGCTGTTCATCAACCTCAGCTCTGCTTTTGATACTATTGACTATGATTTACTAGAAATTTACTGTATCAAAGGCAAGTCCTTATTTATTTTAAGATCCTACTTACAAAATAGTAAAAATCTGTCGAAATGAAAAACCTCACGATAAAATATTCACGAAGTAGAAATATTCTATACACGTCTAAAATCACAAAGATACAACGTGGTGTACCTCAAGGCTCAACTTTGGCGCCACTACTATTTAACATATTTACAATTAAGGCGAAGTCCTCCACCGACACCAACTGAACGAGCCAAGATACCCACGTCAGAAATTCAAAAATGGCTGAGCTCAATAGAGCTCTTGAGCGAAGTGTGTAGTATAGTAGCGGAGGCAAAAACGAATTCTGAACAGAAGTTCCGTGTGACCAACTTATGCCGCAGGGTGACTAGTGGGACATCTTAGATGGCTATGCTGTATCAATCCTTGAAACACAAAACTATACAGGCGTACACCAACATTGAAAACTTATGAGAACAGCAGGGAGTTGCGCAGTCGGCAATTCAATGAGGTTATAGAAACTAAAATGAAACATGCAGAAAATACTTCTTTTACAAATGTGGTAAAGAAGGGCTCCGACAACTACATTCGCCCAGAAAATTTAAGCTCCGTTCTATTTATCCGAACGACAAATCCAAAACCAGCGACGATACTAAGTTCCTCGTCCAGAAAATCATGTCTCCTGCAGAGCTCAAACTTCATGTTCGTGGCATAAGAAAAGTGAGAAACTGAGAAGTCATGATCAGCACAGAAAAGAGAGCACACATAGAAGTCGTAGAAACTAGTATCCTAGTAAGAACCTATAGTAACCTATAATAAGAACCAAAAAATTGCATTATTGCAGAGTTGCATTTATTGGTGTCCCCGTAGCTCTAACTGAACAGGAGGTATTTGATAGTATTTTTGAACAAACCCTATCTCAGAAGCTGCCGAAGCTACAATAAAATTAAGCCATAAATCAGGTAAGAAAACTATGAGTACCTGTAATTACACCCTAAAATTGCCAGCTAATAAACATCAGGAGAATTCAGGGCCGAATTTTTATCAGTTGGATATCTTGCCCCGTGAGAGATTTCAGGATAGTCACCAGGTTTTTCAATTGTCAGCAATTTGGACATGCAGCCAAGTACTGCCGAGAAACTAGCACAACTTGTAACCACTGCGGAGAGACTGGTCATTCCTTTAAGGATTGCAATAAAAACCGGCCAAGTGCGTGTCGGACTCACGCACAAAGGGTTCCGTACCATTGATTTATGAAATTAAAGGCTTTAAGTTATTTTATAGCGGTTTATGATTTTCGAGGTATTAAAAAAAACTACTTACTAGATCTCGTTCAAAACAATTTTCGTTGGTAGTTTTTATAGTAATGTACATCATAAGTTTTTTTTAGATTTTTCATGTTCTTATTCTAGAAGTTAGAGGGGGGGGCAACTTTTTTCCACTTTGGAAGCGTCTGTCACGCAAAGTATTCGGTTTAGAAAAAAAAATATTTTAGAAACCTCGATACCATTTTTGAAGACCTATCTATCCATAGATACCCTACAGGTATGTGTTTGATGAAAAAAAATTTTGAGTTTCAGTTCTAAGCATGGAGCCCCCAATATTTTTTTATTTTTTTTATTTTTGCATCTAAATCTTAATGCGGTTCACAGAATACATCTACCTACCAAGTTTCAACAGTAAAGCTCTTATATATTTTGGAAAAAAAAATGGCTCTGACATACGGACGGACAGACAGGCGATTCTATAAGGGTTCCGTTTTTTTGCCATTTGGCTACGGAACCCTAATGTGCGACATGCAATCGCTTTAAGCTGAAATGTGACCATTAAACTGGTGATGTTAATTGCCCGGCACGAAAGTTCGCAGAGGAGAATTTATTATAATATTATAAACTCCGTAGATTATGAAGGCGCCTAAGAGCGCTTCAGATTTCTTATCTTTTTAAACGCGCATAGAGGAGTTTAAATTGTATTTTTGTTTTTTTTTTATCCATACTAATATTATAAATGCGAAAGTAACTCTGTCTGTCTGTCTGTCTGTCTGTCGGTCTGTTACGCTTTCCCGCTTAAACCTCTCAACCGATTTTAATGAAATTTGGCACAGACAATCTTTAGACCCCGAGAAAGAACATAGGCTACCTTTTATCCCGGAAAAATTTGATGTTCCCGAGGGAAATCTAAAAAGCGCGATATAACCGAATTCCACGCGGGCGAAGCCGCGGGCGGAAAGCTAGTATACAATATGTAAAGAAAACTCTGTCCGACCCATAAGGATAATAAAGGTTAGGTAATCACTTGACCAAATATGATATAAAATTTTACCTAGTCATCATACTAATGAATTTTGAAATAATCCTTTTTTCCCGGGAATTAATTCCATTTTCCCGGAAATTTGGTAATTTTTAAAAAAGTGACAACACCGGTATTGTTGTGAGCGAATAGCGACGCGACCACGTCACAGGTGACGCATGCCCTGCCCCCCGCCGCCCGCGGAAGGGGTTGCTTAGCGCACATGTATTAAGTTACCTCTTTTTGCGAAATAATATTTATTTTTAGGGGGATTTTTTTTTTTTAATTTTAGCCTGTCTTTGTGGGCATTAGTAGAATCAGTTATCGATACCTAACAATACCTTCTCGGATCAGACAGGGTTTTTTTTACATATTGTATAGTTAAGTTATAAATATGAATAAAAACTTGTGACTTAGATAGTTTTTTCTGTGTCTGAAGCTAAAATAGATAAAACCAAATATTATTTTTTAATTTTTACCCGATCAAAACATTCATTACCAATTCTTTGCTAATTAATCATAATGCAATTTAATACAATTATCATTGTCTGGAAAACACAAACAGTACAACATGTGCAGCTATTCTAAAGTCAATATGGCAAAACTTGAATTGAAATTGACGTACGCAGCATAAATTTTGATCCAGTTCATAACTCATATGATGCAAATACTGTCTTAAAATACTTTATAGGCAAAAATTATAAAAATGCCAAAACATTGTAGTGTGAAGGTATGCGAATAATTGGGTGAACTTGATTATAAAGACACAGAAAAACCTATAGAAATATATATTTATATTATGTTTTCGAGCTTGCTGGTATTATTCGAGATGATGGCAAAAGTCTCGACGGGATGATACTCATTCCCTGGAAAAACGGGCGGTCGCTTGTATGGAATGCGACATGTGTATATACCGTAGCTCAATCCCACTTACCGGCGACCGCCCGCAGAGCTGGCGCTGCTGCAGCAGCTGCGGAGGTCATAAAGAGGCGAAATATGCAGCGTTTTCTGAGCCCTACATATTTGTGCCTTCCGCTGTGGAGGACCTAGGACCGCCCGAGGACCCTAGGGCCCCGGGGTGCGGAGGCTCGACAATTTTAATGGGCTACGGTTTCCCCAAAAAGGTTACCGAGCGTAGCCAGGCTACAGACGCTTGAAAATTTACATCGGGCCCGCGTAGGGCTCGGAAGAAGCGTCCGTGAAGCTCCTTGCTCTGCCATACCTCCATGCGATCATTAGTTTCAAGCACTACTGGTTTGCGCCAGTTCTCTTTAGCCGAGGAGAGCGGGGTAAGGCCTTTTTCAACCGCGACCACATCTCGATGCATTCCCACGACAGTTTTCAGGAAATATTCCCTGAGACTGAAAAACAGTCTATACAATCCATACTAATATTATAAATGCGAAAATATCTCTGTCTGTCTGTCTGTCTGTCCGGCTTTCACGCCAAAACTACTGAACCGATTGTAATGAAATTTGGTACACAGATAATCGAGAGGCTGAAAAAGGACATAGGCTATAAAACATTCCGCTATGACCAATAAGAGTAGAGCAGGAACAAAAAATGTTGTGAAAACGGGAGCTTATTCTAAATCAACTGAGCTCTTTCGGTTCGAAGCTTATGCGGGTGAAACCACGGGGCACAGTCAGTATCAAATATAAAAAAATAAATTATGTTCACAGAATGTTCCGAATACTTCAGACGCCTTCCGTATCCGTGCCGTGGTCTTGGCAATATTGGAATCAAAAAGGTATGGGTGGAAAAAATGAAATGCCATACGTTCTTTGGACATAAAGCTTTGGGCTCAGGTGGGCGAAACGCAGAACGATCGGAATTACCTCATACGGTAAGTCAAATACCTATAAAATATAACGCCCAAAGAGTCAAAGAGCCAAAGAGTTTTTATCATGGTTCAAAAGTTTTTTAATGTTTGTGCCAGGAAACAACAGTTATTCGTGGATGTGGTGCAAGAGATAGTTTCCTAGTATTGGTAACTACGTAACAAAATGGAAAAGTATCACTTGCTGCTCCGTGAAATTAACAAAAAGATTCATACTTCATATGTAAAAGTTAAAGCCAACTAACCTTGCTATTGGTGAAAACAAAAATAAATATTAGTTCTGCGCTTTTTCAATGATAGTATTTTAATCGCAGGCTTACATAAATAATAATAATAATAAACGTTTATTTGGAACAAGTTTTAGGACATAAGTTTACAAATTGAAACGAAGATAGCTACAAAAGTTAAAACTGTGGCGCAGCTATCGACGCCTAGCTAAACAATAAGTTACATTGTAGTTCCAGACTAGTAATAAAGTTAATAATTAATTAAACTACATCCCTATGTGTGTATGTGTATGCGTGTGTGTGTGGGTGTGTAGGGGTGTGTGTGTGGGTTTGTAGGGGTGTGGGGGTGTGTTTGTGTGTGTAGAACGCGTAAGTAGAGGGGTGGAAGGTATTCAAGTAATAAGATTGATGTTATGGGAATCAGGAATGTAAGTATTATGTTAGTATTATGTTACCACAAGTTGTTCTGTTGCTTCGTAGGAGAAGGATTTAAGCAATTCTGACAGTTTTTTTCTGACTGAGGCTCTTGTTAATGGATAAATATGAATAATTCTATTTATGTTATTGTAGAGTTTAGGGCTAAGGTAATTGTAGTGGCGTTTTACTAATGCCAGTCTGGAGAAAGGAGTCTTACAAATTAAATCGGAACGTCGCTTCTTGGAGTGGTATTGTGGATCATATTTCGTGAGACCGTGTCACATAAATGTTTTAGGCTTTAATCGGTTATGGAGAAAACGTAAAGTCTGCGCAGTGGCTGTGTGGAGGCTCTGTGATCAGCGAGAGGTTTATACTCACTGCAGGACACTGCACGTCAACTCATGCGCTGTAAGTCTACCTCATTTTAAATAATTTAACCATAGAAGCATGCAAACTGGAAATGCATGTCCTACAACTGCAAATTTAAAGACATGTCATATTGGCCGACATAGCCCGAAGAATTGTAACAATAAAGTGGCAGTGGGCTGGACACATTGCCCGTAGGACCGATGCCCGATGGGGCCGACGGGTTCTCGAGTGGCGATCACGCACCGGAAGACGTAGCGTGGGTAGGCCGACAAAGAGGACCGACGACCTGGTGTAGGTCGCGGGAAACCGCTGGATGCCGGAGGCGCAGGACCGGTCGTCGTGGAGAACCTTGGGGGAGGCCTTTATCCAGCAGTGGACGTCTTTCGGCTGAAATGATGATGATGAATGATGACAATGGTCTAGAGGCCTAGTGGTTAAAACACCAGCCTCTCAAGTATGACTGTGCGGGTTCGACTCCAGGTCAGGCAAGTACCAATCAAGGGCACGGCAGTGCCTCCACCAAGTCGACTGAGAAGCAAACACTGCCGTACCATCCTTTACCCGAACCATTTCGCTGCATTTTCAGACCCCTATTTAAGAACCTCTGGATAAGACCAGGAAGTAGAAATTTTCATCATCCAGTAACCTATAATGACATAATTAAAATCCTAAATTTCAAGTCTGTAGGTCATTTAGTTCTAAAGTGAATGGCTTGTGATTGTCATAAAAGCTCTGATGATAAAGACAAGGGCCAGTTCCGGGTACTCCTCAACGGTTTACAGTTATAGCTACTTTGTGTTTGGGCTTAATTCATTTGTATTGATGAGAACTTTACACCCATGAGGATTAAAATGAAGGTCTACAGTAGATCTGATGATGAAGAGACAGTCGAGGGAACTTCTTAGCGATTCACAGCAGCTACCTTGTGTTTGGGCTTGATTAATTTGTATTGTTAAGAACTTTACACCTAGATGGGTTGTAACTGTGATTAAGGGTCTGATGATGAAAACAAAGACCAGTTCAGGGAACTCTTTAACGGTTTATAGTAGTTACCTTGTGTTTGGACTTAATTCATTTATATTCCTAAGAGCCCAACCAAACTATCAGAGATCGTAATATCGCCTGTTGAATATCTTCTCTGATTTTGTTATTTATCGGCGGTGGCCACTGCCGCAACTTACGGTAAAACGGAGCGCAACGACGCGACGCCACCGTGCTTCAGTGTATCCGAATGGGCTGTCAAATTGCAGGCTCGTTCAACTTGGTGGGCCGCTTCATTTGATGTCAATAATTGAAGGTCTAGAGTAACTGATGAAGAACCCTCAGATGGTTTCATCTGAATTAAATATATAGATGCCCCCTTCTACTATTGCTACATAAAAAAAAATAATTGACTGTCATTGCAAAAATCCAGCGTAGTGGGACAAATCTTCTAATTTAATCTAGCTTAGAGCGTCCGACTGCTGGGCGAGTGCCTCCCCTTTTGCTTTGATAAAAGTTCTGGATAAGGCTAGACTGGCTTTCATACTTTTTAGTTTACAAGAAGAAAAAGTCGAACGATTAACTATTCTACTCGAACATAACATTACACAAATTAAATACGTAAACAAATTCACCAAAATATTAATTTCACTCAAAATTTGGTCAAAATATAATGCATTGAACTAACGAGTGGCAGTGATACCCGCTTAATTAAGGGCAGACTTAAAACCTGTCGAACTATTTATGAAGTGTCTATGATATCTAATTAATATACATAAATCTTCGTTTATGCGAAGTGTTTGATTCTGCTGATGAAGAATATGGTTGGTTTAAAAAAAAATATTTGAGATTGAAAATACTTGAGGTAGAAATTTTGGATTGGCCAGTTAGAAGTCCCGACCTCAATCCCATTGAGCACGTCTGGGACATTTTGAAACGGCGTGTGAGATCAGTACAACCGGCTCCGTAGACCATCAGATAGCTAAAGAATATGATTACTACGGAGTGGGAACGTATTCCGCAAGTAAGTAACCGGGGTTTTACTCGCTAGCATGCCCAGACGAATTCAAGCTGTGATTTTAACTAGAGGGGGTCACACTCGATACTAAACATTTATCTGCTTTTACTTTTTTTTTAAATATTATAAACTAGTGCTTGATTGTAATCCCGCCTGATGGTAAGCAGTGATGCAATCATTGATGGTAAAGTTCAGCGTCATTCTTCCTATTCCTAAGTTTTTTAAGTGAATAGGCATAATAAACTAGTGCGCTTTACACTCAACGATTGCATCACTGCTTACCATCAGGCGGGATTGCAGTCAAGCACTAGTTTATAATTATTAAAAAAAAAAACCATAAATTGTAACAAAATTTTATAAAATACTGATGAAAATTATTATTTTCTTGTAAATTTACCAAATTGTGAGAATAAAACTACCTATAATAATTAAACAAAGCAATATTAACATTTGAAATGGTTCATTGCTCAGGTGCCCGTTTTTTTTTTTTTTTATTTGTACCCAATATTTTTTTATTTTAAGTGGTAACATAACATTTGCTGCTCTTGGGTTGTTGAAACGAACCGATCCGGACGAATACTGGAAGATATACAACATTAAGAGGATCATACTTCATCCTAAGTACAAGTCTCCCTCCAAATACCATGATATTGCGCTCTTGGAGACAGAAACAGAGTAAGTAATCATAAGATTATAATAACAAGGTTTTTCATCAAATATCTATTCTAATAATATATATAAAGCTGAAGAGTTTGTTTGTTTGTTTGAACGCTCTAATCTCAGGAACTGCTGGCCTGATTTGAAAAATTCTTTTTGCGTTGGATAGCCCATTAATCCAGAAAGGCTTTAGGCTATATAACATCACGCTGAGACCAATAGGAACGGAGCATATCAAAAAAGTTCTAAGTAAGTAACTAGTTGTCGTGGTGGCCTAGTGGTTAAAACACCAGTCTCTCAAGTATGAGTGCACGGGTTCGATTCCAGGTCAGGCAAGTACCAATGTAACTTTTCTAAAGTTATATGTACTTTTTAAGTATGTCTTGGACACCAATGACTGAAGGTGAAGGAAAACATCTTGAGGAAACCTGAACTTTAAGTCTGAAAGCGCTAACCCGCATTGAGCAAGCGTGGTGATTACGCTCAATCCTTCTCTGTATGAGAGGAGACCTGTGCCCAGCAGTGGCTCGATGAAAATTTTGATGATGATGATAATGATGATAATGATATAAAAAAAAACATAAGTATCGAAATCTACGCGGGTGATACCGCGCGGTGCAGCTAGTTACTCATAAATTATTACTTCTGTATTGCGGGTGCATTTACAAACATTTAAACTCACAGACAAACAACCAGACCCGAAACAACTATCTGTACGCCATACAAATATTACCGTGCGGGGATCGAACCCGCGATACGCAGCCCAGCAGTCGATCGCTCGGTCATTGCGCTGACCGCGTCGTCAATTGATTGGTTACATAATTCTATTTTATTACATGACAATACAATTACTTGTTAAGAATCTAGATTGTACTGATAACCTGAGGCTCAAAATGCCTATGCATAATGGGACAAAACCCGCCACACTGTTCCCAACCCACTGCAACTCCTGAAAGCCAGAATCAACAGTGGAGACCGCCAGAAAAACGCCGAGCAATGAAGCTCGACGAGTCCCGGAGAAACGTTTCAACTGTCTTGGGTCCCGCAACGAAATTAATCAGAAAAGAATAGCGGAGGAGTAAGAAAAAAGATATTTTTTCCACTTCCCTCCATAATAAGCAGGAGACAGAATAGAACTAGGCCAATCGGCACAAAGGGACATTATTGCAACTGGGAGAAGCCCAGATTGCCAAGCACCACGGAATAACATTTGATCAAGTTAATGGGTCCTGGGTTATGCCTATGCATACCAGAGCGTTCCTTGATAAGTCTGTGGAGGTATGAGGAGCAGCGTGTAAAGCTCACTCATCCTCCATGGAAAAGGGAAGATCCCCCGACCAGACCGGTTGTCTGGCGGGCCACTTGCCCGCCGGTTGATGCCGCGAGCTTCTATACAATATGTAAAAAAAAACCCTGTCCGATCCGTGAAGGTATTGTTAGGTATCGATAACTGATTCTACTAATGGATAAAAAACCGGGCTAAACTTAAAAAAAAATCCCCAAAAAAAAATTAATATTATTTCGCAAAAGGAGGTAACTTAATACATGTGCGGTAAGCAACCCTTCCGCGGGAGGCGGGGGGCAGGGCACGCGGCACGTGGTCACGTCGCTATTCGCTCATAATAATATCGGTGTTGTCACTAAATTTCGGGGAAATTAGAATTAATTCCCGGGAAAAAAAGATTATTTCAAAATTCATTAGTATTGTTACTATGATGATTATGTGGAATTTTATATTATATTTGGTCAAGTCTACTACCTAACCTTTATTATTTTTAAGGGTCGGACAGGGTTTTCTTTACATATTGTATATGCTAGTTGCACGGTAAACTCTGATTGCGAGATGTAGAATTCGTGTGACGGAGTATGACGTGTTATTCGCATGTGGCGGTTGTAGGCACCGCTACAAGTCACTGTTATGTCACTGTCTAGGCCCCTCATGTGTGGAATAATTTGCATGTAGAAGAAAACGCGCGCAGTCGTTACAGGTGTCCAAAAGTCTCGTGAAGGAACACGACTTGTCTTTGTGATCCTGTTGCCCTAACTACAATCATCTATAGTCCTCTTCTAGATTTCGTTGCTTAGCTATACAATATGTAAAGAAAAGGTTAGGTTTTATGTTATAAATTATAAACTAGTTCTTGACAAGCAGTGATGCAATCGTTGATGCTATAGCGCGCTAGTTTATTAAGAGCCTATTCACTCTAGCCTTGAAGACACTTAAATTGTAGTCTGACGGAAACACCGCCATCGGCTATTTGCTGATGCTGGCAAAGGAGGAGGCGTAGCGCGTGAGTCAGCGGCAAGCCCAGCGCCCTCACGCCACTAGCCGCCGCAGGAGACGCCCTGGTTTGGAGACGATACCGAACTCGCAGCCGGCGAAGGCGCGGGCCTGCGGGCGGTGAGCAGTGGGCAGCTCGCCACCCGGTAAGGACCAGGCCCGAGTCGACGGCGCGTCGTGTTTCACGCGCGCCTCAAAGAGCACAGCACATAGTGACGGGGTCCACGAAGACCGATGGACTCAATGAACCGCCCAAAGTTTAGGTTCTAAGAAAAATTAACTCCCAAAAGCTAAAGGCGGTCGGTGCACTCCAAGGATACATTCCGAAAAGTAGGAACCAAGGTGAACGGGTAATCACATGTCCAAATAAAATTTGAAACTTTACATAATCATCATAATAACAATACTAATGAATTTTGAAATAATCTTTTTTAATAAGTGACAACACCATTTTGTACCTACGGTATTATTGATAGGTACCTTCTATGAATTAATGTACAATACTGGCGGCATTTGTTAGACCACGTGCCCTGCCTTCGTCGCCCGCGCATGTATTGCCATGTGAGATAACTCTTTTTGCGAAATAATATTTATTTTTAAGGGGGTATTTTTTTTAAGTTTGGCCAGGTTTTGTAGGCATTCGCAGAATCAGTTAACGATACCTAACAATACCTTCACGGATCGGACAGGGTTTTCTTTACATATTGCATACGTGTATTCGGTATATATTACTTATTTACTTATGTATGTATAATTTTCGATATGTACGTATCTGTGTATCTCAATCAAATTCTCTGTCCATTCTAAGATTGCCTGAAAGAGATTGCATAAGGCCGCACATTGTATGTATATTTTATAGTGTTCAATGTATTTTTTACTAGCTGCGGTTTCACATTTGAATAGTATCCTATACTAGCGGCCGCCAGCGACTTCGTTCACGTGGAACTAGTCATGCTCAGCTCCAATTGGCAATATGTACGGCTGCGTTATCTCCCGTTTTCGCAACATTTTTTGTTACTGCTCATACTACTACTGGTCATAGCGGGATGTTATATAGCCTAAAGCCTTCCTGGATTAATAGGCTATCTAACGCAAAAATAATTTTCCTGAGATTAGCGCGCACAAATAAACAAACAAACAAACTCTTCAGCTTTATATATTAGTATAGATGATATTCCTGATCATATGCCTGTGTGCCAAAGGAGATGTTTCAGAAATGTATGGAGCCTGGGCCAGCACGTTGTACACTTAATGCTAGGTATACCTAATTACGCTATAGTTAACTGTTTTTAATGTTAATTTCCTATATTTTGGCTTAGTTTTTATACAGATTCAATTTAAGTCGGCCAAGGAGTGCAACACAACTACTAATAAATATGGTGGTCAGCAATAAGCGAAATAAGATTTTGACAGTGAGATTTGAATGACGTGTTATGTATCTAAGGCTATCGTATCTATATTATCTACCATATGACTGCGAAAAAAACAAAATATGAATTCCGAACATACGGCCCATTAAACACAAATAACATATAACAAATATATAAACACAATCAACTCAAATCAACACTCGACACGAACACAACGGGAAAATAGAACCGTCAAAGTCGCCAACAAACGTCATAACCACTGCCATGGCTACCTTAATAAAGAGTTATCTCAGTAAAAAACGTTTCAAATAATTAATTATATAAACTTGTATTTCTATTTAAATTAATTTAGTAGTATTTTTAGGAAAATCTTTTTTCTTTCTTTTTATTTATATAGCGTACATAGTGGTGGCCCAAAATGAAACATCTCCTTTCATGAAAATCCATTCAGTAGTTTAGGTGTGAAAGTGGAACAAACACACAAACTCACTTTATTATATTAGTATTTGTGCATTTGTGCATTAATAATATCAGTAAGGATGAAATGTTTGTTGGTGGACAGTTAAGTATAGATAAATAAATTGTAATTTAATTACTATTCAAACAACTTATTTATAATAAGATAAGATATTACTTGACATTGATGGCGACGATCCCTAGAAAATACGCTAAATAGTTAATTTCTACAATTTCAGGATCAATTTTGGTAGAGATATTTTACCTGCCTGTTTGAATGTAGGAACTCGATCGAGATCTAGGGCTGAGGCATCTGGCTGGGGCCGTCTGGGTCACAGACAAGCTCTGGCTGACACATTGCAAATTGTAAGTACAGGTTTTAAAACTATATTAAAGTTTTATTCCATGGCATACTTTCCAATTTGGGCACCTACGTATTGTGAGCTAGATACTGTAAAACTTCAGTAACTGAAGTTCATGTTATATTCAATGATAAAAGTCGGAAAAATATTAGGTGTACAAATAAGTTTTCGCCATTTAACAAAAGATGTCCTGTTTAAGAGGTTATGTTGAAATTGTTAGATGTAAAATTTGATATCGTAAGTTCGGACATCTAGTAAAAACATATACTTAGAGTATTAGTGACTCTGTATCAGTATTAAATATTTCTTTTTGTGCAAAAATGATAACGTTTTTGCTGAATAAGCGTCGTTTTGGGGGAACTTGATTTACCTACTTCTTTAACTTGATTTTTTTTTTTTAAATCTACAGCTGAGGCCCATCGATTGTTTGTAGAAGCTTGTGGTGAAGTTTCTTTGAGCGAAAGATGTTTCAAAAGCTTGGAAACTGTGACTTTGATATGGAAGAAAAAGAACGTAGTGGAAGACCGAAATCGTACAAAGATATGGAATTGGAAGCCTCCGTGGCGTATCGGTAGCGAACGCGGCAAATTTTTGTATGCATAAATATGAATATTTGCACTGGTCTGGTCGTGCCTCGAAAAGCACATTAAGCCGTTGGTTCCGGTTGCCATTGCCATACGAACATCTAGTCGTTACGGGTTGTTGAAGCCCTCAAAAAGTCCAAAAATTGGTCTAACTGCACTGCTTCGATTTCGCCTTCGGGTTGTGGAGGTCAGACGGCAGTCGCTTCACGGAAAATATCGAAGTTTAGCCAAAATCAGCAGTTAAACTAGTAAAGCGGACCCCAGACTCCAAAGCTGAAAAAGTTTCCGATGCGACTGGGATTAACGCTCAGGTGATGATGATGACATGGAATTGGACGCATTATTAGAGGAAAATAGAATGGAGAGGGAAAACGCGTCCATTACTATTCCAGACATGACAAAATTATTCTCCTACGTGATAATGCTCGTCCGCATGCTCATAAAACTTATTTGAACACCTATTAATTTTTAAACCAATTGACACTTTTCATTTTCACCATTTACCGTTAGAGCACGGAAAATTCATTGACGTATTCTATTTTATTTTGCTTAAAAAACGTTGCCCCACGCCATGAATTTTTCCCGTATCGAGCGGTGCGTTTACAAACATATAACTCACATACACAAACATCCACACCCGGAACAACTACTTGTAGGTCATACCAATATTTGTTCCGTGCGGGTCTCAAAACCACGACACGCAGCGCAGCAGTCAATAGCTTAACCACTGCGCTAACAGCGCAGTAAAAATATTTCATTACAATATCCAAAGAATTAAAGTTATAATGACAAACGATGCTACGCCACAGGGAAATTGATCTGGAGACTCTCCACGACCGAACTCCCGACTCATTTGACGCATCGTACCCAGCACACATCGCAACACAACTACTCAGAACCGTCCTCCGTACGGCTTTATCAGACATCATGCCGACACACGACGAATCGCTCGGTGTCAAAACTTTGTCCGGTGGTTTGTAACTTCTGCCGGCAGCCGATGTTATGGCCAACATGACATGATGATCCAATGATTTTGCTATACAAATGATATCAGTGACTGTATTAAAAAATGTTGGTTTGAATATAAAATCCACAGTGATTCTCAAATCTTGTCCTCAGATTAACCTCGTAAAGTACAATGAAACAGAATGCTCAACAATATATCAACCACATAGACTTTTGAAAAATGGATACGACCACGAAACACAGATGTGCTACGGCAGATATGACAAAATCATGGACACCTGTGAGGTAAATAATTTATAAATTTTGCATGGAATTTTAACTTAGTTTTCTCCCATACTTTATTCAGATGTAAATCTACCCAGACTTTTGTTTTTTTTTTTTACATATTATAAACCAGCGCTTGACCGCAATCCTGCCGGATGGTAAGCAGTGACGCAATCGTTGATGGTAAAGCGCACTAGTTTATTAAGAGCCTATTCACTCTAGCCTTGAAGACACTCAAATTGTAGTCCGACGGAAACACCGCCGCTGGCAAATTGTTCCAGTCCCACGCGGTATACGAAACGCTTCGTCCGGATCGTAGTGGTGTTAACAACGTAAGGGGGAAACAAACATGCAATTCCCTCGCACACTCCCCGAAATGCATCCTATAGAACACCGAAAGGCTGGCTACTCTACGCCTGTGCTCTAGGCTTTGGAGACCAACTCGATTTAGATCAGGGTCACCAATCAGCCTCTTTGCACGTCTCTCCACTGAATCCAAAGTGGCCAGGTGACACTTGGCAGCACTTAGAGGATAGTTTATGATATACCACTAGAGTGTACTTACACTGACTGGTGAAGTTGTTTAGAAGGTGAGTGCGAAGCAGTTATGTGCGTGTATTATGACTGGCACCCTAATTGTGTAACACACAACAATCCGATGATGATGATTCCGAGACGTAGACGGAGACGTAAGACGTACATAGTTCTCGTCTCGGAACCCCTATAGTCCCATTATGTCCATCCGTCCGTCCCTCCTCGTCTTATCTTACAAACGGTGAGCGCTATAAAGGTAAAGGTTTCCTTTCATAAGGATATGTGTGTTTATAATTAATAATAAAATTAATAACAAAAGCATTTTTTTTTTTTATACAGACAAATCACACAGATTAAGCTAGCCCCAAAGTAAGTTCGTGACTTGTGACATGGGATACTAACTCAACAATACTATATTTATAATAGATACATAATATAGAGATAAACATTCAAGACCCAGGGCGATCAAGAAAAGATCGTTTTCTATCATGACCTGGCTGGGGATCGAACCCGGGGCCTCCATTTCGCAGGCAGCCATGTTGACCGCTGCACCACGGAGGTCGACACAACGAATAAAATAAAATTATCCTTACTTTACGTGTAGTAAAGGTGTTTGCTACGCGTAAAGTTTTTTTCTCGCGTCTACCCCTTTCTTTACTTAGTTCTTTAGAACCCTTCGGAGGTGGGTCTGGCCGGTTTTTTTATTAATCTACTAGCTTTCCGCCCGCGGCTTCGCCCGCGTGGAGTTTGGTTATATCGCGCTTTTTAGATTTCCCTCGGGAACATCAAATTTTTCCGGGATAAAAGGTAGCCTATGTTCTTTCTCATGGTCTAAAGATTGTCTGTGCCAAATTTTATCAAAATCGGTTGAGAGGTTTAAGCGGGAAAGCGTAACAGACAGACAGGCCTAGCGTATGGACACGGCAGGAGGTTCTGCAAGGACACCCTCCCAAAATGCAGCCATTGTGGTGGCCCGCACATGAGGGCGCAATGTGCCGATTACTTGGCAGCAGCGCCACCAACATGCTGCAATTGCACGGCCAGCAAAGCAGACAATTCACAGCACAATGCCTTCAGCTCGGAATGCCCGGTACGCAGGAGGTGGGAAGCCTTAGCCAGAGCTAAGGTTGCGTACTGCTGAAATGGCCGCAAGTCGCTCCGGGGCAGGCAGCTCCACCAGCAAATATGCAGTAGCCCAGGCGAACCTCCAGAGGAAACAACTGGCGACCACGGAGCTCATGATAGCTGCCAGTAAGCGAAAACTCGCGTTTGCTCTGGTCCAGGAGCCTTATGTGGGCGGAGTGAGGAGGATGAAGGATTACCGTGGAGCGAGAGTCTTCCAGTGCGCAGCAGTAGGAGATGGGACTGTGAAGGCGGCTATCGTCGTCTTTGACGATGATCTTGACGTCATCCAGTGCCCGAAACTCACGACCAACAATATTGTTGTAGTGAGGATCCGAACCAGCGCCTGGGAAATCGCGGCGGTGTCCTTCTACTTCGAGCCAGACCAACCCATAGGACCATACCTGGATCAGATCAGAAACATCAGAGAGGAGCTGGGCTCAAGAGGACTGCTTATTGGAGGCGATAGTAACGCCAAGAGTAGCTGGTGGGGAAGCACCATAGAAGACCACAGGGGAGTTGAGATGTCCGGTACCCTGGAAGAGTCTGGTCTGCAGGTACTCAACAGAGGTGACACTCCCACTTTCGACACCGTGAGAGGTAACAGGGAGTACACCAGTTTCGTAGACATAACAGCCTGTTCGGAAGATCTGCTGGAATTAGTAGAGAACTGGAGGGTAGACCAGGAGATGACGAGCTCGGACCACAACGCCATCCTACTCGATATAAAACTCCGCACGAGTAGAGGCCTCAGAGTTCAGAGAACCACGAGGCTATACAACACCAAGAAGGCAAAATGGGACCTCTTCAACAGGAAACTCAGAGAAAGTAACTTGCTTAACGAATGCAATGTGCAGTCAATAGAAGACATAAATAGTAAATCGGAATTAGAAATAATTGTAAATAAATTTACCACTGCTATTACAGAAGCATGCAAAGCCAGCATGCCCACCAAGAAGAGTACAGAGGTACTTGAGGTCCCATGGTGGAATGATGAGCTCGCAAGGCTGAAGAAAGTTGCCACTACCTTCAGGCGAAAAATTAGAAACGCGGCACCGTACCGCAAAGAAATAGTGGTAACTGAGTACCTGAAAAAGAAAGAAGAATATGAGTGCCAAGCCAAGAAAGCCCAAATAGAAAGTTGGAAGGAGTTCTGTAGAAGACAGGACAGGGAAGGGGTATGGGACGGTATATACCGCATCATCCGTAGGACCACCAGGAGACAAGAAGACTTGACCCTAACCAAAGAGGGTGCATTCCTTACCCCAAGAGAGTCGGCTGCCTTACTTGCGGAGACATTCTACCCACAAGACCTGGAGGAAACTGACACTGAAGACCATCGCCGCGTTAGAGAAGCGGCAAAGCAGGTAAATGACTGGCGGCATGATGAAATTCATGACCCACCGTTTACGCTGCTAGAGCTGAAGACCGCGGCGGGCAGTTTCAATCCCAAGAAGGCCCCGGGAGCTGATGGCTTCACAGCAGATATCTGCAGCAGGGCTATTTACCAGGACCTGGACGCGTCCCTTGCCCTATTCAACAAGTGCCTAGAGATAGGTCACTTTCCGGACATCTGGAAGCAGGCAACCGTGGTAGTCCTGAGAAAACCGGGCAAGGATGACTATACGAACCCCAAATCTTACAGGCCTATTGGTCTGTTGCCAGTTTTGGGGAAGGTCCTGGAGAAGATGACAGTAGCAAGGATTAAATGGCATATCATACCGAGGATTAGTACTCGCCAGTTTGGTTTCATGCCCCAGAAGAGCACCGAGGACGCCCTCTATACTCTAATACACCGAATCGAGGGTCTGATAAAGCAGAAAAAGCTAGTTATCCTAGTGTCATTGGATATAGAGGGGGCCTTCGATAGCGCATGGTGGCCGAAAATCCGAAACCGTCTGGCCGAGGAAAAGTGTCCGGTTAATATCAGGAGGCTACTGGATAGCTATCTGGACTGCAGAAAAGTCAGTGTAAGGTACGCCGGGGAAGAATGCACGAGGAGCACCAACAAAGGTTGTGTGCAGGGGTCAATCGGTGGTCCTGTCCTATGGGACCTTCTACTGGATCCTCTGCTGCGGGAACTGGAGGCGATGGGGGTGTATGTGCAGGCTTTCGCGGATGACGTCGTTATGGTTTTTGACGGAGACACTGGACTTGGCGTCTCGAGGCAGGCGAACGTGGCACTCGCCTATGTTCGGCAGTGGGGTGTCAGAAATAAGTTAAAGTTTGCGCCACATAAAACCTGCGCAATGGTGATAACCAGAAAACTTAAGTATGACGCCCCACAGCTGAGCATGGGAGGGGTCAGCGTTGGCATGTCGCGGGAAGTTAAGATTCTAGGACTGACGATTGACGACCGACTGACTTTTAAGACGCACGTAGCGTTACAGTGCCGGAAAGCCTTGAATATCTACAAACAGCTATCCAAGGCTGCCAAGGTAGACTGGGGTCTGCACACCGACGTAATCCGCTCTATCTATACAGCCGCTGTAGAGCCAATTATAATGTACGCGTCTGCTGTATGGGCACCCGCGGCTAAGAAGATCGGGGTACGTAAGTTGCTCAACACGGTCCAGAGAGGTTTCGCTCAGAAGCTCTGCAAATCTTACCGCACGGTTTCTCTACACTCCGCTCTGGTCTTAGCGGGGATACTTCCTCTCGACCTCAGGGTACAAGAAGCAGCCGCATTGTACGAGGCAAAGAGAGGGTCGCCCCCGCTGGAGCTGTGCGATAGGGAAACGGAGCGTCCGGTAAGGTTTGCAGAAACTCCTCACCCGGCAGAGCATATGGCTTTAGAATTCACCCAACTGATAGACCAAAGCCTTGTGGACAGGTGTAATGTGCAGCAGGTGCGAATCTTCACCGACGGCAGTAAGATTGATGGGAAGGTCGGAGCCGCGCTATCCTTGTGGAATAGCGAGGCCGAAGTCCGGAACATCAAGCTTTGTCTGTCCGCGTACTGCACTGTCTATCAGGCGGAGCTTCTGGCTATATGTAAAGCCACGAGCGTCATCCTCAAGGGTAAGGAGTTGACCTATGGTCTATACAGCGACTCGAGAGCCGCATTGGAGACGGTCGTTAACCATGGGTCACTCCACCCTCTGGCCGTGGAGACGAGGGAGAACCTGCGGAAAGCCTTGGCTCTGGGCAAGGCTGTGTCATTGTACTGGGTCAAGGCCCATGCGGGACTCCCGGGGAACGAGCGTGCTGATGATTTGGCTAAGGAGGCGGCTCTGGCATCGAGAAGGAAGCCTGACTACGACCAGTGTCCCATATCGTACGTGAAGCGGCTTATACGTCAGTCATCATTGGATGAATGGAACAGTCGGTATATAGCCGGGGACACTGCGTCGGTCACTAAGATGTTCCTTCCCGATGTCAGAGTGGCTCACCGCTTTGTACTTAAGGTCAAGCCCGAGGGGAAGCTCACCCAGATGCTGACGGGGCATGGTGGATTCTCCCAGTACTTAAGCCGGTTTAAGTTAAAGGAGAGTCCATCATGCGTCTGTGAGCCAGGCGCCGTAGAAGATGTCGTGCACATTCTCGTCGACTGCCCGATTCATTCAGTGCAGAGGTTCAGCCTGGAACAGAGTCTAAGGTTAAGAATAAGTAGGCAAAATTTGTGCGATTTACTTACAAATAAGAATAGCCAAAACCAATTTATAGATTACTGCACAACTATATGTAAATTAGTAAATAATAGAAATAAGTAGATATATAAGTTTGTTAAACTATATATTTGAAAATATATAAAAGTTAGCAAAGTGTTGTTATTAGATAAATAATTAAGTAGACAGTAAGTGTGTAGAAATAAGTAATAGTAAGTAAGATTGTAGTAAGTAGGGTAGATGAAGCAAACAATGTAACAAAAGCAAAAACCTAAATGTAAATAAATAGACCTATAATAAGAAAGTAATAAATAGAAGTAAGAAAAGAATAAATAACTGTCATGTAGTACTAGTATATAAGATAATGATAGTTAGTATATTATGTATGTTAAAAATAAACAAAGATAAAGATCGGGCTAGCCGAAATGGAATAAAATAAATAAAGTTAGGAGATCCCCTCCCGTAGTAGTACAATCCTGGAAGGAAATCCGGGTTCCCCAAGTAGCATAGCTCATAATGCCCTGTGATTATACTGGGCATAACTTAAAAAAAAAAAAAAAAAAAACAGACAGACAGATAGAGTTACTTTCGCATTTATAATATTAGTATGGATTAGTATGGATTGATTCAACTTGTCTTTCCTCAGGGTGACAGCGGCGGACCATTACAAATTCATGAGGAATACTGCCGGTATACCATCGTTGGTGTGACGTCATATGGCAAAGACTGCGCCATCCTCGGTTCAGCTGGCATGTACACCAGGGTGTCGTACTACGTGCCCTGGATCGAGAGCATTGTCTGGCCTGAAGAAACTGAAGCAAAAAGGATAGAAGACAACCAGTTGCTAGATAAATGGTTAATTAAAATAGATGAAACAACACAAACATAGCCCAAAATGCAGTATGAGTACATATTTTGATACTGTTTGAGTTTTTTGCTCTTCTAATAAAAACCTACAGTTTTTTCTTTTGCACCTGCTCCTTTTTTTCGTTAGAAAATCCCCATGGATGTCAGCCGCCCCGGAGTGGGCAATGGAGTCTGTCAGACTCTTACTGACTAAAAACCACACCGATATTCCATCTCACACCTACACCGGGGGTTTCGTTAACGAACACTGCTTCCGCAACCCCCACTTGATGTCGGCCCGCCACTGTGGACCTCCTCAGGTTAGTTTGTCGCATCTGGATCATTTAGGGGGGCTGGAAGAAACCGTTACCCACTCTCTCCGCCGACGCCCGGTGCGCCTGCTGTGAGCCGGGTGAGTAAACCAGATCTCCCTATCCCTTTCCGCAGCCTCTTTCTGCGGGACGACTGTTTCGCAAAAGGAAACCACCGCCTTTCAGGACCTGTCACCTATACTTGGGCCAGCCTGCATAGACAGGTTACAGCGTGCGGTGGTTCCCGTTAATTAAAAGAACTCCGTTGTTTTTTTTTTTAATAAATTATAAACTAGCGCTTGACCGCAATCCCCCCTGATGGTAACCAGTGACGCAATCGTTGATGGTAAAGCGCACTAGTTTATTAAGAGTCTATTCACTCTAGCCTTGAAGACACTCAAATTGTAGTCCGACGGAAACACCGCCGCTGGCAAATTGTTCCAGTCCCTCGATGTACGCGGTATAAAGGAGGAGGCGAAACGCTTCGTCCGGATCGTAGTGGTGTTAAAAACGTAAGGGTGGAAACTCGCCGTACGACTGGTCGTCCGATGGTGGAACGGAGATGGGGGAATTAAATCATGCAATTCCCTCGCACACTCCCCAAAATGCATCCTATAGAACACCGAAAGGCTGGCTACTCTAAGTCTGTGCTCTAGGCTTTGGAGACCATCTCGAGTTAAATCAGGGTCGCCAATCAGCCTCTTCGCACGCCTCTCCACTGAACCCAAAGGGGCCAGGTGACACTTAGCAGCACCAGCCCAAATGTGGCTGCATTACTCCACACACAAACGGACCTGTGCTTTGTACAACATTAGAAGCTGCCCTGGTGTGAAGTACTGCCGGACCTTTGCGATAAGGGTCATAAACAAAACACACAAAAAAATTGTGCCTTTTAAAAAAATATATTAAATCATACTTTATACATTAATATTTTACTGTAATAAATTGACTGTTTATTTGTTTTAGTCATTTACGATAAAATATCCTAGTTATATTATATTTACATTAAAATATTAAAAGTAAAGTGAGACTTAGATCCCCTTCTGTGGGCCGTGCCCAACCTAGGTTCATAGGTTTGCTTAAAGATTAAAAATACTTGAAAATAAAAATGTGAATATATTTTCCTACATGTTTATTACTTACATGTTAAAGTTCTCATTTTACGTTATTAGGAAAAATCAGCAAACAATACAAATGAATTATAAGACATAAACATGTTGTTACCAATTTTGCGACCCCTTCCGTGGTCCAACTAAATTGAATATTCAATATATGTGAAATGCAACGCAGCCTTAGTTTATTTAATTTGGTTGGCAACATTATCGAGCTATCAAAACGAGCAAAAATTTTAAATGACACCCGTCAGCGCCCCTTGGCAAAGTTTTTGAAAAATTTATAAACAAGTGTTGTTTTACTTTTGTGTAAAAGATCGTGCACCTTTTCTGTTCCATTCATATTTTGGTAAGTACTGGCATAAAAAATCCATATATCGATTAACGTGCTGTAATATGAGAGGCTATTTGCAAAAACCACGTGCGCCATATTGTAACCTCAAAAGTTTGAGGTTTGGATGATAATATTAGTTAATTTAACCCTTCCGTGGACAAACTTTTCGGTGGACACAATGTCCACGGAATAGACCACGTCCACAAAAGTGACTCCCTATTCCGACTTATACTTTTTATGACACTATCAACATTAAAAAACTTGTGCTGCTAGGTTTAGCTTGGTACTTATGCATTGCCTGCACTCCCGCTTTGACGCTAAATAGTATTTATACTTATTTTTGACAAACATGATCTATTAAGTTACATTTAAAAAAAAGTACTTATTATCTTGTTCTCGCTTGCTTGCTTGCTACTCGCTTGTTAATGCTGAAATTAGTACATGTACATATATGTGGGTTATGATTTCAATTTCAGCAATTTCGCCTAGAACAAGTAAAATTAGGCATCTAACTGATGAAGAAAAGAAGATTAGGCGTCAAGAACAAAAAAAAAATGAGTATGCGGAGAGCGCGTGCAAAACTGAGCGATGCTGCTGAAGAGATACGCAAGAAAGACAGAAGTATAAAAAGAACAGAAATACCTACAGGGTTAAGATGAACATTTATCATTAAAGAGTCATGTCGAAAGATTTTCCTAATTTGACGCTGTTGTCTAGGAGAACATTGATCAATAGCCTTAATTTCACCCCCTTCTTCCTTCTAATTATACCTGTAATAATATGTGCTCACCTTAGACCTGTCTTACAAAAAATCGAAGAAATAACTCCAAACTTGTCAGAGTTACATACCTACTATATTAAGCGATGGACCAACAACTCAGTACTGTAATAAATAAATGTTTCATTTTATTTCCAATTTCATAGGCAGAGAATGAATAAATACTTTAAATGCAAGAAGACTAAGTTGTCTGTCTTACGCACCAACGATAATTTGTCCTTATTTTGAAATCAAACAAATAGGTAAGTGTTCAACCTGGAAGACCAAGCACTCCCGAAATATAACCACACCTGATGCTTCTACAGAATCATAGAGGTCAATTCAAATCACAGCAGAAGAAGGAGTTTTCCAAAATTTCTCTGCTCGTCCTTACAAAAGATTGAGACTTGTTTCAGATTCCATTAATTCAGATTCGGATGATTCAGATATTTTATTTCCTCTGCGATATGTAAGACGAATAAGACTTGGTTCTCTTTCAGTAACAACCTAAGAAACCGTTCATGAATCTTTACACATACAGTGAAGATGAAGAATTCATATTTTAAAGTGCTACGTAAGCACCATCTTTTATTTTGCTACTAGTTTTTATCTTGATCATTATAGAAATATCGTAGGCAAAAAAACTTTCCTAAATTGCATTTAAAAGGTAGTGCAGAATCTTGTAAATTCAATATAGAAACATTTTTTCACAGGACACAATTATAAAAGAAATTCAATACACCCTTTTTATGTTCTGTCTGAATAATTTAAAAACAATAACATGTCTGTTTTAGTTCCAAATCAACTGATTACCTACATTTTTCAGTCTCTAATAAAACTTCGAAAAGTCCTACATTAACGCCAACGATACAGTAATTATGATAACAGAAAAGACGTCATTTCTGTGGACGTAAAAGTTTTATTTTATTGGATTGATTATTTTGGACCTTTTGTTTTATTTTTAATATGAAGAAGTAAAGTACAACGTATTTGTTTTTGTTCTTAAGGTTACAAAGTGTTAGAGTTCATTTTGTTGATTAAAAGGTCTATTTTAAACTTTTCTGTGGATTATTTGGTATTTTCGGTGGACATATAAAAACCAAAATGTCACATATTTTCATGAAAATAAGGTTTTGATCTCTGATTTTGTGGACAGTATGATTATTTTACTGTTTCACATAATAAATGTTGATTTTTCACAAAAAAGAAGATAATTTAATTTTTTTCATTTTTAATTTACCGTTTTGTTTATGACCCATAACGCCAAGTTTCCTGCCCACCTTGGCCTCGGACTCAATGAACCGGCCAAAGTTAAGGTTCGAGGAAATCTTAACTCCCAAAAGCTGAAGGCGGTCGGTACACTCCAAGGGCACATTTCGAAAAGTAGGAGCTAAGTTGAACGGGCTCCTTTTGGCGGTGAAAAGAGACGCCTGTGTTTTGGCGGCATTGAATGCTACAAGATTGGCATTGCCCCATTCGGAGAATGCCTATAGTGCAACACTCGTTCGTTGATATCACAGAACAGATAAATTTTCTCTATTCCATGATTGATATAAAATAAGCTGTTAAAATAATGGGAGCAATATGTACGTCCGCGTTAGCTCCCGTTTTCGCAACATTTTTTGTTACTGCGCTTCCCCTATTGGTCAGAGCGGGATGTTATATAGTATATGTCCTTTCTCAGGCTCTAGACTATCTGTGTACCAAATTTCATTACAATCGGTTCAGTAGTTTTGGTGTGAAAGCCGGACAGACAGACAGATACTTCGCATTTATAATATTAGTATGGATTAGACATTGACAGTTTATACAATTAAAACCATAGAAATTTCTTTTTTTAGTTTGCTTCTTTCCGTTCTTCTGAACGGAAAAGGCAAAGGCATAGTACGCCATACAGCCTCGACTTCAGTGTTTTTTCTTGAGTTTTATATCCTAAATTATCCTAATTTATCCTAACTTATACTTTTTTTTTTTTGGTTCCATAAATCCTCATGTATATGGTAATTCCTCATCTTGAATTTCCAAGTAGGATACCCATCTTTATTTTTCAGGCAAAACGAGATTATCTCGGGAACTATTGGTCCGATTTGAAAAATTCTTTTTGCGTTGGATAGCCCATTAATCCAGGAAGGCTTTAGGCTATATAACATCACGCTGCGACCAATAGGAGCGGAGCATAACTAACTTCACGCGAACGAAGTCGCTGGCGGCCACTAGTTTGTGATAAAGTGAAAAATAGTGTGTCCAAAAATAATTGTTGAAAATGTCATCCGAATCTGGAGATCTGTCAAGTGTGAACAAGTTGTTTTTCGTCAAATTCATCTTCTATTCCATCGTTTTGCCTGAAAAATAAAGACCGAGGAAGAATTACCTTATACATGAGGATTTATGGGCAACAGTAAGTGGTTATCCGGATGTTGACACGACTCCCGCCTCAACCAAGGTACGAAATGACGCAATAGCTCTTGCAAAAATTTGCCTAACGGTAGACTGTGCAGCTATCATACACGTTAGATGTGCAAAAAATAATTTCGATGCCCCCTTCTCTTTTTCTGAACTCCGATTGGCTCTTGATGGACTCGTTGATTCCTCTCCTGGTGCAGATGGGATCCCTTACTCTTTTCTGAAAAATGCCTCAAATAGTACAAAGCAATATTACCTCGATCTCTTCAATAACTTTTTTGAATTCGGTTTGGTTCCTCAACAGTGGAAGCACCAGTTAATTATCCCGATCATTAAACCAGGCAAAAACCCGACAGACCCAAACAGCTACAGGCCTATTGCTTTATCGTCTGTTTTGTGTAAGGTTGCAGAGCATATGATGAAGCATAGACTTGAGTGGTTGGTGGAGAATAGGAACTTGTTGCCAACATCCCAGTTTGGGTTCAGAAAAGGAATGAGCACAATGGATAGTCTCAGTATATTAATTTCTGATATTCGTATTTCTTCTCTTCGCAAAGAGTTTTTAGTAGGAGCCTTTTTGGATATTACCTCAGCATATGACAATGTTTTGCTCCATGTGCTCAAGGATAAACTCATCCATCAGCTAAATATTCCCGTGAAATTGGTTCGCTTCATTTGCAACTTATTAATGGAGAGAACCATCTCTATTAAAACTCGAGACTCCTCTCTCCCTCCTAAGACTATCTGGAAAGGCTTACCTCAAGGTTCAGTTTTGAGTCCTCTCCTATTCAGCCTTTACACTTTCCATTTACACCTTTCTGTAGATTCATTTTGTCAAATATTGCAATATGCTGATGACATAGCTTTATACTTTTCTGGTAAATCTCTAGATGAGGCTAGTTCCCGTCTAAACTCCGCTCTGGGGTATCTATCCGTTTGGCTTTCACAGCATGGCTTAGCCTTAGCAGCCTCTAAGAGCTCTGTGGTAGTGTTTACAAAAAAAAAGATTATTCCTCCTGTTGACATTAAAGTTAACGGCGAAAATATCTCTAGGATGGATAATGTTAAATTTTTAGGAGTTTGGTTAGATACAAAATTATCCGGTATTCCCCACACTGACTTTAATTCTCAAAAATGCGAAAGAAACGTTAATGTTCTTCGTTCACTCTCTGGGGTTTGGTGGGGTGCTCACCCGTATACTCAAAAACTAATCTACAACGCTATAGTTCGTAGTCATTTTGACTATGGCATGTTTTTATTAGACCCTTGTAACAAATCTGGTCTCCAAAAATTCGATAAAATTCAGGCAAAGTGTTTACGTATTATTCTAGGGGCGATGAAGTCGTCCCCAATTAATGCCATGCAAGTTGAGTGTGTTGAACCTCCCCTCTCAATTCGAAGACAATTTTTGGCAAATAGATTTATTTTTAAACTTGTGCAAAATTCTAATCATCCTCTTCTTGGTAAACTGGACCAATTATCATCCATCTTTGACTCGTGTCGTCATCGTTCTAATATTGAGCTTCCTTGTCTTCTTCGTGCCTACCTTCAATTCACGCGTCTTCCTAGTCCACTTTTTCAAAACCCCATTTTATATCTATACTCGGTGCCGTATAATGCCCTGGTATTCCAACCAGAGGTCGTTTTGGACTTTGGAATTAGCAAAAATACCCTCGAACCGTATAAGACATTTGTGCAAAAAGTTTCCTCTAATTATAAGAACTGGACTACTTTATTCACTGACGCCTCCAAATCCTCTGATGATAGTCCGGTGGGAGTTGCTGTTTGGATCCCTCATACAAAAATTATTCTAAATTATAAGTGTCCTTCAGTTACATCCGTCTTTACTGGTGAATCGATTGCTATTTTCGAAGCCATTTACTTTGTTTTGTCTCATAAATTGAATAACTCCATAATTTTCTCTGACTCAAAAAGTTGCCTTCAAGCCATTCTATCTAATCCTTTTAGATCTAAGTCGAGATTCCCTATAATTCTTAAAATCAGAGATTTGCTGTTCAAGTGTCATGAACTTGGCATCCATGTCGTCATAGCCTGGATTCCTGGTCATGTCGGTATTCTTGGTAATGAGTCAGCTGACTCTTGCGCCAAAAATGCTGTTCGCACTGGGGCTCTTGCCCACTCTGAAGTTTATTCCCATGATATTTGTACTACTCTTCCTCTAAATTTGTTTAAATCTTGGTCTAAAGTTTGGAAAATCTCTCAAGACCGTAAAGGGTAAATTTTATGGAGATATTCAACCTGAAATACCTCACAAACCTTGGTTTTTTAAGTATCAATTGGGTAAAAAATCCACAACCTCAACTATCTGTCGTATACGGTTAAATCATTGTTGCTCTCCCCATTTCTTGGCCAAACTTAGGATTAAGGATAGCTCTCTTTGTGAATGCGGTTTAGATGAAGGAAACGTGGACCATTTATTTTTCTCCTGTCCTAAATTACGCTTCTCCTTTAATGAAATCATTCCCCCTCATATTCCTCGTCCTACCTCGGTCAAATGTTTACTATCTTTTGTGTGTACGCGTTTTATATTCAAATTAAGCAAATTTATTGAAATTAATAAAATTAAGCTATAACTCTAAGCTGTAACCATTATTATTTTTTTTTTCTCTCTCTCTCTCTTCCTTCTTCTTCACTGTCCATCGTGAACGTGATATATCGTAAAGTCATTTTCGTATCCTTATTCTGTGATCTTCTGTCAATCTGCGAAGAAATATTTTATTTTAACACAACAAGAATTAAATTATTATTATTTTAATTTGCGCTAAATACTCTCCAGCGTCGTGGTGGCCTAGTGGTTAAAACATCAGCCTCTCAAGTATGAGGGCGCGGGTTCGATTCCAGGTCAGGCAAGTACCAATGTAACTTTTCGAAAGTTATATGTAGGTACTTTCTAAGTATATCTTGGACACCAATGACTGAAGGTGAAGGAAAACATCTTGAGGAAACCTGGACTTTAAGTCTGAAATCGCCAACCCGCATTGAGCAAGCGTGGTGATTACGCTCAATCCTTCTCTGTATGAGAGGAGACCTGTGCCCAGCAGTGGGACGATAAAAGGTTGATGCAGCGTTTGATGGTTTATTAATCGTTCGCGAGTGTTCTTGGCAAAATTGTGGCGTCTCTCCCACAAAGGCCATTAATCAAGAATTGAATTGAATTGAAGAAATATATTATTATTATTATTTTAATTCGCGCTAAATACTCTTCAGCGTTTGATGGTTTATTAATCGTTCAAACGTGTTCTTGGCAAAATTGTGGCATCTCTCCCACAAAGGCCATTAATCAAGAATTGAATTGAATTGAAGATCTCGGAATATTAAAATCATATTTAGGATTGCAAATTCAATATGATTCTAAGAATATTTAAGTAAACCAGTCAAATTACATCCTATTCTTACTGGACAAATTCAATATGAAGGAGTGTAAGACAGTGAATACTCCCTTACTTAAAAAAATGTATGGAGAGGAAAGTTGGTGACCAAGTTGGTGAGTCTTATTCCTACCAAAACTTAATAGGGTACCTAATGTATCTCATTGTTAATACTCGCCCAGATATTGCTTTTACAACTATACCATCGCCTAGCTCCATAAAGAATAGAGGTAAACAAACCAATTTAGGGTTATCACAACTCACGTTTTACAAATCTCCTGTTATTTACATGATTATCGACTTTTACATGCTAGTTATTTATTAACAATTCTTATTGCACCATATTTCAATAGAATCACTAAATTAACATGCATAATAACTTGGTATTTCGAAAAATCCAGGTATTAAACACATTTTGTGGAATTCAACCAATGAATAAAGTTGAGGCATTTGTCAATACAATTTTGCATATTTTACCTACTTTCAAATAAACTACATAACACATGCATTGTAATACTTTCAAGTATGGACTAACTATAATTACATGTATCAAAAAAATTAACTTAATAGGAAATTAGCTTACATTTGTCATATTTCATTCAAATCGGTTAAGCGTTCTATGCAAATCATAAATATCTAAACATAAATAACCTGTTTCGATTAGTAGGAAGTAGGATTATTACTTTTGTGAAAATCATCTATGTACAAAAGGTTGTTAACATCTGTCTTTTAGGCATAAACTACTCGTTGCCTAGCAACGGTTTGTTTACCTCTATTCTTTATCGAATTTGGCTGAACTATAGCTATTTGAGCCAATTTAAATACATGCTTTACGAAAGAACATTGGAATGCTGCCAAAAGGGTTCTACAGTACCTGAATGGTATATAAACTATTCGTTGGTTTACAGGAGAAGTGGAGAACCCTTAAAAGGATTTTGCGATACTGATTGGCAAACTGCCACATTGATAGAAAGTCATACACCGGGTATGTCTTTCAGTTAGGTGGAGGACCAGTATCATGGGAGTCAAAGAAACTACCCACTGTTACTTTGTCGTCCGCGGAAAGTGAATATATGGCACTGTCTTCTGCCACGAAGGAAGCTTGTTACTTACGTCGTTTTATCTATGAGATAACAGGTAAACTTTCTTCAGTTAAATTAGGTTCTGACAGCCAGAGTGCCATAAATCTGGTTCGAAATCCAATTCACCACAAAGGACGAAGCACATTGATACCAGGTTTCACTTTATTAAAGAAAAGGTGTCTAGCAATGTTGTTATCTTAAAATATGTTAAAAGTAGTGATATGCCTGCACATGTACTCACTAAGTCTCTCGGGCCTTTTTTTTTTTTTTTTTGTTAGGCACAACATCGATTAAGGGCGGCTGTTGTAGATACTGGCTAATCAAAGTTGTGCAGACCTATTTGTTAGTTTGTTTTCTTTATTAGGAAAATTCTTTGTAAGTATTCTATATTCTAATAATTTTTGGTATTAACTAGTTACTTGATTATAAACACTCATCACAGTAACATATATTTTCTCTCTTTTATTTGTGTGAGACTCATTTTCTCTCTTTTATTTGTGTGACACTCATTTTGACATTCCCGCCAAACTCTCAAAACCATAGACATAATACTAATGGATATGGCGTACGCGTATAATCCGCAGTAATTTTTTGGTTTGAAAAGAGTGAGAGAGATAGCCTATCCTTATGGTCTAGCACTATCTCTTTCCTCATAGATGATTGATGATTTTGAGAGAGATAAATATAGGCGAAACTTCGAAGATTGGCATTACCCCATTTGGAGAATGCCTGTAGTGCAACACTTGTACGCTCTACCATACGGACCGGATTGATTCCCTACTAGCCCGAGCATCCGGCAGGTATCTCTCTACAACTGTGCTGTCATCTGCATACACATAGACACCGGGCATCAGTAGATCGTTAATGTGCAGCAGGAACAGAGTTGCAGAGAGAACATATTGTAGATACTGGCTAATCAATGTTGTGCAGACCTATTTGTTAGTTTGTTTTCTTTATTAGGAATATTCTTTTTAAGTATTCTATATTCTAATATTTTTTGGTATTACCTAGTTACTTGATTATAAGCACTCATGACAGTAACATATATTTTCTCTCTTTTATTCACAAATCCTTTATATTTACGGACCTTCATCCTATTATTCCAACAGAACAGACCCCTGAGGAACACCGGCTTTTAGTCGACATGGGCTCAGATGAGCAACCATCGACAACAACTCGGTGGGACCGTTCAGTCAGGAAGTCTTTTACCCAGTCAGTCAAGCTAGGGGAAATGCCGTACGCTGGAAGCTTACTCAAAAGCCAGCGTGCCATACCCGGTCGAAGGCCTTCGAGACATCAAAGGAGACAGCAATCGCTTCCCCATTCTTCTCGAGGGCCTCGCCCCACAAATGAGTGGCATACACTAGTAGGTTCCCGAGTGAGTGGGAGTGGCGGCGCTGCGTTTTACTCCAGTGCGTCGGATGTCGTACAGCGCCGGATTGAGACTGGCGTTGAGCCGTGGGTGCTGGCTGGCTGGGTGATTCGCGGATGAAGCTTGCGGGAGTGATGCTGACGTCACACTGGAGTTTTTGCACGAAGGTTGAGCTGACGTTCATGGGTTACCAGTTTGGAAGCATGAGGAACGGGGTGTAAAGTTCACCCATCCTCCATAGAAAAGGGAGGATCCTCAGACCAGACGGGTGTTATGTCTGGCGGGCACTTGCCCAACAGTTCATGATGCTAATTGCACGTTAAACTCTGATTGCTAGCTATAGAATTCGTGTGCGTTCGCGCAGCGGAATGTTGTTGAATTTAAAGATTTTAAATATGGAGATATTTAGTGTATGACGTCGTGTAATTGTGTATGGTAAAAAAAAATTTGTGCATGCAGCCATTGTGGAGAAATTCGCCAAAAACTGATTCCGCTGGGCGAACGTTGTCCTGGCGGAACTTTTTTTAATCCATTGACTTTAGAAAAAAGAGATGTGTCCAAAAATTAGTGTATATTTGTGTGTAATTGTGTATGTATGAATAAAATTTGTGCATGCATAGACTTCGGAGAAATTCAAGTTTCCGCTGCGCGAACGTTTGGCCATTAGCTAGTTTTCATATAAAGCGCTTACATAGAGAGCTGTAGATTTTTACATACGTTGTTTTGAATTTGTGCATATTTGTGTACAAAACAGATTTAGAAAAATCGTAGGGCTAAAAAGATAAAAATATAAACGTAAAACACGCTTTTTAGGTCATAGTTCTTAAAGTATGCACTTTGGGGTCTAGATTTTTACGTTTATACAAACCTTGTAAGTGTCTGCAACATATTGCCAAATATCAATGATGTTCCTTTAGTAATTAAAGAGATATAGGACAATTTACCATGACAAAATCACTGTTTATAAAGCAGTCAAATATCACGACATTCTAAAGGAATTGCATGGTAAAATGTATGCCAATAATTAGTGTATTCATTCAACTATTCACATGCAAAATTTCATGTCATTAAATTCAGTAATTAAAGAAGAACAATTAAAATACTGACGAAGCATCGAAAACCTACATAACCCGACCAAGTTCGGATAGCTATAAAAAAGCGGCCGTGCCATATATCTTAAGAACGTTCTTAACCTTCCAATATAGTATTTATTAATATGGCACAGTTGCGTACACAAGCGTTAGGAAAAAATTAAACAATTGCATTTCTTGAATGAAAAATGTATTTTTTTATAATAACGCCACTATCTACGACAAAAATAAATCTTCAATTAACAAGTACTTCTCTATTTAAATATCCGTGTACAAAAATATTTTTAATTACAAATAATGCTTAATTATGTAATTATAATAACGTTAACAAACGCTTGCTACGGCAGCAATAGACTTAAATGTGTTTTACTAAAATAGGTTTAATAAACTATTATGAATATAAGGGTAAGACGTATAATATTTCGAGCTTCAATAAAAATTAAAATCACATCAGATAACTGGACTATTCAGTCGTATTATATTTGATCAACATTAAAAAAGTGCTTATAAACTAAAACATTTGTATAAAAAAGGTATTTTCAAGAAATATTTTAAATGAGTAGCAAATACAGTAAATAACCTCAACATTTCTAAGTATACCTAATATTTTCTAGTTCCAATAATAAAACTACAGATTAACAATCACAGATCAATAAAGTACCTAGACTATTCAGTTGTTTAGGTTTGAGAGTCTGCCTAATATAAAAATAAATCAACATTTAAAAACAGTAGGTAGTACTTACTTGTGGTAATTATTTAATTTCCCTGAGGGGTCTATAGTAAGAATCCGGATCCGTGAAATATTCAATAGAAATTAGCTGTATGAATTTTATTTGCCTAAATTAATATATTTAGATTATATCTCAAGTCTAAAGCGCATACTTAAATAAAGTAACTACGTAAATAGTACCTACTTTGTCATAGTCAAATACATTTAAAAAAGTAAGTGTACAAAAATAAATGACCTTCGGCTTTATATTATATCGAAACAATAGGGATGTATCCAAGGTATGAAAATCAAAAAAATTATTAGTCCGTCTTATAGATAACTAGCTTTCCGCCCGCGGCTTCGCCCGCGTGGAGTTCGGTTATATCGCGCTTTTTAGGTTTCCCTCGGGAACATCAAATTTTTCCGGGATAAAAAGTAGCCTATGTTCTTTCTCGGCGTCTAAAGATTGTCTGTGCCAAATTTCATCAAAATCGGTTGAGAGGTTTAAGCGGGAAAGCGTAACAGACAGACAGACAGACAGACAGACAGACAGACAGACAGAGTTACTTTCGCATTTATAATATTAGTATGGATAAAAAAAATTAAGAACCATATTTTTTATTTTGTCGAAATTACAAAAAACTACTGAGATATAGCGTATTAAAGTTACGGAGTGGGGGCTAATTACGTCACGCTGTGTTATATTTTGTTGCACGGCGTGACGTCATGCGACATTTCAAATCCATATATCTTCCCAAGTATTTGAATGAAAGAAAAAATAAAAAATACGTGTTCAATATTTTTTATAAATCTATCTGATGGACATTAAATATTTTTTTAGGATACAACCCAATTGTGTTATCACCTATACCAATTCAATACCGGTATTATATTGTAAATTTTGGAATGTTACCTAAATATATTGCACGGCCGCTTTTTTATAGCTATCCGAACTTGGTCGGGTTATGTAGGTTTTCGATGCTTCGTCAGTATTTTTTAACCGACTTCAAAAAGGAGGAGGTTACTCAATTCGACCGTATATATGCTTTTTTTTTTTTGTTTGTTCGCGCATAACTTCGTCGTTTATGAACCGATTTTGTTAATTCTTTTACTGTTGGAAAGAAGACGATCCTAAGGTGGTCCCATGATATCAGGATATCAGGATTTGATGGTGGAAGACCAGAGAAAACAAGGGGAACTTTCAAAAATTGCAGGCGACTAGTGCATTTCTTAGCATTTTCATTTAGTATTTTAAAGCACTACAATTTAATAAAGGTCTGGAGTAGATCTGATGATGGAGCCGGGAGACAGTCGAAGGAACTCCTCAACAATTCACAGCGGCTACCTTGTGTTTGGGCTCGATTAATTTGTATTGATAAGAACTTTACACCTAGATTGGTTGTGACTGTCATAAGAGCTCTGATGATGAAGACAGAGGCCAGTTCCGGGAACTCCTCAACGGTTTACAGTAGCTACTTTGTGGTTGGACTTAATTCATTTATATTGATGAGACCTTTGCACCCATTGGGTTAAAATAATGGTCTGCGGTAAATTTGATGATGAAGACCATAGGCAGTTGAGAGAATACTTACGGGTAAAAATTAAAGTAAACAAAATTACGTTGTTTCCCAACTATATTTGCGTCAGCTTCCAGTCTGACCGGATGCAACTGAATACATAGTACCTACTTTTAACAACTAAAAAGTGTAAAATAAAAACTTTTTTACAAAAAAAACAACCGACTTCCAAAAAGCACTACAAAGTGAAAAATAACTAATTTCGGAAGTCGGTGTCAAAAACGAATACTTATGCAAAACCAAAGACACCGACTTCCGAAATTAGTTATTTTTCACTTTGTAGTGCTTTTTGGAAGTCGGTTGTTTTTTTGTAAAAAAGTTTTTATAATTGTTTTTCTTTAATTACTGAATTTAATGACATGAAATGCATGTGAATAGTTGAATGAATACACTAATTATTGGCATACATTTTACCATGCAATTTCTTTAGAATGTCGTGATATTTGACTGCTTTCTAAACAGTGATTTTGTCATGGTAAATTGTCCTATATCTCTTTAATTACTAAAGGAACATCATTGATATTTGGCAATATGTTGCAGCCACTTACAAGGTTTGTATAAACGTGAAAATCTAGACCCCAAAGTGCATACTTTAAGAACTATGGCCTAAAAAGCGTGTTTTACGTTTATATTTTTATCTTTTTAGCCCTACGATTTTTTCTAAATTTGTTTTGTACACAAATATGCACAAATTCAAAACAACGTATGTAAAAATCTACAGCTCTCTATGTAAGCGCTTTATATGAAAACTAGCTAATGGCCAAACGTTCGCGCAGCGGAAACTTGAATTTCTCCGAAGTCTATGCATGCACAAATTTTATTCATACATTCACAATTACACACAAATACACACTAATTTTTGGACACATCTCTTTTTTCTAAAGTCAATGGATTAAAAAAAGTTCCGCCAGGACAACGTTCGCCCAGCGGAATCAGTTTTTGGCGAATTTCTCCACAATGGCTGCACGCACAAATTTTTTTTTACCATACACAATTACACGACGTCATACACTAAATATCTGCATATTTAAAATCTTTAAATTCAACAACATTCCGCTGCGCGAACGCACACAGGATCCTCAGACCAGACGGGTGTTATGTCTGGCGGGCACTTGCCCAACAGTTCATGATGCTAATTGCACGTTAAACTCTGATTGCTAGCTATAGAATTCGGGTGACGTCAGTATAACGTGTTGTTCACATGCGGCGGTTGTAGATACCGCTACATAAGGTTAAGAAAAATGGACGGCACTGCTAAAGCCCAGGATTCTGAATAGACAACTGTATTATTTAAAAAACATTTGTCTAAAAAGTAGAAAAAGAATGGGCACTGATTCACTTATGTGCACTAATTAGTAGAAATGTTACTGTACCGCGTACATCAAGGGAGTGGAACAACTTGCCGGCGGCGGTGTTTCCGTCGGACTACAATTTGAGTGGATAATATGAATAGGCTCTTAATAAACTAGCGCGCTTTACCATCAACGATCGCATCACTGCTTACCATCAGGCGGGATTGCGGTCAAGCGCTGGTTTATAATATAGTATAAAGAAAAAAATGTTTGTATAGTGTTGACACAGGGTCAAAGCGAACAGGGAGGCGTTGTCCCCTCTGCGGCGTTAAATAGCAGAAGAGCTTAAATGGGGCACAGAAAGGATTAGGGTTTACTAGGGATTGTGCCCTCAAAATATTTAATAAAAATAAACAAGCAAAATGTACTCAACAAACGCACATTCTTTTATTCACACGATCGCAGTGATAATTACTGGAGCCGTAAAATACAGTAGCACCTCGATAACTCAAACCTCGATAACTTAAAACCTCTAACTTAAAAAAATAATATGTCCCCTATATTAAAATGCTTTACGCACAATACCCACCGCTAGCTAGGTAACGGGCGCGTGTAGCACTCGCCCAGCCGAAGCTAGGAATACCCACTAAAACCACTCGGTTCCCCTCGGGCCCTGCGTTGAGTGTCACGGTATCTGCCCGAAGGCATTGTCCCCGTACCACTCCCAGGGCTTTCCGGCTAGGTCGGTTTCCGCGCCAAGGGAGGATTACCCGGGGATACCAAAGTAATCCTCAGACGTGGTGACCAGTGCAATGCGCGTGCGGGGGCTACCCACACACGCTAGCCACACTCCGGGGCTAAAGGAGACGGGGTTTCGTCCCCCGCCCGTCTACGCCGGAGGGGAGCTGCAAGAGCATCCTCTTCCCGCTTCCTCTCCGCTGCCTCCTTCTGCAAGAGAACAGCCTCCCATGCACTCTCTGTTTCAACCATGGCTCATATTAACCTATACCTAACATAGACCCTTGATAACCTAAAACTTCTATTACTTAAAATATTTTGTTTCCCTTGAACTTTAACTAATCGAGGTTCAACTGTACCAAGACAAATAAAAACACAACATAAATAAAATTGATTTATTAAAACACTCGTACATTCAATGGTGCACATGAATCTAATATTGATTTGTAATTACTACATACTAAAATGAATACTCCGTATTCCGACAGTTTGATCCATGATTAGAGGTCGGATATTCCAGCGCTTAAATACCTAAACTTGATTTGACGAAAGAAAAATATGGATATGGCGTTCGGCACACGTAGTTAAATACAGGGTGTATCTGACATCGTAACGCAAGCTTCGCGAAAAGGCTACACCGCATGCCACTAACAAAATTATGATAGTCATTTATGTCGTTAATGAGCGGTTACAGAAATAAGTGTTTAAAAAAGTGTCGGCTCGGCCTTTGAACGTTGCAAGCGTGCCGCCGCCGTGCGTGTTTGTAGGTATGACGTCGACCCCTGATGCGAACTCTATTAAATCAGCTGATAGGATAGTTTTTCTAGTATTGTTTACATTGCGCTTTTTTGTCTAATTAATGAATCAATTAATTTTTACTTTAAAATCTTATTGGGTTATAAAAGTATAGCAGTTATATCGGAAAAAAGCCGACGCAAAATTGGGGGGGTTCAGAATCATGTACTGAATCCATGGTACTCGTTTGTGCGTCGATGTCAGATACACCCTTTATGTGCCACAGTATGGGTTTGTTTATAAATATTTCTAAAAATAGCCCCAGATGGCGATAACAACAAGGAATTTCATTATTTTTGAAGAAATTCTTTTGTAGAAATTACCCCAAACTGGCGTGAGCAGGTCTAGACAAAAACTTTGCTTGTTCCAATGAGTACTTAGGTCAACTGCGTAAACACTGCCGATTAGGTAAACAAACTCGAAAAAACAAAACACATTGGGCGCGCGGGAGTGGATGCAGGCTACGAGTAAGAGTTGTCTAAGTTAAGGTATACAAAGTGGTGATCACAAGACGATAATAAATTAAACATCGTATACCTCTACACATTTTCAGTCTACCCATGAAAAATCATATAAATATATCCATTAGTTTAGTAGCATAAAATTATTTTACATTTTTCACATTTTCTACATGAAGTTGTAAATGAAAATAAAAAAAATGAAAAATATTTTATTCAAAAACTAAGTTGGTACAAACAAAATTGAGATGATGGTGATTGACACCTGTAAGCGCTTCCTTATCAAATGTTGATAAGGAAGCGCTTACAGGTTGATGACCGCCGCATCCAGCGGTACTAAACTTTAATAATAATGGCGCGAAAATAGCAAGTCTATACAGGACCGCGCTGTCGCCGAGCGGAGGTCAGTGAACCAATATTTTAAAGGATGTTTGTTCTATTTCGTTTTGCAATTTTATGCGATTTTGTTTGAAATCTTCATTTTTTTTATGCTAAGGTTTTTCTATGGTTTAGGATTATACCTATGAATCAGCATTGTCCGTGTTTTCATTTATTGTCGTATTATCAGCACCACTCTGTATAAGTCCCATAATTTCCGATCTCTATTCATGATATAAGAAAGAAAGATGAGAAAAGAATTTATATTCTTTATTATAGTCTATATTACAAATACAGGGTGTAAAAGTACCCATACGGAAGTCGTCATCCTAGCTTTCTGTACATCAAAGTAAGTAATTATATGTAAAAAATAGTTGCCGGAAACGACTTTATGGTGTGAAATTTCACTGTTTGCGGCAGAGCAAAGTAACGCAGGCTAAACATTTTGTGCTCATACAAAGTGTTTTTTGATATTTTATAACTTATGGGAGAGTGAGTGATTGAATGAGATCGTATTAAAGAATCAACTGACATATGAATAATATATCAACCATTTTTTTTTTTTTTTTGCAAGTATAAATCGATAAAGTAGTTATTATTAATGTAAAACTGTACAACATCATTACTTAAAATATGACAAAGTGAAAATTTATTAGCTTGAAAAATTAATTTGATTTGCTGATTGATTTGCATGGAAATGAATTCCTCAATGAAACTTGATACCTATACAATTATAATACATATATCTTCGAAACTATGAAGTTTTGGAACACATGTTGTTGAGGGACTTACTGTATTATTTTGCTAACAGAACATAACCCTGAGATATAAAAAACACGTTGTATAAAAAATGTCATATCTCCATAACCAGAAGGTTACCTGTACAAAAAAAAAAGTATAAAAAACGGGAACAAGTGAATGTCGACTTCGTTAAGGGTTTTTTTTTTTTTAATAATAACGTATACAATATGTATTTATTTGTGGCCGATACGTAACAGGAACATTTTACATAGTGTAAATAGATTTAAACAAACAATTATTTCAATTGAATGCAATAATTTACTGATTTTTTTTTTTTGACATATCTGAACATTTTTTATTTAACATCCTAAAGTTGACAAACATTTACATATCGGAATATACAATTTCTTAATATCCTACAATTGACATTAACAATTTAAGAAAATCTGTAACTCTTGAACTTGGTACTATAATTATCTAAGTGTTTTGGTACTTTTAGTACCAAATTATCGGAATGTCTATACCTACATTAGTAAGGCACATACTACTTTGTTATCACATTGTGCTTATAAATAATACATTAAATAACTAAGAAATAATATCATAAGGACGAAGCTTATACAATAATTTCTTGATATGCGAATTCATATAAAAAAAGCTATATAAAATACAGAATTCTTTAACATAGTTTTCGTTTGACAATGTAATATCGTATAGAAATACAAAATTAATGAAAAAAAATGCGGCAAAAAAGTGCATAAAAGTACTATTATAAAATATAAAATAGTATATAAAATAGTATATAAAAATTATTATAAAAATGCATACCATAATAGCACACAAAATATATAAAATGTTGCCACACAAAATAAAGCCTCATAAGATATAGTACAATACTGTAAAATTGTAAATAATTCACAAATGCAACTTTGTGAACACGTGTTATTCGAAAGCACCACAGATTTCCATTTTGTACCTCAAGACAAGTTTAAAGAACAATTTAAGACTACCCTACACACGTAGTGTGTGCCCTCCCCACATTAATTATATAACGTACATACATAACCGCACTGTTGGGACACAGGACTCCTCTCGATGAGAGGGAGTGGGCCGTAATCTACCACGCGGGCCCAGTGCGGGTTGGTAAATGTCACATGTCTTGGACGTTTTGGCCTCTAGGACATGCCGGTTTCCTCAAGATGTAATGAAATAATTAACAATAAGTAATACGCCTGATGGGGGTCGAACCTACGACCTACAACTTGTAAGTCATGTCAGTCGGCCGATACCACGGCCATCACTGTTTCACACACACATTCCCACATTTTCTATCTTCCTTATATAAAAACGCCGAGTGGGAACGGCCCCGACTTGAATCGTATGTCGTGGGTTCGAAACCCAAAAGGACGCTTTAATTTGTGTAAATAATGCATCACCACTGCTCTCTAAACGGTGAAGGAAACTGTCGATATCGATATTAGAATACAACTGACATCTACCGACCCGCACTGGACCCGCGTAGGAAATTACAGCCCACTCCCTTCTGGCCTGTGACAGAGGGACCATTACCTATAGGCTGATTATATTTTGAACTTAAAGTAGTTATAAAATCAAAAATGTATGGTTAATAATAATTATCATTACTTAACTTTTAGCAACGTTTAGAAATAAAGGGGTAAGCATAAGCGTATAAGCATAGTAGGTATATAGGGTTAATTCTCAAAACTAGCCAAACTTAAGGGTATGTTAAAGACCATTAAACTGATCCAGTTCCTCTGACGGACCTACATGGAAATCCTAACAAACAACCAACTGTGCCATTGAATGCTTCAATACCATCTCGAACTAAACGTGATGGAAGACATTTCATTTGCGCTTACAATACTGGTTCCGTGGAAGAAATTTGTTCAAACTGATGATCTATATAACACCCTGTATAGTACAGATGACAGCAAGACAAACTACGTGAAACTGTAAAATACTCACAATCAACCTTGAGCTTTAATGCTTTAAAGATAAAGTTGAAAATCTAATAAAGAAATTTGAGGTTTTTTTGATAATTATAAACTAGTGCTTGGCCGTAATCCCGCCTGATGGCAAGCAGTGATGCAATCGTTGATGGTGAAACGCGCTATTTTATTAAGAACCTATTCACTAAAAAAATGAATGAATAGGACGGCAGTTGATGAAGTGATGCAATGTTAAACCCAACAACACGATCAACGATGTTGCGCCAGAGGAAGATTGATCTGGAGACCCTCCACGACCAAACAACATTTGGTGAATCGTACCAGGCACACATCGCAACACAACTGCTCAGACCCGTCCTCTGTACGGCTTCACCAGACATCATGCCAGAACACGACGAATCGCTTGGCGGCAAGTCTTTGTCTGTGTGTGGTAAGTTTTGCCGGCAGTCGATGTTATGGCCTACCACCGAGAAAACTTACTGATTGTAGTCACGAAGTGCTGTCATCTGTACCATATTATATCATATATATATATATATATATATATACAATATGTAAAGAAAACCCTGTCCGACCCATAAGGATAATAAAGGTTAGGTAAACACTTGACCAAATATAATATAAAATTTTACATAATCATCACAGTAACAATAATAATGAATTTTGAAATAATCTTTTTTTCCCGGGTATTAATTCCAATTTCCCCGAAATTTAGTAATTTTTAAAAAACAGACAACACCATTTGTGGCGGAGCGAATAGCGATGCGACCACGTGCCGCATGCCCCGCCCCCTTTCACCCGCGCATGTATGCGCGGGTGAAAGGGGGCGGGGCTATCGGGTTGTCTACCGCACATGCATTAAGTTACCTCGCTTTTTCGAAATAATATTTATTTTTTTTTGGGGATTTTTTTTTAAGTTTAGCCCGGCTTTATAGGCATTATTAGAATCAGTTAACGATACCTAACAATACCTTCACGGATCGGACAGGGTTTTCTTTACATATTGTATATATATTATATCATATATTATAGCTGGCTATATATAGTATCATATTGTTCCGTAGGCACTTTTGGTATTAACTCTAACAAAAAGTTACCTATATTCTTATTACAAAAGTAAAACGAAAAAAAAAGAAATACTTCCTTATTGAAGGTTCATAAAACACAGAAATATAGATTACTTATAACCTAAATCATATATTGTTCATTTGAGGAGTACGGCATAAATAGTAACTCTAAAGTCGATAACATTAAAATTTTATCGATAACTATATTAGTGATGTGCCATAGAATCATAAGCCTTTCTTTTTTTAGTAATACAATTGCCAAACCATGGGACAACACAACAAAAATGTCTATAGACGACCATTTAATTTGGTATGATTGCATTGTAAATCTTATTAAAATGTATTTCATTATATCACTATAAATACTTAGGCCGGATGGCGTTTTTAATGGCATTTGACAAACAACTAATTAATAAAAAATATATTTTATAGTACTGTGTGATCTAAACCCGCGTATAAAGCACCTTTTCTGTGATAAACGATTTTATCTTTGTAAATAGGTTTGCACAAACACTTTTATACTTCAATCATATACGCCGTGGAATTTTAGTCGTTTTAGAAATAACAAGAAAACTCGATTTAAAAAAAATTGAGCTAGGGTGAATGAACTCTGGGGTCTGCTGTTTTTATAAATTTCATTCCAACATGATTCCATTGTCATTGTGCTTAAAAGTTCGTAATCTGTTAAATTCATAATGATCGATTAATTAGCAGTCAGTCGTCTCACGTCGTTTTTTTTTATTTTTTTACTTGTGTTTGGTAGAAGTTTAAAATTCCACGGAGTATATAACTATATTCCTGGCTTTGATTTCATGCCGTGTTATTATAAAATACTATTCCACTTTTATTAATTGTTACTAGACAAGAATAGATAACTTAACATTTTTGGCTCAATTTGGTATAATATAAGCATCACATTTGATTACCCAAAAGAGCGGTTTCGCTTCCTATACATATTGATCTGCAAGAGCCAAATCTCAGCTACCTTTCCCCGAGGAGTCGAAAGCCGAATCATTGACTTCTTTATCATACTTGATAACGCTATCGCAATCCAAGTAATCCATATCAGTTAACTCCCTCTTTATCAACAGATGAGGAGTTTTCCTGATTCTTTTTTCTTTTAAAAACTTTGGTATCATCTGTTTGGCTTCCATTAAATATTCTATTATGAATCTTTCAAAGAATAATGCAATCAGAAGTTGGAATGATGCTAATGCGAGGATTATATAAGACAGTAATGTGTCCTTGGGCATTCTGAGCTCCAAGAACCTGGCTATCCACTCTGCCGGCCATACCGTAACGTAGACACAAATAACAGTCATTATAAGCATACTGATCATTAACTGTTTATTCGTCACCACAGATTTTCGGTACGGAGAGCCGTGACTGAAAACTATAGCTAAAATAATATATTGGAACATCGATATCGCAAAAACAGCGTAATTTTCCCAACACTCGTTAGCCTCGTCTCCTTCATACGTATGCCTTACATACCAAGGGAATAAAGTCAACGCGTAATAGCTAAGGTATTGCCCTACGGCTATTAAAAACATCTGTCCAAACAACGAAAACAGAGGAATTAATCCCAATAGAGATGTTAAATGAGGTGTTTTACATAACTTGCCAGTATAAGCTTCAGTCATGCCGAAGAAAAAGGCGAAATTGACGATCAAAGCGACATCTATGTAGAGAAATTGGAAATCTGTTAAATTTGAATCGAAATAGTATAAAAAGGCCACGGAGAAGAATTCGGATAAAGAGTAGGCGACCATAAACTTGAACACGCCGAAGGAGGTCGATAGGGCGGCGCGACCTTCTCTTAATACTCTAGAGACGCATACAATATCGGGGTTGGCTGAAGTGAAGGGGGCTGCGACGCTGGATTCCAGTTCGGAGAGGGAGATCCCCGTGTGGGCGGCGCGTAGGGCTCCGCAGTCGTTGGCGCCGTCGCCGCACATACCTGGTCAAGACAAACACGAATCAATTAAATAAACTTCCATTAATTTAATATTATAAATGAGAAATGGGTGTGTCGGTTTGTTTATCCGTATTGCATTGCAAAACGGAGCTACGAATTGACGTGATTTTTAGTACTGATAGTTGAAGGGATGGGAAGTGACATAGGCTACTTTCTGTCTCTTTCTAACCCCCCACTTCTCAAAAATGGGGGGGGGGTGGAAGCAGCATTCCGAAATTTTCAAGGTAGAAAGCTAAAAATTGGTACAAAACATCGCGAATATTTGTTTTTTTTTTAATCTGTCCCCTCTTAATAATAACGTCTACAGTAGCGTACTAAAATAATATTCTGTTCAGTCTTCTGTGTTCTATATCAGGAAAGAGGAACAGCATTACCCCGAATTTAACCGAGCAAAGTCGCGGGCAAAAGCTAGTTAACTATAATATCGTGTTCAATTTTGGACATCTTAGCTCATCAAAAAAATTGTAGGATTTTGAACTTTAGGCGCTAAGCAGTGTTGAAAATCCAGTGAAATATAGTCGCCTAATATTCCTGAGTTTTACAAATTTATGCAAGCGAATGAAAATGTTGTCATATAGAAAATTTGTTGGCGGCAACGTGCCTATCACGAAAGATTTTGAACATGATTCAAGTGGACTGTATTTAGGATAGCAATATATTAGGAATTATAAGTAAATATGTGATAGAATGATGCCTTCGGAGTATATCCCTCTGATCGAGGTGCTGAAAGTGGCAAACCACTTCACATGCGGAGTACGTAGACCACCAGACCAGATCACGAGGAGGCGCACATCGACACAATTCACTGGCAGACTCCCTAACTTCATAATTTTGAATTTTGAGGCCTAAATCCTCCCTGAGGTTACTTTAAATACTTAAACTAATTACATTTTTGTGACCGTGAAAGATCGTGGCCATGACTCGCTAGCTTTCCAGTTCGAAAGGAAGTGCGTTCGGCGGAAGAACGCGGTCCACTATGGTCGCGTTCTATTTACTTTAAGTTTTCGACAGCGTTCACCGCCAATAAATACAAAAATCAGAAGAGATGTTCAACAATATTTTTATCGCCCTTCCTATATCATCCGGGCATCTGACTACAAAAAAGCACTGACTTAAAGTGCCTTTCGAGGCACGTCTACTGTCGTTAATCCAAGTCCAACTCACCAACATAATAGCCCAAGGCCTGGTACTCAACGATAAGTTGTTGCTTCTGGTCTGACGTCATGCGCGCGAACACTGCACCGCGAGCGACCACACGAGATAACACGTTCGGATAGTGCTCGCGAAGGACCTGTAACCAAAACGAGCTAAGTAAGCAGTCATGCAATCGTTGATCGTAAAGCGAGCTAATTTATTAAGAGCCTATTCACTCAAAAAAACTGAGTGAATAGGAAGGAAGGCGGCAGTTGAGCGAGGTGATGCAATGTTAAACCCAAAGGAAGATAGATCGGGAGACTCTCCACGACCAAACTCCCGACACAACATCATTTGGCGCATCGTACCCGGCCCACATCGCAATACAACTGCTCAGACCCGCCTCCGTACGACTTCACCAGACATCATGCCGGAACACGACGAAACGCTTGGCGGCAAGACTTTGTCTGGTGGGTGATAACTTCTGCCGGCAGCCGATGTTATGGCCTACCACCGACAATTCACGTAACATCTTCATATTTATGCTCTGTGATTTATAGGCCGGCCATATCAGCCGTAGAACCGATGGCCGTTGGAGTAGACGTGTTCTTGAGTGGAGACCGCGAATCGGTAAACATATGGTGGGACGCCCGGCCAGGTGAAGCGACGATCTGAACTTCTGTGATCTGACCATCTTCCATGCTCTGTCGTATGTATCACATATGTTCCCAGATACAGGGTGTATCTGACATCGTAACGCAAACTTCGCGAAAAGGCTACACCGCCTATCACTAATAAAATTATGATAGTCATTTATATCTTGAATGAACGGTTACAGAAATCACAGCGTTTAAAAAAAGGTGTCGACTCGAACGTTGCAAGCGTGCCGCCGTGCATGTTTGTAGGTATGATGTTGACCCCCTGATGTGAACTGTGTTAAATCAGCTGATAGGAGAGTTTTTCGAGTTTTGTTCACATGCTCTTTTTGTGTAATTAGCGAAATAATTAATTTCTACTTTAAAATCTTATCCATACTAATATTATAAATGCGAAAGTAACTCTGTCTGTCTGTTACGCTTTCCCGCTTAAACCTCTCAACCGATTTTGATGAAATTTGGCACAGACAATCTTTAGACCCTGAGACAGGATATAGGCTACCATTTATCCCGGAAAATTTGACATTCTCGAGGGAAATCTAAAAAGCGCGATATAACCGAACTGCAAACGGGCGAAGCCGCGGGCGAAAAGCTAGTTGGGTTATAAAAGTACAGCAATTATTAACGGTCTAAAGTGAAAAAAACTGCTTTTTTTTTAAATCAATAAACAGCCGACGTATAATTCCACTGAGGGGTTCAGAATCATGTACTGGATCCATGGTACTCGTTTGTGCGTCGATGTCAGATACACCCTTTATAAGTTATGTTGAATCTTACCCGCCACGTATCTCCGGTCATGACAATTTTATACCGCGGCTCCGTACTGCCGCCCTCTGCGTCGAAGTAGTCCCCGTTGTGTTGTGAGTCGTGGTCGGCGGAGGCCGAGGCGGAGCGCCACGACCCGCGGCCGCTGTCCATGCTGCGCCACTCGCGCTCCAGCGGGAAGCGACGACCCACGGAGGCCTGTTGGACACATAACATTATAAGATATGATAACATTTTTATTTGCTTAGACATGTGTGTGTACATACATAAAAAGTGCACACAAGGTGATAATATTATTTATCACTTTGATAAAAACTAGTTTATTTTTACTATCGATTTACTACTCGTGGCTAATCCATGCTATTATTATAAATGCGAAAGTAGCTCTGTCTGTCTATCTGTCTGTTACGCTTTCCCGTTTAAACCTCTTAACCGATTTTGATGAAATTTGGTACAGACAATCTTTAGACCCTGAGAAAGGACATAGGCTACCTTATATCGTGGAAAAATTTGATGTTCCCGGGGGAAAGCTAAAAAGCGCGATATAACCGAACTCCACGCGGGCGAAGTCGCGAGCGGAAAGCTAGTAACATTATAAGATAACATTTTCATTTGCAGACTTTAGACATGTGTATTTAGACAGATTCTAGACATGCTTTTATTAATAATCCATACTTAATATTATAAATGCGAAAGTAACTCTGTCTGTTTGTCTGTTACGCTTTCCCGCTTAAACCTCTCAACCGATTTTGATGAAATTTGGCACAGACAATCTTTATACCCTGAGAATGGACATAGGCTAACTTTTATCCCGGAAAATTTTGATATTCTCAAGGGAAATCTAAAAAGCGCGATATAACCGAACTCCACGCGGGCGGAAAGCTAGTAACTTAATATTATTTAAGTTCAAACATCTAAGTCACTATAAGACGTGCAAAATAATAGAGTTATACAATTTTTAAAACTGACATACTTCTTTACTATAATGTATTATTAAATATATAAACTAAATCAACATTCATCATCATCATCACAGCGTTAATCCCAGTCGCATCCGAAGCATTTTTCAGCTTTGGAGTCTGGGGTCCGCTTTACCAGTCTAACTGCTGATTTTGGCTAAACTTCGATATTTTCCGTGAAGCGACTGCCATTTGACCTCCACAACCCGAAGGCGATATCGAAGCATTGCAGTTAGACCAATTGTTGGATTTTTGTGGGCTCCAACAACCCGTAACGACTGTTACAATATTGAGTGAGAGACCAGTGCAAATATTGATATTCATGCATACAAATATTTGCACTGTGCGGGGATCGAACCCGCGCCTCCTTGCGCAGCGGCCGCGTTTGCTACCGCTACGCCATGGAGGCTGTCACTACTGAGGCACACAACTAAATCAACATTATTATTATATAAGTCAAAATGAATCCAATTAATTATTTATGTCAAAACTAAATTTATTTTTATTAAGGAATTTATTAACACTATGATATGCTCTGGCGGCCAAAAAGGTACGCAGTCTGCTTTTACCCGACTACGGCAAAGCAAAAGGAGGGTTATGATTTTGACAGGCTATGTATGTATGTATGTTCATCTCGTAACTTCTAAACTACTTATCAGATTCCACAAATGACATATCATTAGAAGCGTCTTAATTGTCCGCTGGTTATAGGCTATCGGGTTTCACCAAATCTAATGTGGCGCCCTCTAGCGGACAAAACATACAGAGTAAAAAAATAAAGTTAAGACAAATATGCCATGTTTAGTACCATTTGAAAGCGCTTTACTTGTACATTTTGAATATATATACATTGCTAGCATTTGCTTGTGACCTTACCTGTATTCATGGGTTGGTTGCATATAATTCACATCTTTTCGTTCCTATCTTCTGGTAGAGATAAATTTTCATGTTTGGAAAGGCGTAGTCACACGTTACATATACCTACCTACCGTACACCTTGACGACGTGTGACTACGCCTTTCCAAACATGAAAATTAATCTCTACATGGTGAATATTGTGTACTTCAGAATAGTATTGTATGGCATTATTGTCAATTTACAACGAAGGCATCTTGGTAGAGTCTACTGTGTCCATTTACTTGCAACTACATTAGCAACTTTGTTTAGTTCAGTAGGTATTCTGAAAATCTGGTTTTATACTTTTTCAGCGTCGTTTTTTGTCGTTTGGGTTTTAGTTTTATTACTTTTTATTATAGACATATACAACGTGTAACAAAAAGGGAAGGGTATATACATACCAAGGGCATGGCATCTTTTGATGATATCAAACGATATCGGAAGGGTTTCAACTCAAAATAAAATACTCAAAAAATTGGTACCAAATTTTCGGTTTCGTGTGTTTCTTAAAATCAAATCATAACAAACGTGGCAGCACACTACATACGTTAATAACTACTCATTACCCTTCATGTTACTTGCCAAAATCCGATAAATGTCTTCAATATCTCTGTGCGACTAGTATAATAGTAGCCTATCACAGGCGGTGTTTTTCCTCATAACTTCCTAACATAAAGAGATAGGATTAAAAAACCCTTCCAATATCGTTTGATATCATGTAAAGATGCCATGCCTTTGTTATGTATATACCCTTTATGTTACACGTTGTATAGAAGTAGTTCTCTCCAACTTTTGGGCACTTTACTATAAATTACTACCCATATAATACACGACATTATTTTTTGATTATGTGAAACCCGAAGCACATGTTCAGTATTTTTAAGTGAAAAATCTATGTACAAAATTTAAAAAAGGTATCATGAAAAACCACAAAGTTATAAGCTTGCTATTCTACTTGGTTGTCCCAACAAAAATATGGTCAAAGCACCGGTCGAGCGGGCGAGCGCGGTGCATTGACCTCTGGCGTCAGCTGTTGCGCGCGCGAGTACTATGATCTATCGTAAAGCTGCGTGCGCGCGCTCGGTACGGCGCATTGTCATGTCTATTGCGTGTATATAGTTATGTCGGCTAGACGCTTATAGTAATATGCATTCGACTTAACAAACACAGCAACGTCTAAAATGTACAAGCACGGCAAAGTAAAATCTTGTAATTTTAAAATGCAACTACCGGTCTTCTCAAGTTTAAACATCGCCCGTAAACATCTCTTTTGAGACTTGAATGCTGTTTCTTCTTCTTCTTTATCAAACACGAAACATTTGTTAAACAACCCGACTTTAAGTATAGCATCGATGTTTAAAAGTTTAGATGTATGAGGAACAAGGAGTAAAGTTCACTCAACCTCCACAGGTAGAGGGAGGATCCTCCGACCAGACGGGCTGTGTGTCTGGCGGGCACTTGTCTGACTTTTGATGTTGGGAAGTTATATGTATGCTAGTTGCACACAATTATAATGTAAATGTCGTCAAGGCCAGAGTGAATTAGCTCTTAATAAACTAGCGTGCTTTAACATCAACGATTACATCACTGCTTACCATCAGGCGAGATCGCGGTCAAATACTACTTATTAATTAAATATAAAAAAAGTACCAACATGTCATAGTAACCCAACAGTACAAGAGTTTAAAAAAGATATATCCTACTGACCAGTGGCGAAGGGTGAAATTTTGACAAAGGGAAGCCGGTCCAAAAAAATAAACACTTAAACACTTACCTACTGCAGGATATCTTGGAGGAGGTCTTCAGATAAGAATAGTATTAAAAGCCCCACCTTCACCATACAAAAAAGGACCGATGATTTGATAACAGTGTCTTTCAAGTATGATAAAAGCGGCAGCAAAAGAAAAAAAAAGCCTTTTTCGACGTGCATCTCCATACCACACATGCATGCTTGTTAGTAAGTACTAAGTTAAGTACCTATTGTTAGGGAATAAGAGTCAAGAAAAAATAAAATAAAAAATTACAAAAATAATAGTGTTAAAAACCGAACCACACAAACACCGATCCAAAACTAAACTAACAAAAATATTAAGCAAAAATAAAGCAAATTATACACAATCACAACGTTATTTATATTGTAATGCAATGCGTCTGTTTTTTTTTTAACAAAATGAGCTAAAATGATGTTATAAAAATTCGGATTACTTTTCATTTTATTAAGCAAATTTTTTTTAATTGACATGATAGCCAAATCGGACAATCTCTGCTCTTTTTGGCAGTTTCGCACATATGTGTGAATGCGTTTTAAAGCAGAAAATGACCGCTCAGCTGAAGCTACTGAAATGGGGAGGGTCAGAATTAAACTGCAAAGAGTCGAAACTTGAGAAAATGCGTCTTTCAAAGACGTATTCTGGAGCTGTAAAAAAAGCTCATAGGTGTCCAATTTATTTAACGACGCTGACGTAAGACTTTAAGTTCATTCAGCAGGTAGTCAGTTGAGCAGCACTCTATATGAATTAAAGCCATAATAACAAACAAAATACACAGTATTTAACCAAATCTGCGATTAAATTACGTTACAGAATCAGTCACAGTTTAAATACCACAAATATTAAAATATAACAAACAAAAAACACGAAAAACGAACACATGTCACATACTAACAATAATTTATTTTCAACCAAACGAAATGGAACACGAAAATATGCCAAAATAAAAAGAATATGACTTGAGAAGGACTTCATTATAACGTTTCTTTGTCTCATTCTAATAGAGGAGAGGAGAGAACTGCAACCCGGTCGGCATCCGCCTATCTTTTCTCAAAAATTACGGACGGTTAGCGATCATTAGAAAGAGATGTCTGACACGCTCTGTCTCTTTTCGCCTCATAGTAAAACGTTGGCCGAGATAAGCTGTAATTCGTCGAGTTACCTTTAATGTAATTTAGGTACGAAAAATTTAAGCGCTGATTAATTTACGACTATAAAATGAAATGTGATACTTAGGGTATTGCTAAGAATTACTATTGCTATTGTAAATCGCGCAGGCATTTGATTAATAATACTTTGTTAATGAAATAGAATGTAAATACTTTTGTATGAATATGGAACTGATTTTTGAAAGGTAACCCGGTGGGAATCGGCTTGTATGGACCCTTCGCCACTGCTACTGACCCCATGCAGCGTACTCTCGCAGTATATGACAGGAGTGGAGCCGCTGGTGTCTGCATGTAGGTGTACCACTCGTTCTTCACTCATCAGGATACCGCATTCTTTAGCTACGCTAACTGCTGTTAGGACGTTATCACCTGCAAGCAAAGAGACAGTTATTACTAGAATTGCACCGAATAACACTTTTGCCGAGAAACGAGTACCGAGCTTTAGTCGGCTCAATTTTTTTTCAACCGAGTACTCGGCCGAGTCGAATCAAAATCCCATTTCGCGCGCTTAAACAAGTCATCATTGTCATCTCAGCGTTAATCCCAGTCGCATCCGAAGCTTTTCAGCTTTGGAGTCTGGGGTCTGCTTTATCAGTCCAACTGCTGATTTTGGCTAGACTCCGTGAAGCGACTGCCGTCTGACCTCCACAACCCGAAGGTGATATCGAAGCATTGCAGTTAGACCAACTGTTGGACTTTTGAGGGCTCCAACAACCCTTAACGACTGCCATTAGATGTTCGTATGGCAACCGCGACCAACGGCTTAACGTGCTTTCCGAGGCACGACCAGACCAGTGCAAATATGTATTCACATTCATGCATACAAATATGTATTCATATTCATGCATACAAATATTTGCACTGCGCGGGGTGCGCGCCTAAGCTAGTACAAACAGGAATAGGCTATTATCAGAACGTGCTGAAAGCCTAGTGTTCCTTCAACATAACTTATGTTTATTAAATTTTAAACATTGATTATTTTTATTACTGTTCTCTTAATTTTGTTTCAATGCTACCTACTGAATCATTCATTAGCATAATTTTAATTTTATTAATTGAGATTGGTAAAAATTACATAAATTAGTAATAAATACTTTTTAATTAACACTGTTGTTTATATTATATCTACCTCAATATATTGCTTTACTACGCTTTGTAATGAACAACTACCTTCATCTTTTGACAGTGCCTGTAATTGGTGTATTTGAAATAAACTATAAATTTTAGTTAAGATAATGTGCTTACCAGTAATCATGACGACATGGATGTTAGCTTCCTTCAGCTCCCGTATGATGCCGGTGGTTGCAGCTTTGAGACGGTTCTCCATGATGACCAGACCTAGGAACTCCAGGTCACGTTCCACCTGAATGACAAATACACCACCAGTAAAATTACAAAGCCTTTCTAGAACAAATCAACTATAAAAAAACCGGTCAAGTGCGAGTCCGTGCATCGTATGGTATGTTAACGTAGTTCCGTGCCAGTATCTATGGTGTACAACCACCCCTAATAGCGGTAGTACTTGCGCCTATATGGCAAATTAACAGAACCTAAACGACCTATAAGCCCTACAGTTCCTACGACCCCTAAGTCCTATAAGCCCTACAGCCCTGACCTACCATATAGTTTGTAATAAATAAATATATAAATAAGTGCCGGATGTCTGCACCAAGAGACTTAAGGTAACAGATGGATAGTGAGTAGGACTTCCAGGTAAGAGTGAAGGGTAAACGCACTGCAAGTACAGTAGACTCACACAGGACTAATCAGGGATGAGACAAGAATAAATTCTAATCTCATTACCCCTCACTGTGGCCAAGATACCTTACTACCACCGTATTCTATGCGTGTAACCTGCAATTATAACAATATTTGAAGTAAGCCGCGCGTCAGCTGCCGAAATGCTGAATCATATATAATCATAAATTATTATTAATTATTATTATTATATGGTATGGAACTACGATAACATACCATATGATACACGGACTCTCGCTTTTACGATATTAGGAGCGGGAGTACCTCGAGTCCTACTACTACCAAATTGAAGGGACCGCCAAACTAGCTAATGCTTGATCACAATCCCGCCTGATGGTAAGCAGAAATGCAATCGTTGATGGTAAAGCGCGCTAGTTTATTAAGAGCCTATTCACTCTTGCTTCAAGGCTAGGGTGAATAGGCTCTTAATAAACTAGACACATAAGTTGTAGTCAGACGGAAAGACCGCCGCTGGCAGATTGTTCCAGTCCCTCGATAAACGTGGTATAAAAGACAAGGCGAACCGTTTCGTCCTCGCTCGGCGAGCACTGGTTTACCCTGAGGCGAAGGACCCCTTCTCTACCAGTGTGGCTACCATGAGTTTTCATTACGAAGACTCGGTCATCGATATCGAGCGCGTTTGACTCATCGATTGGCCCGCTTCAAGGTTGTAAGAACTCTCAGCCAATGAGAGCGCCAAACGCGGTCAATGCGTATGCGGTATGATCCGAGTCTCGTACTGAAAATTCATGGTAGCCATGTATCGCTATAAGAAATAAAAAAAAATAAAAAAATACATTATTCTGTTTTCATTTTGTTGTTATAGCGGCAAAAGATCATTTGTGAAATTTTCAACTGTCTTATTATCACGGTTCATGAGATACAGTCTGGTGACAGACTGACGAACGGTGGAGCCTTTGTAATGGGGTCCGGTTTTAACCCGTACGGAACCCTAAATATCATTAGAGTTCCTCAATAACTCGCCTATGACGTCTTTACATCGACGCCGGCTGTCGCTGAAAACCAGCGCTGGGCTCTGTTTTTTGCATAGAGTCGCAGCATAATGCTGAGCGACAGCCGTTTTGCGTGGATATGACGCATGTTTCCCTCAACAATTTCTTATTTTTATGTTTTTGTAAACGCTTGCGTCATGTTTAGTGCAAATAAACGTTTTTTCTTTTCTTTCTTTCTTTCTTTCTATCTCTTCATAATTTTTTCTCAACCGTGGATCAGCATAAATAAGCAAGAAGAATTTATATAAAAATGCATTAAACGGGTATAATTCTAACAGAATTAGTAATATTCTCGGCCACAAAAGAAGAAACAAGCAAAAATCTGTAGAATAACATAGACGGTTTTTTTAATATAATTATAAACTAGCGCTTGACTGCAATCCCGCCTGATGGTAAGCAGTAATGCAATCGTTGATGGTAAAGCGCGCTAGTTTATTTAGCCCACTCACTTAAAAAAAATTTGTGAATCGGAAGGAAGACGGCAGTTGAGCGAGGTGGTGCAATGTTAAACCCAACAACACGACCAACGATGCTGCGCCAGAGGAAGATTGATGTGGAGACCCTCCACAAACAAACTTGTGTTCATAAAATGCACGAGACCGTACCTCTTCTCTGGTCATCTTCTGCAGCTGCTTCGGAGTAGCCTCCAGCACCCTAGTAGCCATTGCGATCACTCGATACCCCTTTTCAGCATAAGAGTTCAGGACCTCGTACAGGTTGTCCGGAACTGAAAACATACATTATTATGAAAATCGTAGAAATATACATAATTAACGCTAATATTAATCAATGTACAGACGACCGCAATTCAAGCTACTACAATCTGTCAGATTTCTTTATTAGATTTTCAACGTTATCCCTAAAGAATTAAGGCTCAAAGTGGATTATTGTGGCTCCCCCAAGGCTTTCTTACATTGGGGGGGTTTGCCATAATCCCCACGCTTGTCCGTCGGGTTGGGGATCGCAGATATTCCACAGTAGAAGCACTGCTGCGCCTCTGAAGCGCGCGCCAACACTCGCGCACGGGGTAGTTTAACACCCCACTACCCCGTGCAGGAGAAGAGGCCCGACAGACCGGGCCAGCACGAAGGTGTGGGGCCGTGGAAGAATTTAGACTCCCGCGGCCCCACGCGCGCTCGTGATAGAAGAAACACCGGGGTGGTTTTTAGTGAGTAGAACAGGCCGAAAAGCCCCGTAGCCCACCCCAGGGCGGCAGACATGCATGAGCATTTTCCACTCCGGAACAAAAAAAAAAAAAGGTTAGAGCTGGCGCCAGTTCCAGTAGAACGTACCAGTATGGCTGGTACACAGCGTCCGCAACATTTCTGGCGCGCCCTTGGTGTAGACCCGCAGCACGTCCTCGCCTAGCACGCGCGACACCACGCTGGCACGCTGCAGGGACGACACGAACTGGTGCTGTTGTACAATACCCACTTCTAGGGGTAGCTGGAACACAAACAATATTCATACGCAATATTCATATACAATATGTAAAGAAAACCCTGTCCGACCTAGAAGGATAATAAAGGTTAGGTAAAGACATGATATTAACAATACTAATGATTTTTTAAATAATCTTTTTTTTCCGCGAATTAATTCCAACTTCCCCAAAATTTGGTAATTTTTAAAAAAGTGACAACACCATTCTTAAAGTTATTATTATGAGCGATGCGACCACGTGCCGCGCGCCTTGCCCCCCTTCGACCGCTCATGTATTGCCTACCGCACATGTATTAAGTTACCTCCTTTTGCGAAATAATATTTATTCTTTAGGGACATTTTTTTAAGTTAACCCGCTTTATTATATGCATTAGTAATATCAGTTATCGATACCTAACCGGAGAGGTATAGCTTGTCTATAAAGTCGTAAAAATGGATGTTTCTTAAACTAACAATTTTAAAAGTGGGCAAAACTAAATCATAGTAAGTACAAATACATCGAATGTCATCGGCAGTCATTTATTCTATTTACACAAAACATCGAAGAAATGTGTTAAATATGAGAAAAACAAACCGGAATGGAGCTCGGGAAATTATTTTTAAAGTTTATCATCAATGTTTGTTAGTACACCAAGATGGACAAATTTTATCAAATATGGATGATATTTATGTTTGAACAGTTGCTAAAACAGGTATGTAATCATGTTACTGTTTGCTTTTATCTACTAAAAGTTTCAAATTTACTAAGTAAACGATTTTAAGACTAAAATAAGAATCGTTTACATTGCGCATTTATAGGTTAGAATGTAAGTTTACGCAGGCCATATTGTAGTGCGTTTTGATATTTTTTTTTTTAAATGTATTATATCATGTTGGGAATTAAAATTAGTGCTATCCATCTTCTGATAGAAATTACATATTATTATTATTAATCTTTCAGGAAAATGTGAGAGTAAATCCTTTATCAAGATTTAAATGAGTTAGTTATTCGCTTAAGTGAAGATAGCAGGTTGATGACAGCAGTAGACGTTGTTAGTAGTAGTAGTAGACGCAGCTAACAAGGAAAATACTTTTTAACGAAGAATATTTGGAATCAGATGATGAAAGCAATTATTATGTTTTAACGTGATTTTACCAATTGAAAACATTGGTAAACACAGCATATAATAATAAATATGTATGATTTTATTTTTTGTTTTACTTATTTCATTTAAACGCCAGAGACCATATATTTGTGTTTTCATTAAAACCAGTTCTGCTTCTAGTACAAAATAGTGTGCTCGTATCAAAATGATTTAACAGGGTTGCTATATGCACGACCACAGCGCCCCCATTTATTTTCTCGACTTTATAGACAGAGTATAGCCCAGTGGTATCGGCCGCGAATTACATGTTGTGGTTCGAACTTCGTCAGACGCTTTACATTCTGTAAATTATTTTATCACCACTGCTCTCAAAACAGTGCAGGAAAACATCGTGAGAAAATCTTGGAGGCAAAACTCCGAAGACCTACCAATCTATCACGCGGGCCCAATACTGGTTACCAGATACAACCAGCTCCCTAATCGGCGAAAACATTTTTGTCAAATGATTGCGACTAGTTGGGCTCGTTTGGACCGAACGGACCAATGGGCGGTCCTAACGATCCCAATGAATCCCAACTAGTCGTAATCATTTGACAAAAATGTGTTCGCCGATTAGGGGGCAGTATTGAACCGGCGTGGTAGATTACTGCCCACTCCCTCTCACTGAGAGGAGGCCTGTGAACCAGGAAACATTATAATTTGACTATGCTATGTTTATGTTCAGTTTAGTCTGTACTAATATACAATATGTAAAGAAAACCCTGTCCGATCCGTGAAGGTATTATTAGGTATCGATAACTGATTATAATAATGCCTACAAAGCCGGTCTAAACTTAAAAAAAAAAACCCAAAAAAATAAATATTATTTCGAAAAAGCGAGGTAACTTAATGCATGTGCGGTAGACAACACGTTAGGCGTACATCGGCGGGTGACGGGGGGCAGGGCACGCGGCACGTGGTCGCATTGCTATTCGCTCCGTCACAAATGGTGTTGTCACTTTTTAAAAAATACCAAATTTTGGGGAAGTTAGAATTAATTCGCGACAAAAAAAGATTATTTCAAAATTCATTAGTATTGTTACTATGATAATTATGTAAAATTTAATATTTTATTTGGCCATGTGTTTACCTAACATTTATTATCCTTACGGGTCGGACAGGGTTTTCTTGACATATTGTATAAAGCCTGATTTGAATGCGCTAATCTCAGGAACTACTTGTCTGATTTGAAAAATTCTTTTTGCGTTCGATAGCCTATTTATCCAGAAAGTTTTTAGGTTATATAAATTCACGCTGTGAGCAATGGGGGCGGAGCATAACTTCTTCTTCTTCTTTCGCCTCGCCTTTTCCCGTTACGCGGGGTCGGCTTTCCTGGTTCCGAGGCGCCACTTATTCCGCTGATATACGTCGTCATCTGAAAGCCCCAACTGCTTCATATCCTTGCGGATATTCGTCATCCATGTAGTTGGGGGCCTTCCCCTCCCTCTCATTTTTGTAGCCATGGAAAGGCACTTCTTCACGACATGGTCGTCCGGCCTTCGCTTTACATGACCGTACCATCTCAGTCTAGCCTCCGTGATTTTATCTGCAATTGGTGCAACCTTAAAGGTACCTCTCACATAGACATTGCGCACCCTGTCTCTAAGCGTAACTCCGCCCGCCCAGCGCAGCATTCGCATCTCGGCTGTGTGTAGCTTCTGTACGTGATTTTTCTTCGCAGCCCATACCTCGCTGCCGTAGAGGAGAGCCGGTCTAACAGCTGCTTTATAGACCTTGCCTTTTGTTCGAATTGGCATTTTGTTATCACACAGTACTCCTGTAAGAGTTCGCCATTTACTCCACCCACAGGTTGTCCGATGAGCTACATCCGCTTCAATGGATCCATCCGTCGAGATAACGGAACCCAAGTACTTAAAGGTGTTTACTTTAGGCAGAGCTATGCCATCCAACCTGACGTCCGCGTGCTCTGAGTTGTCCGGATCGAAATTAAAGAACATGTATTCTGTCTTAGTTCTACTGATGCGCAACCCATTTGACTCAAGTGCCTCCCTCCACTGCTCCAAATTGTCTTGTACATCTTGGAAGTTATCAGATATTAGTGCTACGTCGTCGGCATATAAAAGGTTCCACGGACTGGGTTTTTGTATTTTTGCGGTAAGGAAATCCATTACGATGTTGAATATCAAAGGGCTCATGGCGCTTCCTTGATGAACACCCACTCCAATATCGAAGCTGTCTGATAGCCCAGCTGCACTTCGCACATGTGTTTGGATATCTTTATACATGTCTGCAATCAGTCTTATGTACATTTCTGGTACATTCTTTGCTCTAAGTGCCTGCCATATTATGGATCTTGGTACACGATCGAAGGCTTTTTCTAGATCTATAAAGACTATCCATATGTTTTGCTTATTAACTTGAGCTTTTTCGATGATAGTACGTACCGCATGAATTGCATCAATAGTTCCTTTACCAGCCACAAATCCAAACTGATTTTCTGTCAAAGTGATATGCTGTAGAAGACGCTCGCTTAAAACCCTCTCCCATATTTTGAGAGTATGTGAGGTGAGTTTTATACCTCTGAAGTTCCCACATTCACGTACATCTCCTTTGTTTTTATAAAATGGTACTAGTGTGCTTTTCCGCCAAGCGTCGGGCATGGTTTCGCTTGTCATGATGTTATTGAACAAACGAGTAAGCCACACTTCACCGTCCTGTTTAAGGAGCTTCCAAAGTTCTGCTGGAATGTCGTCCGGTCCAGTAGCTTTACGGTTCTTCATTTTGGAAATTGCTTTTCCGACTTCTGCTACGGAAACTTCATTCACTGGTCCTTGCGTCTTCAGTTGTTCTGATTCCGGTTGGCGTGGAAATTCTTCATTCAGTAACCTACTGTAGTATTCATACCATCTCTTACATATTTCTTTATCTGTCGTTAACAACGTACCTTCCTTGTTCTTTATGTACTTTGTAGAAGTGAAATCTTTAGTATTTGTGTGTCTTTGCCTTGCTATTTTGTATATTTCGTTATCGGTTGCCTCTTCCAAACGCTTGTATAGATTTTGTTCAGCTCTTTCCTTCTCTATTGCGATAGTTCTTTTAGAGATTTTTTTAGCCTTTTTATATTTTTCCTTATCTTCGTCAGACTTAGTTTCTTGCCAGATCTTAAATAGGCGTTTCTTTTCGTCTACGCTGTTTTTGGTGCTACTGTTCCACCAGCGAGTTTCTTTTAGATTGTGAAGGGCTCCCTTGCTGATTCCTAGCACTTGCTTGGCTGTTTTTAGACAAAATTCTTCAAAGTTTTTCCACACAGTAGAGGGAGTGTCGTCGTGAGGTACACTTTTACCGAAATATATATGCGCGGATCATAACAAAAAATTAAAATGAGTGCTGCATATTTTTGAGTTAAAAAAAAAAATTAAATAACCAACTCCACGCGAAAAAAGTAGCAAACGGCACCTGATTATTGAATAAGTTCTACTTACATGTATGTCGTCAACGTCTATGTTGGCTGTCTTCCTTGGCTTGACGATGGTAGGTGTAAGGATCTCATAGTTGGAATGCTCCGGGATGTCTGGCTCCTCCAGCACCCAGCCAGTGGACTCGAACATCTATACATAAGCATATACAATGACATTTTTCCTTTATGCAAAACCTGAATACAGTTTGTTCAGAATAAGCTACTGAATCGATTCCAATCGTTTTTATGAATAAATAAATATATACCGACAAATCACACAGATTGAGCTAGCCCACTACACACCCTCACACACTTACACAAAGTAAGTTCGAGACTTGTGTTATGGGATACTAACTCAACGATACTATATTTATAATAAATACATACATAGATACACATCCAAGACCCAGGTCAATCAGGAAAAGATCGTTTTCCATCATGACCCGGCCGGGGATCGAACCCGGGGCCTTCGCGTCGCAGGCAGGCATGTTGACCGCTGCGCCACGGAGGTAGACAAAAAAAATTTATACCATGTTATATTTTTACCCAAATACATTTAGAAATTGTTGCAGTGTGGCAACAATTGACAAACTGCGCACAGCTCAGCTGACATTAGGTGACATTAGGACTAGGCGCGTGAGACACTCCGCTCGGGCGGGCGAGTGCGGTGCGTTGACCTCTGGCTGTTGCGCGCGCACAAACGTACTATGATCTATCGTAACCGCGCGGTATCCACACTACAACAATTTCTAAATGTATTTGGGTAAAAATATAAAATGGTGTAAAAATTTATTGGAATCGGTTCGGCAACAAAAAATAACGACGTAATTTACTCAACGTTATTTTTCGTTTGTGCCAAACCTGAATAAGCATACTGAACCGAAACACTGTATAATGCTTTCTATCTCATTTTCTCCCACGCTAAATCACATGAATGTATGCTATCGTATCTTTTTAATGTCGCTTTTTCCTTTCATTAACTTACAAATCACAACGATATTAAAAAATAAATCATACCAAAAGACCCACTGAACTTAAATTTTGTTTCGTTAGTAAACAAGAAGCAGATATTTCAAAAATAAAGAAAATGAATTGTTTTTTGTGGCATTAGTTATATGACTTTGTGCCAATTTCAAGTAAAATATAAAAATTCTTTGAAAATTTTATTTCAAAATAATGGCGGATATCGGCAATGACATTTGAAAAAGACGGCCGCGTGAACCGTCTACGAGGGAGTTTTGAGGCAAAGTCACGATTTGGCCACTATGCTGCGATATTTCAATGTTCTTTATGAATTATTCACTGAATGCGTTTTTTACTACATAAATACGCGCTTTTATTTAGTAAATGACACTATATAAAGGGTGTATCTGACATCGACGCACAAACGAGTACCATGGATCCAATACATGATTCTGAACCCCCCAGTGGTGGAATTTTTCGTCGGCATTTTCATGATTTAAAAAAAAATGTAGTTTTTTTTCACTTCAGACCATTCAAATTGCTATACTTTTATAACCCAATAAGATTTTAAAGTCAAAATTAAATTATTCGCTAATTACATAAAAAAGCGCTATGAAAACAAAACCCGGAAAACGATCTTATCAGCTGATTTAATAGAGTTCACGTCAGGGATCAACGTCATACCTATAGACTCACACGGCGGCACGCTTGCAACGTACAAAAGCCGAGCCGACACTTTTTTTAAAAAAACTGTGTATTCTGTAACCGTTCATTAACGACATAAATGACTATCATAATTTTATTAGTGGCATGCGGTCTAGCCTTTTTGCGAAGTTTGCGTTACGATGTCAGATGCAGCCTGTATAATTTAAAAGTCCAATGAAAATTGAGCGTGACACTCATCTTAGCTTTCCCGCCAAAACTCTCAAATGTATTGTTATTTTTAATCTAAATGCATATCTAACCTTCAAATCCAAAGGATCTCCAGCAAGTTCATTATCCAACAACGTCAAACTATGACAAGACGCCATGGCCAACTTCAGGGGGTGTAGTTCATTTAGCAGTCGGGGGTCTCGCTGTGGCCTGCCCAGTCGAGGGGGGTTCGTAGCTCCACTCACAGGTACAACCCCCCACATGTCCAAGCCATCCTCAGTTAGTGTTCCTGTCTGAAACAAGAATGGGTGGAAGCTGCTGAATAACTTTTAATCGGTTTAATTTTTACATTTACACGGCTAATCTATATTACTAATATATAAAGCTAAAGAGTTTGTTTGAATGCGCTAATCTCAGGAACTACTGATCCTATTTGAAAAAATATTTTTGCAATAGATAGCCCATTAATCCAGGAAGGCTTTAGGCTGTATAATATCACGCTGCGATTAAAAGGGGCGGAGCATATAAAAAAACGCTCACGGAGTCGCGAGCGGCCGCTAGTCTATACTAATAGATAAAGCTGAAGAGTTTGAACGCTCTAATCTCAGGAACTACTGGTCCGATCCCAAAAATTCTTTTTGCGTTGGATAGCCCATTAAACCAGGCTATACAACATCACGCGCGACCAATAGGAGCGGATCATATTAAAAAAATATATATATGATGTATATTTTGGGGTTACAATAAAATGTTCAATTAACTTTACGCGAACGAAGTCGCGGGCGGCCGCTAGTTTGGTTACAAAATACAAGAAAATACGAGGCAGAAAACACGAAAAGGCAAGACAGCACGAAAGTAAAACAATTAATTTATGGATCGAAGCATTTGTTTATATTTTCGGCGGATAATTTTGAAATTGACTATAGTTACTGTGATGTATAGATATTACAATTGGCATGAATGTACCTATATACAAGAAAGAAATATCCATCAAAGGGTCGGGCCCAGCATCTTTAACACAAGTTGTCTTGGCAACTTAGCAAGGGTGCTGGTGTCGCCACACTATTGTCTATATCCTTTTAACTGTATGTACTACATGTTTCAATGTACTGTAAAATTTGATGCAAATAAATATTATTATTATTTGAAGAAAATTTTTGTGCGCCTTCGACACCCGTTGGTGGGGTGCATTACGTTGACGGCTGCCTAAGCGAACGGACGTGCGCGCCGCACTAAGTGATTGATTTCTGTGTTTAGATGTCTAAGCCACTTGACCACCTGACCCAAACGTAAGACATAACCGTTACTAATATAGATTTTTGGTACTAAAAGTTGTTTTAGAAGGTTACCTTATCGAAGCACACACAGTCGAGCGAGCCGCTCACGTTGACGGCTCGTGTGTTGAGGCACGCCACTCGCGCCCGCTTCAGACGTGACACTGCATACAGCCGCCCCACTGTCATGGCCGCCGGCAGAGCGGGCGGGATCACGATGGTGATTATATCGAGGGCCTTTAGGGTTATGTCGCCAGGGCTTAGGGCGCGGTATGCCTGTTAACAAAAGGAAATTCACATGATTTAATTCCCCCATCTCGGTGGTAGGCCATAACATCGGCAGCCGGCAGAAGTTACCACCCACCAGACAAAGTCTTGCCGCCAAGCGATTCGTCGTGTTCCGGCATGATGTCTGGTGAAGCCGTACGGAGGACGGGTCTGAGCAGTTGTGTTGCGATGTGTGGCGGGTACGATGTGCCAAATGTTGTTGTGTCGGGAGTTTGGTCGTGGAGAGTCTCCAGATCAATCTCCCTCTGGCGCAGCATCGTTGGTCGTGTTGGTCTTGGGTTTAACATTGCATCACCTCGCTCAACTGCCGTCATCCTTCCTATTACTAAGTTTTTTAAGTGAATTGGCTTAATAAACTAGTGCGCTTTACCATCAACGATTGCATCACTGCTTACCATCAGGCGGGATTGCAGTCAAGCACTAGTTTATAATTTATAAAAAAAAGTGTTAGATGACACGGGTAAGCTCGTTTTTAGATCATCATCATCATCATAGCCACGTGAAGTCCACTGCTGGACATAGGCCTCCAATAACGATTTCCAAAAAGAACCGTTGGGCGCGGCCTGGATCCAGCGCTTCCCTGTAATTTTGGTCAGGTCATCCGACCACCTAGTCGGTGGGTGTTCGACGCTGCGCTTGCCGGTACGTTTTTTTTAAATAATAATAAACTAGTGTTTGACCGCAATCCCACCTGAAGGTAAGCAATGATGCTATCGTTGATGGTAAAGCGCACTAGTTTATTAAAAGCCTATTCACTTAAAAAACTTAGGAATAGGAAGGATGACGGCAGTTGAGCCAGGTGATGCAATGTTAAACCCAATACCAACACGACCAACGATGCTGCGCCAGAGGGAGATTGATCTGGAGACTCTCCACGACCAAACTCCCGACACAACAACATTTGGCACATCGAACCCGGCACACATCGCAACACAACTGCTCAGACCCGTCCTCCGTACGGCTTCACCAGACATCATGCCGGTACACGACGAATCGCATGAAGTCCACGGCTGGACATAGGCCTCCCCAAGGATTTCCAAAAAGACCAGTTGGACGCGGCCTACATGGTCATCCGACAACCTAGTCGGTGGGTATCCGAAGCTGCACTTGCCGGTACGTGGTCACTATTCAAGAGCCTTTCTGCCCCATCGGCCATCGGCTCTACGTGATATGTGCCCCGCCCACTGCCACTTCAGAGAGCTAATCTGCTGGGCTATGTCGGCGACTTTCGTTCTTCTACTTTTAGATCAGAAAAACTAACTGAATATCATCGTGAAAATTTAGGCAAAGTGAACTTGGAGTGAGCTTTTATTCACATTATGTTAGAAATTGATACTATTGATAGCAAACTTCAAACTTCACTTAATTTTGATTTTTTACAAAATTGATTGGCCGATGTTTGCAAAGATATAAAACAAACGAGGTACATAACTTCGAGGATTACAAATAGGAGATTAACAACCTTTTGGTTACTCTTTTTATTTATTTATTGATTCTTTCGCACATAAATTGTACTGAGGCGGACTTAATGCCTTAGGCATTCTCTACCAGTCCACCATGGGTGGTGAAGAGATTAGATGGCAGGTGCTTTAGTAAAAAAAATAATAAAGAAAAAAAATCTCTTAACACTATTTTAATAAATACATAAATAAGCTAGCATATTACCAAAATATTAACCTTTTTATGGTATTCTATACACTTGTTATTTTTTTAGAATTGTACTTGAACTTTTTAAAGACATGTCACTTTTTTTTTTTTTAAGAATTGTAACTGAACTTTTTAAAGACATGTCACTTTTAGGCACATTTTTTTTTTAAGAATTGTATTTGAGCTTTTTAAAGTCATGTCACCATTAGGCACATTTCGTGCAAGGAGGTAAGTGCAGTGTATACCCACTGCACTTACCTCCTTGTAATTTTAATTAACTACATTAAAAAATAACGTAAGTCTCAAAAACACCTGGCAAGACTTATCTACGACGCAGACTCTTGTTCGTTTCTATGTTGTTTTTTAATACGCCTATTGTGCCTTCTACTTAATACTATAGGGTTAATATACAAGAATCTCCCAAAAAGTATACTTCCGTGTTCAAAACCTAGTTCCCGTAAGTTCTTGGGAGATTCTTTCTTTACTCAGTCCTAAAACAGGCCAAAACAAATATTTCTTTCTTTCTTCTTTGTATTGATGGACTCACCTTGAGAGCGACAGTGTAGGCCAGGCCCGCGAGGGCGATGCAGGCGAGTATGATGATAAACTTGTAGGAGTCACGGTCGAACTTGAAGTCTGCCGGCACAGGGTACAGGATACTGCGGACCAGCTGTCCCTTGCTTGTGTTATAACCTGTGCGGAGGACTAGAGCCCTGTACACAATAACAAAATATTAATTAACTAATCATACGCTTTTGTTTCGGATAACTACAATCTCGATTTTTTTTTTATAAGTTATAAACTAGCGCTTGACCGCTATCCCGCCTGATGGTAAGCCGTGATGCGATCGTTGATGGTAAAGCGCGCTAGTTTATTAAGAGCTTATTCACTCTAGCCTTGAAGACATTCAAATTGTAATGTGGCGGAAACACCGTCGCTGGCAAATTGTTCCAGTCCCTGGATGTACGCGGTATAAAAGAGGAGGCGAAACGCTTCGTCCGGATCGCAGTGGTGTCAACAACGTAAGGGTGGAAACTCACCGTACGACGGGTCGTCCGATGGTGGAACGGAGATGGGGGAATTAATTATTTGTCGCCTTTCTAACTCTGTTTCCTCGTCAAGTATGAATATTTCGAAGTATGCTTATCTTACGTACTTTTGCAAACATGGGTAAGTAACGATGACAAAAAAAAATTTATAGTATACAAAGTGGTGCTGACAATACGACAATAAATTAAACATCGTATACCTCAACACATCCTCAGTCTACCCATAAAAACATATATGAATATATCCATTAGTTTAGTCACAGGAAATTATTTTTCATTTTTCACATTTTCTACATGATTTACAGTAAGGGTCAAAAGTGGAGTACCACTTCTGACACTTCTTGTTATTGTAATAGAGTTCAAAAGTGGTAATGCACTGTTGATCCTTACCTGTACATGCTGATAAGGAAGCACTTACAGGTTGATGACCGCCGCATCCAGCGGTACTAAACTTTAATAAAAATGGCGCAATGTGTGTGTGTTACGTACTAATACTACTCGTCTACATACACATTCACGGCGTGATTCCACACAATAAGTTAATTTAAATTAATTAATACAGTTCATTGATAATGAAGACTAGCTAACGGCGGATCGATAGATTGCGACGTTAAGCCATGGTCAGTTCATGGCTGGGTGTCTAATTTCTATCTCGAGTGTATCTGTATCTGCACACACTTGTGTATTCTTGTATATTCTGCGTAAAGATCGTCGAAACCTTAATGACGCACCCTGCGGCATTACTTTATTTATGATGAGTGGGTGCAAATAACAATAATATCACTTTAAATTCCGGACGAAACGTTTGACCTTATCTTTTATATAGATTTCCTCAGTATAAAAGACGAGGCGAAACGCTTCGAAGAACTAGAACAATTTGCCTGCTTCATCAAATCAAATCAAATCATTTATTTCAAATAAACCAGTTACAGACACTTTTGAATTGTCAGAAGGTCGGTCAGTCAATAAGATGAAGCTAGTCGCCCATTCCAAAGAGTAGGTACCTATGGAGAAGAACGGGCAAGAAACTCCATGGACACTCTTTTAAATTTTCAAGCTATTGTTACTAATATTTGATTACATCATTCATGTTGAAATTAACCGTGTGAGAACGATGCAGAAATATATTGTACGCTGAGAGCGTCCATTATGGAAAACACAGAAAAATCAATTCAGAAATTAAAATACGCCGTGGCAGCTAAGAGATGACCAGTCCCCTCTGACGGCGTCCGTTCACGAACATGACGTATGGATCAGCATCATTCAGCTCAACCATATTGAAGGGAACCTAATAACCCAACACACACGCCACCATCAGCGAGACATTTAAGTGAGTATGACATACTCTCAACAGCCAGAGCACAATCAAGTTAATAAAATAGACTAACCCAACAAATAAATGCCTTACAGCACATTCGTACATTGTGCTCACACGTTTGCCATGCAATTATACAATACTAAGAAATTGAATCTACACAATGCTAAGATAGTTTTGTCCAAGGTTCAGCAGCTCCAACAGTGTTCCCGAATACTAAGTTTTGCTCCTGTGTAGCTGTACAAGTGCCGAACACCTCTGTCAGCGATACAATTCCGTATCGTACAATATGCTTGGCTACATAGTGTGTAATACTCGCACCGACGCCGCATCCCAATTTAGCTAATATTGCAATCAATTATTAAATTGTAATTATAAAACCAAAAAATTATTTCGAGACTTCGGTACTAGCATCGTCCAAGTCCAGACATAAGTTTTAGTCTAAGTTAATGTTATAATTCTGGAATAATTGAATTTTTATTCAAGTAATTTCGGTTTTTCCTTCGGCTGCCACCTTCATAATTTGCTTGTGTAAATGTAGGAGTGGGGCGCGTTATTTCAGCTTCGACGTTAACTATACCAGGCTAGTCATCGTTGAAACGCCGTGGGCTTCAGTGGGTGAGGATCTAATACTCACTTGACTGGCTCGTTGTTGTAGTACCGCGTCTGTATGACCCTAGTGCCACAGAATAGTACACTGGAAGCGTGCTCCTTCAGGTCGAACGGACGATCCACGCGGAGCAGCGCTGTCTTTGTCACCGGTACTGATTCGCCTGTGAAGAGGAATGTAAGTTAATAGTTGAGAAAGATATGATAATAAAAGCCTTAACTTGTCATTCAAATACATATCATGAAAGGATCAAAGATACAATAATATGTAAAGAAAACCCCGTCCGACCCATAAAGAAATAGGTTAGGTAAACACATGATCAAATAAAATATGAAGTTTTACATAATCATCATAGCAACAATAATAATTAATTTTGATATTATATTTTTTTCCGCGAATTAATTCCAACTTCCCCAAAATTTGGTAATTTTTAAAAAGGTGACGACATCATTTTTGGCGGTATTATTATGAGCGAATAGCGATGCGACCCGTGCTGCGTGCCCAGCCCCCTTTGCCCGCGCATGTATTGCCCACTGCACATGTTGTAAGTTACCTCTTTTTGCGAAATAATATTTATTACTATAGGGTATTTTTTTTAAGTTTAGCCCGGCTTTGTAGGCATTAGTAGAATCAGTTATCGATTCCTAATAATACTGTTATGAATGGACCTTATGTCGATGGCATAAGGTTCAATATCGCGTGACATGCAGTGTCACTTTTAAGTGCTATTTACCCAGATGTAGACATTTTCTAGGCACAATATAAAAACGCATTGCTAGACTTAGGATGGCCTATCGAATGGTACAGGTCTCAACAGTTTTGTCAACAAAGTGTCGACAACGAAATTTCTAGAAACCCGTTTCCGGGAATTACCGTAGGTACTTACTTGGCCGGTGACCTCGAAGTTATGCCGTATTATTATTACGTCTAGAGGAGTCTGGAATGTTCGATCAGCTGGCCTATATATAGCGCCGTGACGCCGGCGCAAAGTGAGTCTGCATTCGACTAGCGATACGAAAACAGCGACAGTTAAGAAGCGATCTTAAAGAAGACCTACTGCGACAATTATAACGAGAACTTCGAGTACTACGTGAAGTAACATCTGTAGTGTTATTCTGTGTTTACAACACGGACTTCGTGGACATAAGGGAAGACTTCGGTGCAACGTCAGCGACATTCTACTTGTCATTGCCTACAATCGACTGTACCTTCGTTGCCAGTAAACTTCGTAACCTTTAACCGGTATTTTAGTACCCCTAGCCCGTAACAATTGGTGTCAGAAGCGGCATGCCGGTCACGCCAAGGGAAGACGAAAGAGTTCGCAGGCGACGACAAGCGATGGATTTGGCGCGTCAATAGGAAGAATCGGTTGGCATCCCCGCACCCGGAGTAGATGCGGCCGCCGTAACACCGACGAATGTGAGTGCGCCTACTACCACCACTATTCTCGGAAGCAGTGGATGCGATTTATCGGCGTTGCTGGCTCACTTGAGGGTGCAAATAAAAAGTATGGCAGAGTCCCAGGCAAAATCCCAGGCAGAAATCCAGGCACAAATCAAAAGTGTAGCAGAATCCCAAGCAAAATCCCAGGCAGAAACCCAGGCACAAATCATTAAAAGTGTAGCAGAATCCCAGGCAAAATCCCAGAAATTAGTGTTGGAACTTAATGAAAAGTGGAAAGAAACCAAAGAAGAGGTCAACGAGCTTAAAATAAAAACAGCACAACAGGATACAAGATGACAAGATGCTCGTATAGACAAACATGATGCGCGTTTCGAGAAACTAGATAATACCATCTTGGAGTTTGGGAAAGAAATAGAAAGGGTACAAAAAGGAGGTATTAAAGGTGTGGTACCGGTACCTAGTGCTTTGCCGACCTTCCAAGTACCTCATTTTGATGGAACAATGTCATGGGTGGCCTTCCGCCTTCAATTCGAAAAGGTCGCAAAAGGCAACAACTGGGACGACGATCAAGCGGTAACCGCTCTTACGCTTGCTCTGCGTGGTGATGCGGTACAAATTCTCGAAAATATTTCCGGCGATTGCAATACCCTAGCCTGTCTGCTAGAAGCGTTGGAGACTAGATACGGAGAGAAACACCTCGAACATGTCTACAGGGCTCAACTCCGCGACCGCACACAGAAGAGCAGTGAGGGTTTGCAACAATGGGCAACGGAAATAGAACGTGTTGTTCGGAGGGCGTATGCATCAACACCGGGCTTAATTGATGTTACTACGGTGCAAGCTTTCACTGATGGAATTCGAGATGCGGAAGTTAGGGCTGCGGTACGTCTGGGACACCATCAGACTCTGAAGGCAGCCTTGACACACGCTCTGGAGGTGGAAGCAGTACGTCAAGATGGCCGACAACACCACCGCATTCGTAAGGTAACCCCAATAATAAAAACTCGGCAAGGACCAACCTGCTATGAGTGCGGAGAAAAGGGGCATATTCGGATCAATTGTCCCAGGAAGTCTAAAGGAAGAAGTACTTCTGGGACACAGGTGGAAGCCGAGGATTTAAACTAAGAACAGCCAGGGCTATGGGGCGAGTACTGGCTGGTCGACCTGAAGCCCCCATTATAACAGTATCACAAGTAGGCGATGGAAACAGTCTTATTATAGAAGGAGAACTGAATGGTAAGTCATGCAGTTTCACGTTGGATACTGGTGCATCAAGAACTATTGCACGACCGGAGCTATTTCCTCGGACCATAGCATGGAAAAGAGCGTCTTCACAATGCCGATTACAAACCGCCACCGGCCAACCAGTACTCGTCCTTGGTGAAACGAATGTGACCTTGAAAATGGGCGATAAGACATTTACGCACCCTGTTTTAGTAGCGAATATTACAGATGATTGCATAATAGGACTGGACTTTTTGAAGAAACAACAGTACGTCCTTAATGTAGCAAAAGGAGTATTGAGTTTTCCAGAACAAGAAGTATTTCTTCAAGGTGGAAAACAAGGGTCAGTGTACTGTTTAAGGAGAACGGTATTACCACCAAGATCAGAAACCTTAGTAGATATTAGACTATCACCAATAGGATGCCGTAAACGTTGCATTATAATAGAAGATTCTGGAGATCACCCACACTGGATAACAGCAAGGACACTGATGATGATTTCTGATAAACCAAAAGTGCGCATTATCAACGTTAGTACCAAAGAAATAAATCTTGAAAAGAATTGCATCGTGGGTGTGTGCGACCATGTAGCATCGTTGAGAAAAACAGAGGGGCACGAAAAGGAACGTGATAAGAAGTGGCAGAAACATGTATCGACACTACTCGACAATTGTAAGGGTAATTTAAACAAGTTCGAAAGTCACAAAGTTAAGCAACTGTTGTATAAATTCCATGACATCTTCTCTAAGACCGACAGTGACGTGGGAAGGACCGGGCTCGTCAAACACCATATAGATACGGGCGATACACAGCCGATAAGACAGAGACCACGTCGTATTCCCTTTGCAAGAGAATAGGAATTGTCGGAAATGTTAAGAGATATGGAGAAAAATCGGATTATCGAAGCGTCTACCAGCCCTTGGTCATCTCCAGTTGTACTAGCCAAGAAAAAGGATGGCAGTACAAGGTTTTCCGTTGACTACAGGATGTTGAATGATGCCACAAAAAAGGATAGTTATCCTCTGCCACGTATAGATGACACTTTGGACTTGCTAAGTGGCATGAAATGGTTCTCCACAGTTGACCTCAAAAGTGGATACTGGCAAGTGGAAATCTGTCAGCAGGATAAGGAAAAGACCGCTTTCACCACTGGCCCTGGAAACGGTCTCTGGCAATTCAATGTCATGCCTTTTGGACTGTGCAATGCTCCAGCTACATTCGAGCGCCTAATGGAGCGCATCTTGGTGGGGTTGCTTGGTGATGCATGCCTGGTCTATTTGGATGACATCATCATTATGGGACGAAACTTCGCAGAGCACCTACGCAATTTGGAGAAAGTGTTCCAGAAACTGCGTGAAGCGAATTTAAAACTCAGTCCTAGTAAATGTACACTGGTCAAAATACCCAGGTCAAACGTTTCCTGTTGAATAAGTGTCTGTATGCTGTTGACGATCTATAACAGAATTCTTATGTATGTGTAGCTATGCAATTGTAATATTTGACATTTTAATGTAATGTGAATTCTTAATTTTCTCT